>CM067481.1:14937090-14999888 GCA_034552555.1 Semaprochilodus insignis | reverse complement strand
TTACAGCTTTGTTGTATGTAAATACTAATGATTAAAGACAGTTACTTAACAGTTTCATAAATGCCAGGTTTGTATTCTATGTAGTAAACTCTCCATATTCAAGTATGCCAATGCAAACTTTTTTTTTTGATTCTGTGCACTTATAAAGCCAGTGATGTTTAATGTAAGAATGTTTCTTCTGTCCATAGACTGAAATGTGCAAAGATGTTTCAGCTGAGGAAAATGGTAAGTAAAATATTTTAATATCAATCTTTTTTTTTTTTTTTTTTTTTTTTTTTCCATAAAATACATGACTATCAAGGTAGTATACTGACAAAATGCTGTTTGCCATTTGGATTAATTTATTCTTCCTGGCCAGAAGCAGTCTTGGGGATAGTAGATCTAAGGCAGAACATCAGTTCTGATCCAGAGGCTCAGGTAAAATACTAAATTTCTGACTTTTGGAGAGATTATACACAGTGCTGTGAAAGTATCTGCCCCTCAACAGCAAAAACTGCAGTTAAACATTTGCTGTAACTTGCGAGGCGTCTTTTTCCATCACTGTGGATGAATTTTGACCCACTTTTTGCAGAATTGTGTACCTTGATCTTGACTGAGGCAAGTGAGGCCTGCAGTTCTTTAGGCCTGTGTGTAAATAGTAAAACTGCACCCAGTAGTCAGCTGAATTTTGTTAACTAAGAGGGCAATTTTTCACACTATGCCATTCCAAATATGCAAAAGTAGAAGTTGGAAGGAGGCAGATACTTTTTCACAGCACTGTAAGCAAACTGTGTTGCAAAATGTCTCCCATTAGGCTCATACTGAAGATGCTGTGGAGACATGTCCTCCAGCAGAGGAACACAGAGGTTTGTGTCTCCCCTTCCCCCCCCCTTCATGTTTTCTTTTAGTCAATGAAATGATCATTTTAACTTGCCTGAAATAATCGGAATGTCTTTGTATTGATTACCTTGCAAAATGTTGTAACATTAGATCAAAATACCAGTGAGGTCAGTACAGGGGAAGACGAGCTCATGGATTTCCTTGCTGTAACCGTGCCAGAGAAGGTACATTTTCTGCATTATTTCCACGAAAAATATGGATTGATATGTATTAAACTCGCTCAAAGCCTAAAGCCTTACCATTGGATTGTAGGTCCAGAATGTGGAACCTGAAGCTGAACCTGATCTGGATGCTTTGATTGAAGAAGTTAACAGTAAGCCATTTTACTATGAGAGTGTGTTTTGCAACCTTGTCACATGAAACAGGAAATCAGAACAGAAATGTAAGCTCCCCTGGCTAAAAAGGTACATCCATTTGGTAACAGGTTGAACGCCCATTGTGGCCCAGAGGTGCATAATTACTTTTACTTTTAGCTTATCTAAAGTCTTCAGCATAAAAGGAGACGCATGAGCAAAACTAAGAATGATACAACAAAATAAAGTCTCCAAAGATGACTTCTTTGTTAATTCTTTGTTAAACAGCATGGTCCTTTCAGAATGTCATGGTTTTAAGACCTGCTGGTTCTTAATAGGTTTTACAGAAGATCTGATTGATTTTGCAAGTGATCCTGAACTGGGCTCAGACACGGCATCTGATGACACGGTATTTTACTGTAAATACTACTGTGAACTTATACATGTAATCCAAGTACATACTTTCATGTTAATTACTGCTTATTTTAATTTTAGGTCCAAGGAGAGGAGGTGGAAACTGAACCTCTTTCTGCTGTGGAAGAATGTTCTGGTGAGTTCTCATTTTGTGTTGAGTCAGAAAACCAACAGGAAATCTGATAACATGAGCCTGTACGCTATCTAGCATCAAATCTGTACGTGCACAGAAATTGCTCTCATTCTTTGCAGGTTTGGATGCGAACGCATCAGTTTCTGAACATACTGACTCGGAAGAACTCGAAGTTTCTCATCTCATCCTTAAAGTTCAAAACACATCTGACGATGTAATCTTTGTAAAAGCATGGCAAGTACCTTCAACAGAGGAGAACGAGCCAGACAGCAGAGAGTAACTGCTGATTTACTTGAGCTCACTGTTATTCTAAGACAAATATCTGGAAGTCACTTGGTTTCATTTTAGCACTTAATGATTTATGACCATGCTGTCACTTAACAGTAACCTTTAATTTAAGTGTTGGGGCTTCCACTCATTTAACCAAAACCTGTGGTTAAAGATCTTATAGTTCTTTACTTAACATTTGTCTGTTTAATTTCTGGAGAATTAATATTTAGTTTATTTTTTCTGGGGTTACTTGTGAATGTTCGAGTGTTCAAAATCAAATACTTCATTATATAAGAGATATTCTGTTGCGTTGTTTAAGTAAGATGTTGGGTCAGAAAGTACTTGACATTAAGTACTATGTTGTGGAGGGACAACAGTGAAAACACTTTTGTTTGTACAGTGAAAATAAACAGCATTTTTCTTATTTTTTTTGTATTTGTTTCCCCCCCCCATACACTCACTGGCCACTTCTATTAGGGACACCTTGTTGTTTATACACTCATTTTTCAGCTCTTCTTACCCTATAAGAGCACTTTGTAGTCCATAATTATACAGACTGTAGTCCATCTGTTCCTTTGTTAGCCATCACCCTGTTCTCAATACTCAGGATCACCACAGATATTATTTAGGTGGGAGATCATTCTCAGCACTACACTGACATTGAAGTGGTGGTGATGTGTTGGTTTGTGTTGTGCTGGTACAGTACATTAATACATGGACAATGAGTGTAGATACAAGGAGGTGTACCTAATGAAGTGGCCAGTGAGTTGCACATATTGATGAAGATCATGGACTGGTCCTGGACATGCACTTGGCTAAAAACCCCAGAAAACTGTTTTAGTTGAGTGCTGACAAGTCGGTGAGTGTAGGCTTTTCCACGTATAAAAAGGCCCACATAGATGTAGGCTGTACAGTCCATCTCCCCATTTATTACTACAGTTTAGGATAATGTAGCTTAGATAATGTAACTTTTCACCAAGGTCATTAACCACAGTAGATGGCACAATTTCTTTACTGTGCAGTACATAGATGAATAAAAATGAATAAGCACAAATCATTTCAATTTAAATTTGAAGTGCATTTTACTGTTATTGTGTATATACATATAGAGCCTAAACATTTCATTCTAGCAGAAAAGGAAGGCATATTGTAGTGTAAAAACTACTGACTGCTTTAAAAACAAACTTAAGATATCATGATGGATCACCCAAAGAAACCTGACGCATCCTTGAAACCGATTGCCAACAAATGAACATGTTCACTGTTTTTAAAGAAAAACAAAATCATCTGACCACTGATTGACTGTTACTGAGGTATTGAGGTAATTCTTAACTTGTGCACATACAGGTCTCCAAACACATTATCCCTTCATTCTGTAATTCTGATACTCACCAAGCGATTCTCAATAGAAAAAAAGGCAGTACTGCTAAATGTCGCTGTGGAAACGAGGCACACAAGGGGGACACTGATCGGAAAATAAATTTAAACTCGTTTTAAGCTGTTATTTCATGTGTATAAAATCACTATGTAACCATGTATACAAAAAAAACAAAACACTGCCCACCCCTTTATAATAGATTGGTTTCTTTTACCATTTCTAATAGTGTGATTTGATATAATCCTAGGAATTCAATGTGGCAGAGGTTAGAATTCACTGTCAATGTAAATATGAAATGAAAATTTTGTACAGTATTTATAGTAGTGGCTACATACTGTATATTTCTTCTAAACGCATTTAAACATGCGTTTTTCCAGTTGGTAACAAATACTGAGTCACAGAATGAAGCACTATGCTCTTTTTCTGCTAATGGATTACATCGATGATTGCGGTATAGTGATATTGGTGCCTGGAATCAGGTTGTCGTCTTTTCCTTCTATTAAATGATCCCACTGATTGAAATCCCTCTCTAGAGCTGTAAAAAAAAAAAAAAAAAAAATTTAAATTGTCTGATTAGTGAGAAAGCTCCAACAATATGCACTTCAGAGTTTTGATGCATGTCTGCTGACACAAAGGACAAAAAATCTGTGACAGAATAAAGAATGGAAGGAAAAACACTTGCACGTTTAAAGTCATGACTGCATTCGGTGCTTCAGAATTTTGTTACTAATAACTAACATTATTCACAGTACATGTGGGAACGTGTTTCATCATGTTTTATTCACTCTTCCAGAGTTATGTTATTGCATGAAATTAATGAAGTAATTTAATGAAGAATAAGTGCATAGTTTATGCAGATGTTAATGCAACAGTTGGGGGAATAATCATATTCACAGTTTTATCCTAGTTCTAATGTAGTTGATAAGCCAAGCCACGTTTAGTGGCCGAAGTTTGCGTCTGGAGTACTGGGGCTGCGATGTAGCTCAAAAGTTAGCACTGTGCAAACTATATGCCTTAATTCACACTTCCCTCAACTTGCATGTAAATATCAAATAATCCTGCTTGTTGTTTTCTGACACTTTAAAATCTTCATCTAAATCTAATGATATGGTCAACAGGGATCACTAACTCTTGTCCACAAAAGCCTGCTGTGGCTCTAGGTTTTTTATTCCAATCAACCGGAGGCTGACTTGATTCCACGTCTTTAGCCATTTTTCAAATGGCTTTTGCAAGATGAGTTCTTTGTTACAATGAGAACCTAAAGCCACACTGTCCCTTCGTGGGTAAGAATTGGTGACCCCTGCTCTAAAATTGGATCTTGGCTAGCTGGCTGCATTAACTGTGTAAATTAGATTTTTTGCCTTTGATCTTAAGTTGACATTGAAAAGCACGCCTACATGAGTTTGGGAACCCCTAATTTATGCACTTCTAAGTCTACCATCAACTTGCATGATATCCTCAACAAAATAACTAGCTGAACCTAGCTGAAAGTAAATTTTAAGAAAACTTCCATCTTACACAAGTGGCGCTGAAGGAATGCTAATGATGATCGGTTGCAAAGATCCATTGCGATATGAGGATCGATTTCTCCCTTCAGCTTTAGGATCTTCCCAATCCAGTTACCAGTTAGAAAGGTGAAATCAGGAAAGCTCTGATGGACTGTCCCCCTACACAAAGAAGAACATGTTTAAAGCCCTGTATATACAGTACTTGCTGGTGGCTCAATTGAAGACTTGTTCTCTTGGCATGGCAAACGATATTTTATTCCTTTATATATTTATGGCAATATTGTGGCAAAAAATACTGACTTGATGGTTATCATTTTCCTTGGAATCATTGCAGAGTCCAGCTTCTTCATGCGAATGATATTCCCAACCCACTGAAACTTCTCAGAGTTTATAAAAAAAATTGGCTGTTTCACACTTGGAAATATCTCCTCATCAAGGGGAAACATCCAGGTATCCAATGCAATGCCACACCTGAAATTAAATCAAATTCAAATTGTTTCAAAGGCTGCTTGAGTGACATTTAAAGCACTGCATTGCCACTATGCACTTGTGTGATCTGTCTTTCTGCTGGTAAGACTTTTTTTTTAGTTACAAGACTGTCTTATTGAATCTAGAGTTAATTCTAATTACTAGCTTAGGGGTGGTTTTAGGTTAGCCCAAGATGTGAATTACAGTGGGCAGGGTCACCATGCCAAATATTGAGGATGATTCCATGTCTGTAGAGGCTAGGTGGACTTGCCAATCTGTCAAATTCACCATCAACACAGAAATGGTTCCCTTCAGCCTTCAGCTTACTTCTTCTGTGATCAGTTACTACTACAATTATTTTTCCACTTCCACTGTGGTTTTAATACATATTCTCTCACCCCACAGAGATAGAACACCCCATCTTCTTTACAGTGCAATACCAGTAATCTATGTATCAATCTATCCCCCATTGTTGTCACAATCTCAGTCATGGTGGCAGGTGGGCTCTGGAGTTGCCAATCTGCAGTCCAGAAAGCAGACTTCATCTCAGAATTAGCATCCCACCATTCACTGCACGCCTTGGCGTTGACAGAAACTTGGATCACCCTTGAGAACTTGGCAACTCGAGCAGTCCTATCCTCTGCATTTAACTTCTCCCATTCGCTGAGACAAACTGGCAGGGGTGGTGGTAGAGGTTTGCTTTTGTCTAGTTTCTTCCTCATCTATGAAGCCCCACGCATTCTCTCTCCTCTGTGATTCAACTTTCCGTAGTACAAGAAATCCTAACATGACTCAATTCTTCGATTCAGTTCTTCTATCAATCTCTCTTTCTAAATTCTCACTTGAAGTAACTGCTGCAACGTCATCTTTCTTTCAACGTCAACCTTTCTCTCCCCACCTCTTTCCTTACCTCAGAGAATTTTGTAACAACCTTTGAGAAGAAGACTAATAGACTCTATTAGTTTTTTTTTTGTCTCTGCTCCCTCTATTAGCCCTCATCCTTTTGCTCTTAATTCCTTAATCTGCTTTCTACCCTTTCCATAGATGATGTCCTGCAGCTACTCAAATCCAGCAATTCAACCACCTGCCCACTGGTTCCCATCTCATCTATGGTACTCCAGTCGATCTTCATGGACCGTTTTTTGTGACCTCTGCAGCCTCAACACTGTCAACCACAAGATCCTCCTCACCAACCACTGGCTCAGCATGGAAGTGATTTGAGTCCTATCTAGAGGGATGCTCTGATCATGTAATGAGAGCAGGATCTCCACCAGTGTCCCTCAAGGCTCGGTGCTGGGTCCTCTTTCGCTCTATACTCATTCTCTTGGTGATGTTTTCACCTTTCATGGTTTCTCTCGTTACCGCGGTACAAAACACTCGACTGATACTTTCATTCCCACCTTCTGCTACTAGGGTTTCTAGTTGCACAACGTGTTGTATTGCTCTTATGTTAAACTTCATATTTTTCTTCGTAGGTATCAGAACTAGCTCATGTTCTGACAGTGTTTGAGCTGAAGAGTAGTTTGGACTATTTGTGCTAGTTAAGATTAAATTCTGTGAACAACACAGCACTTTGTAAGGTGCTTGGATAAGAGTGTTTGCTAAATGCCGTAAATGTAAATCATACGTACTTGAATTTGACTTCCTTGCACAAACACTCAATCACTGTGGCCCCACCAAAGGAATGACCCATAACTGCTATTCTGCACAGGTCCATACAGTTCTGTGAAAACGAACACACAAGTATGAAGGTACCAAATATTACGAAGTGTTAAAATTAAACTTTTCCTTCCTTTTAACCTCCGTTATTCATTTTTTTCTTCCTACTTAAACCATATAAAAACCTGTAATTTGTTTTTACAAGCAGTGGCCTGATGTTTATGACTCCAGATTAGGTTAGGATTGGTTATGATTATTGTTGTTATTACTCACCTCTAATGTTGTCCAGTCAAAATTGGACTGCAAGACGTTTGCCACAGACTTTCCTGCATTGATGTCAATAAGGAGATCCAAAGCTCTGATGCATTCATCTGCTCTTTGTTTCACCTAATAATAAAAAGAAAAGAAAATTGATCTTTTTAAGAATTATTTGTTGATGGCTTTGACAGTTGGGTCCAACTGAACAAAAGCAAACCAGAAAGCTTTCAACTAACCTCCTGTTAACAAAACAAAACAAAAAAATAGTTGTGGCTCATATTTGTGTACTTTTACTTGCTATTCTTTTGATTGCATGCTCAGGGTCATTTTAAAGTATGTCAACAAACCTGGTCATTATTGCTGGTTCTAGGTTTTTTGATGGATAAAAATGAATAAATGACAATGTTATCCTGGAATGTAATAAATAAGACAAACTGTATTCAGAGAGGGTGTACTTCTGAGTAATATATACCCTCTCTGCCAACTGCAACACTACAGTTTAGGACGTGTTTTGTTTTTTTTTAACAATAGTGATAGGGTAGTGAGTTTCTCACTTGCTTGTTTCTTAGAGGGAATTCACGCTCGCCTTGTTTCAGTGGTCTGTAGTACAGCCACTGCTCCTCTAAGTTTTCAGACACAGGCCGGAAATTTTCATGCGTTGCATGGGGCTTTGGTTCTGCCTCACTCTTTTCTTTGTAGTAGAAAGTTGCGGAAGCGGATTCATCCCTGGAAAAAAGGGGGAAAGTTGCTTGGTGGGGAAATACTGTAAAAACATGCTACGTTTCACATCTGCATTGCAGAATGCTGTGATGCAGGACATTCTAGTATAATACAAGAATTTACACGACGTGGCAACAATCTGATACCAGCTAACAGTATTGGACTACTATCAGTAGAAAATGATAAGTAAATTTACCATGGGACTAGCTGGGGAAAAGAGTTTTTTATAATAATTTAAAAATATATATTTAATTTTTTTTTATATCAATGAAACTTGATATTTCAAATCTGTAATTGAACAAGGAGGCTACAGTCACAAAATACATAATGTGAACTGTCACTTGCAGTCCCTAGACATATAATCCCTCTGCAGCTTGGCCATGCTTTTCATCTGAGCACACCAAAGCATACAGATAAGAATGTGATGACCTAGTTTGTACCATTGTCTACACACATCTCACACACTAAACTTTGACGCAATACAGAACAGTTCATTTATCAGGCGTCCTTTTCTGTTGATGGGCATGTCCATTTACAGTCAACGATGACCACTAACCCCATGCCTCAGCCATACACATGTCCAGTTAGACACACTTTGTGTTCAAATCCTAGTTTAAAAAGGGACAAACCTGTGTTCCACTGCAGCAACAACAAAGCCCTGTGAGGCCAGCTCTACACATATGGCTGAATACAATGTCCTGCAAAACACAACACAGACAACTCCATGGGTGATTGCAGGCCACCAATGGGTCAGGGGTCTTTAAACTGGATCTGTTTTGAAGAAAATGTACCTGAAAGCTCCCAACCCATGGGAGAAGATGATTACTGGGTATTTACCATCTGGCTTAAAGGATGCATTCCATGCTGCTGGGATTTTGTAACACCCTTTTTCAGAGACAAAGCAAACTGTTAAGTCACACTGTGAATTATTCTGTAATGGCCAAATATTAGATACTGAACATTAAAAATGAGTTACTAAACAATGCAATTAATTTCCTCCCTTCTCTAATCAATTGTAGGTGAACAAAAACGCTTTACCGAATAGGTAGTTAAAAATTCGTTCACTCAGCGCTCTGCTGATTTTCATGAAGTCTGCCAGGCCATTGAAGTATTCTCTGCATGGAATCCAGTCTGGCTTTTCAGAAACTTCGGAAGCTTGGCACGGATAGTATAATCTGAAAAAGGTTCCCTGTGAATAGATGGATTTCTGGTTAGAAAAACAACTGGATATTGCATATTTTTGTCCCGGGGGCAAGTGTCCATTCAGTGAATCATAATGGGATGCATTAACACCCTAACCTTATCCCAGGCTGTATTGAATTACAGGTCAGAGGTCACAGTTGTTCAGCTCATTACAAAAAACAAGGTCAGAAAAAAAAAAGAACCATTTCCAACAGAGCCTCTAAGGTTACATGGGGATATTAGTTTTAATAAGGTATGGTAATGAATGAATATATTAGCTCATGCCCTCTATAGAGGACTTGTTCAGACTGCCAGCCTAAAATTGTATGCAGGTTGATTTTTGATAGTCTGGACAACAAGAAAAAAAATAAAATAAAATAATACACATGAAATGTGTTTAGAAGGTGGATTGAAATGCTATTCCTATCTGATTTTCACAGACGCGTTTAGTCTAGACCCGTTTCAGTCTAGACCCTCGGATTTCAAAGTGAATCCAGAGTGACAGAAATCTGGAATTTGCTATGAAGTTTCTGAAACCTTTGTTGCTACTACAGCAATCCATGCAGACAGGTAGGTGATGTCTGGACACACAAATCCAATCTGATCACAAATAACAGTCAGGACAAATCAGTCATCTCAAAAGATCTGATTTAAGGAACCAATCCAATTTGCCTGCAGTCTGAACACAGGAATAGTAATCTGTGGGCACGCCTTACTAAATAAAGTATCACCATGTCACATCAGGCACAAAATGCCTTCTCCATGATATCACTGATCTTTCGCAATCCTCACATAACAGCCCATTGTTTCTTTACAATAATAATTTCTTTATGGACACATAACTCATACAGGGCTTATACGCCTTTATCTGGAAACTCTATTCCACTTACCTGCACTGTGTGGCCCACCATTAAGTCTGCACATCCCACTTGATGTGGCCCTTTCCCTGGAGGTATTCCCAGGTGGTTGTTCTGGCCACTTGCATTTCCCATTGCAGCAGACGACGGATGGCTCCACTTCAATTCTACAAGACAGTCACAGTGTCATGATTCAGAAGGAAAACATAGGCACATCATTAAAATTAACCTCCGCCAAGTGTCAGAGTGTACTCAGTCTGGTAGCTATGATGTGTTCACAAACCACCTCAGGGAGGGACGGAGGGAGGGATGGGGGTTCTAGTTTTCCTGATCGTGAAGTACGGAGGCGAAGAGTTACTTAACAAAGCAGTATGTCTCGTTTAGCCTGATAGACCAAAAACAAGTGTACAGTAGAAGTTCAACAGTGTTCAATAGAAGATGAGTTCGTTTACATTCACGTTAGTCTCTTACCTCAATGTGAATCAAGATAAATTGACTGCCTGCGTTGAGTTAGCTTGTCAGATTAACAAAAGAGCCAGATCTAGCCTCAAGATTTAACTTATACTGGGTTTCAGTAAACAAAGCTGAACGTGTGGCCGTTGGCTCGTGTGAACGCACCTCATGTGATTAATGCATTGAAATAGTCCAGTTAAATATATTAAACAGAAATACATTTATTACATTCAAACATATCTGTCGGTTTAGAAATACAGCCAGCTAGGCTACAAAAGTGACATACGTGTTGTTCAATCGATTTAAAAGTATGCCTGACTTTAACGTTTGATGTTAAAGTAAGACAGACAGTAAGCTCCTCATTGCTCAGATAAAAGTCCTTACCTGACGTAAAGAACGACCACGCATATATCCTCTTGACCAGTGGCAGTTGTCCGAGCCTACCAACAGCAAACATAGAGTGAAACTCAGCTCTGTCCTACCCAGCAACTTCCATAGCTGAACCACCAGCTACCAACTGGCCTGCCATAGTTCCGGTGTGGTGGCTGGTGGAGCTAAAGACTGGCTATATCTCAAATGACTTCGTGCTCCCTATGAAGTGCACTACATAGGTCATGAAACTACGGATTCAATAGTGCTCTAAATTATGTCATCTAGCTTATCGCTAAATATGAATAGCTACAACTATATTTATATACATTAATGTACATGTATAAAACGTATACGTAAATTTATTTGTGTGTAGCCGCCTTGTATGACCGACATAGTGCACTACTTAGGGAGTAGGGCGCCATTTAGGATTCAGCCTAGGAGTGTACAACAAGCTCCCCCAGTGGCACAGTTTGTCATCACAGTCTGGCTGAAGGAATATGAAGACACTGAGAATATACCACTAATAATTTAATGAACAATTAAAGTCACAGACTTATTACATGCTAAGGTCTAAAATTCAATAACTACATGGACTATACTGGAAACTGGCTGCAGCTATTCAGAGTAGAACTTTGGACCTGCCAGTGGGTTCTGGTCATTTAAAGGGCCCATATCATCGAAAAGCAAATTTCCCTCTTTTTTAAGTGTTCTTTTAAGTAACATGTATTTCAGCATTTACCATTCATTCCCCAGGGTATATATACACGTATCATCAAAAGAATAGCTGCACCCAAAAGGAAGTGTGGGATTGCAATGCTGTTCAGAAGGAAGATAAAGGTTGCCAGGAACAATAAAAGATGATAAATTTAGACTGATATGGGCAATATTTATTATTATTTTTTTGCCTTTATTTTTCTCATTTTACAAATTTCAAAACACAACAAAGGGCTGAGTGTATAAATGATTATGGACACAAAAGAGGGAAGGAAAAATAAAGTGGGAGAAAAGACACATAAAAACAGAATAAATAAAAATATAAAAAAGATAAAAATATAAAATATATATACAGCAGGCTGTCAAACAGAAACTAGTATCCAATAGCTCACATGGTCATTTACAGGCTTTGGGGATTACATAATATATATTATATATACCTTATAGTTAGCTATCTAACCTACAGTGTTTGGCTCGACAGGGTATTCGCTCGACAGGACATTTTTCCAATATTTTGCAAAGCATTCCATTCGTAATTGTAAGTTTTTCCATTGAATGAATTTCATTGACAATTTCAATCCATTGCTTTTTTGTTAAGGAATCCCGTTGTATCCATTTTTCTGTTATGGCCTTTTTTACTAGCTGCCAATAATACTTTAATACTTTAAGCAGATATTTATCATCCTTCCTTACAAACTGAAGCATTTTCCCAAAGTAAAAAATCACAAATGGCAACTCAAACTTTTCCAATTAAATTCTCTTTAAAGTCTTTATTGTGATGTAGAGACTGTCCATCTACAGTAGCCATCCCAATCTTCATCTGGAATCACTATACCAGATTCTTTCTCCCATGAAAATATGATATATGCAGTGGAGTGTCTTTTGGTTACCTGGATACTCCTGTATATACTTGAGATCAATTTCCTGTTAACTCTCAGTGTATAGACATTAATGAACACCCAAATCAAGTTATCTTTGGGTATACTGATGTTTTTTAATTCTCTGTTAAAGTAACTTCTAATCTGTAAGTATCTGTAGAAATCTTGCTTATCTAAGTGAAAATCTTCAGCCAGACAAGTATAAGATCCGACCCCCAACCCCCCATATCCAACCCACCGCAGAAGTTTCACCTGATCAAGTAATTGTAATTTCTTAACAGCTCTGTACCATGTTGTCAAGGTCAAATGTGTCCATCTGTTTAGATTATTGCTGATGTTAATATCTACACTGCTATTTCCAAGTAATTACTGTATAGGAGTAGAGATATGTGTTAGTTTGTAAGTTTTCCATTGAACTTCATACTCTGGGTTACAGCAACAATCCAAAACCTTAAATTGAGCCGCTGTATAATAATCAAGCAAGCATGGAAGAGCTCTACCTCCTTTTTCCTTAGGAAGTTGCAAAGTATTATATCTTATCATGGGCCTTCTTCCACTCCATATAAACCTTGATATCCATTGAGGTAGTATCCCATTTAAAAGTATAATTTTCCTTAATATCTTTTGCCTGCTGATAATTATATGTCAGGATTTTTGTTTTGGTTATATTTGGCTTGTATCCTGAGAGGGATCCAAATTGTTCTAGAAGCAAAAAGAGCTCTGGAATACTGGAGTCAGGGTCTACCAGGGACAGAAGGACATCATCTGCGTATAGACAAATCGTATAATCTTCCCTTCCAAATACTATTCCCTTTATTTTAGTGTTTTCCCTCACAGCCTGAGCCAAGGGCTCAATAAAAAGCGAAAAACAAGGCCGGAGACAACGGGCTCCTCTATTCAAATGAACTGCATTCGTTAGATGACCATTAACCCTTATTCTGGCAAGTGGTGAGGTGTAAAGTGATCTAAAACACTGTATACTTTTATCATTAAATCCCATTCTGGCATGAGTTAGGTATAAATATTCTCATCTGACTGAATCAAACGCTTTTTCTGCATCCAAACTAAACAAAGCTGAGCTTATATTTTCCTTTTGTATATGACTACTATATGCAGCGTTCTTCGTATATTATCTTGTGTCTGTCTGTTCTGTATAAAGCCTGTTTGATCTCAATCTGTTAATTCTGGGATAATGTTTTCTAATCTTTTTGCCAAGATTGAAGCAAATACTTATAATCCACATTTAGTACCGAGATAGGACGATAGGATGAGCACTCAATCCTCTCTTTGCCTTCTTTTGGAATAATGGAAATAATAGCTTCATTCCATGAAGGTGGAATTCTCCCCCCTCCAATTGTATAGTTAAAGCTCCTAAGCAACATAGGTTTTAGTTGGTTTTTAAATATCTTATCCACTCGGAGGGGAAACTATCACTTACGGGGGAGTTACTAGTGATACCTCTTACTAGTTCCTGCTTGGTTATCTCTGCACTCAGTTCTTCATTCTGAGCAACTCCTATGGTTGGAAGATCTAGTGATTCTAGAAAAGACTTTATGCTCCCTCCGTCTGCCATATCAAGTTGAGTATATAGTTTTTATAATACATCTCAAATGATTCTTGAACGTGTTCCAAAGTACTACCAGTGATTTTAGTTTCAGGGTTTCTAATTTTACTTACAGTGTTTTCTGCTTTTTGTTTCCGCAGTCTCCATGAAAGAAGTTTCACTGCCTTTGAGCTCACTTCATAATATCTTTGTTTGATTAATCTAGCCTGTCTTTCTATCTCCTCATCATACATTTCATTCATCAACTTTTTAACTTGATTCAGTATTTTGGGGTCTTTTTTTTTGGCATGAGTCATTTCTAATATCTGTAACGTATTTTTAAGTTCTTCATATTTTTTCTGTTTCTCTTTAATCTGTTGTGAAGATACTGATATCATTTTCCCACGAAGTACTGCTTTTGCAGCGTCCCATAGAATATTAGGAGTCACTTCACTATTGTCATTCTCTTCTACATAAGTTGTTATGTTGTTTTTTATTTGTTGCTGTATTTTGCTGTTATTCAAGATACCCACGTTAAGTCGCCATCATTTATTTTTGGGTTTAGTGTTGAGTTGTATTGTCATATATAACCCTGAATGATCTGATATGTCTGCCACCCCTATTGAGCAGTCCATAATTTTATGTCTATCAGCCTCAAACATTAGTGCATTGTAAGTGCATTGTCTTCCTGAAGGGTGTAGCTTTCGCCATACATCTACCATGCCCAGTTTCTGAAGTATATTAATTAAAATTCGGCTCTGTGAATTAGCTTTTACTCGCATATTATTAGAATCCAGATTTGGCTGGAGTAATATGTTCAAATCTCCTCCACAGATTAATGTTCCTTTTACGTCTGTGGCCACAGGATCAAATACTTTTTTTTATACCTGGGGGTGAATAGATATTGACCAGAGTCACTTCTTGATGGTTTAATTTTCCTTTTACCATTATGTATCTACCTTCTTTGTCCTTTGTTTGAGAAGTGCACTCAAATTTTACCTTATTTGATATTAAAATTGCTACTCCCCTTTTACGTCCAGATTTATGGGAAGAAAAAAAACCCCATTTGTTTCATTTTTCTTTTTTTTACAATTCGTATTTTTTCTTTTTGGCAATTAATTTACTCTTTTTGATTGCACTATGTAACCCGTTCACATTTAGTGAAATTATTTGATATTTCTTTTGTTCCATAGACCTTTCAAGTTAAGCATTTGGACATATTCATGGACCTGTGTACACTCTGACAGCCAAGTGAACTTTGTACAGTGAACATTCAAACAAAAGGAAACATATAGCTGAATGAAATAAAAACTTTCACTCCGGAGGATTGCAAGGGGCAATATTTATTGAGCTACACATACAGAAGTAGTGTCTCTCAGTATGGCGTCGGGGCACCATATTTGTTAACGCAACATGCCAGACGTGGAGTTGTAGAGGTTCCTAATGGTGTCCTGTGATAATTCATCCCGTGCAGCTTGAATATTCTAACACAGCTCCTGCAGATTTTGTGGTAGGAGTGGAGGTGGAGTGACACCAGGCCTTATGGATGTGTGACATGTGACAACAAACTGTGCATCTTGACGGTGCCTCCACACACGGATTCGTTGGTCGTCTCCACCAAGACAAAAGCAGGACACGTCACTGAAGATGACCTGCTGCCATTCTGAGTCACTTCATAATAGTCTGGCACAACACCACTGCAGTCTTTGGCAACGTTGACGTGGAGTTAAGGGCAGTTGTCATAACTGTCTGTATGCATGTAGTCCTTAGTCGTGCAGCCGTCTGCCGAAGGATGACTCATGGAAGACATTACTGTTCACTGAATGTCTGCAATTGTGGCTGTTGGGTCAGTCAGATACAGAGATAAGGCCCATTTTTGCTTGTGGTGAGCGGCTGAGTGCCAAACTTGAATCATTCGTACATGTCAAGCCTACTCATCAAGCTATTACTGTTGCTTCCTTCTAGGTGCAACTATTTGTTCAACTATTCTTTTGATGATGAGCATATATGTATTTTCTAAATGAGACACTACACAGGCAGCCAATCAGAACAGAGCTTATTTGAGCCAGAGCCATTTGTAAGCTTATATATACAATTTTTTTCCCTTTGGGTTTATTTATTTATAGTCACAGATGTGGCCTCATACTTTGTCATGTGAATATCGTTTATAAGTGTGAAGTCTGCAGATGAGCAAGCATGGTGATAAAACAGCTACAGGCGCTCTTGTGCTGCACATTGTAACCCAGCGATGATGTTAAAGTGCTGAGTGAAACACGTACGTCTGGGGTCATAAAATGACAACACTCTTTGCTACTTGAATACTCCAAGGGCCATAACTCATATAAAGATGGTCAAAGTTCTTTCTTCATACCATTTAAGCCAATGCAAGTTCTCCTGCACACACACTCAGTATGGATTTGCTGCAGCTTCTCTTCATTGTTGGGCTGGCTAGAGGAGCTACCTCCTTTGTTGTAAGCAATCTAATTCCTGTTATATTTTGATGTTTGCTGTGCTTCGGCAGTACATGTAATTTAACTCTTGATCTTTATTTTAAGATTCCAGTATCATCCGGAACATATGGTAAGTCAGATCTCAAATCTATATATCTTAAAAGTGTGTCCTTTTTGATATGATAATACCACTTGGGCTTAAATGTTATAAACTTTTTGGCAGAAGTTTTTTTTTTTTTATGTTTTATTTGCCTTTTGAAGAATTCTGTGAACAAGTAATGACAAGATTGACACAAAATATAATGCAATTTCTTAAATTGTTATCTGCTTTGAGGTCTGAGCTCTACTTTTTTATACATGACTAATTCTGGAAATTTCTTTCATTAGAACTTTAGCCTTATCATTTAAGGATCTTCTACAGCTCCGTTCATCACTCTGAAGACATCTAACATTTGTTCATTTTTATTTAGTGGTTTCTTAGCGTCAAATTACTGTATCATTTGAAAGTCATAAAGTTAAACCATTTTAGAGTTTAGAATCACATTTATCAGCAGCCAAACAGATTTTATAAACTGATTTTTGAAAGTTGACTCAACTACCGTCCGTTTCAGACTTTTGAACACTACTGTATGTGCATGTGTATATAACCTGCATATAAGTAAAAGAGATGCATTGAGGTGTTTTCTTTTGACAGAGGTAGAAGATGAGCCAAATGATAACCCACTCACTAACCTGGGTAAGCTTATACAACTTTCTTTGAATGCTACATTTATCTATCTATCTATCTATCTATGTATCTATCTATCAACATATATATATATATATATATATATATATATATATATATACATAGTTGTGCATTATATATACTGTGAAAGGTTTGGGGGTTTTATTAATATCAGTTTATGAAAAGTGCATTTCTATGTTTTGGTTAACAGGATCAAAGACCCCCTTAATTGAAGGAGATATTGTTCTTCCTGTGAGTACATTGTGAGCTGTTTCAATGTGTTATCTTTTATTTCAACGTGTTATCTTTCACACCAGGTACTTTTGTTTATTCATCTCACCACATTCTATTCCAATCATCTATTACCGAAATGGAATATTTTGAAAGATGTGGTCAATATATTACCAAAATCAATGAAATTCATTGTGAAGTTAAATTTGTTACTTTTTTGTATGGGGATTGATAATGCCTTTTATTGCCAACAGCCTGGCCGAAATGCTCTGATTGATCCAGTTTACAGGTGGACGTTTCCTATCCCTTACATTCTGTCTGACAGCCTTGGTTAGTTAGGATAATATTAATATGATTACATTTGTTGGTAATTACAATAACAATTGAGCAAAAGCATTAAATGCACATACTTTATTTCTGTTTGTTGCTCCAGACCTGAATGCTAAAGGAACTGTCTTTCAAGCCTTTGAAATGTATCGGCTTAAGTCCTGTATCGACTTTAAGCCTTACGAAGGTGAAAAGGCATTTATCAAGTTTGAGAAACAAGACGGGTATGTGTTTACGCTCGAACCTCTCTGTGGATAAATCTTAAAATTACAAGATGTATGGAAGTGTAGTGCAGTGTTTGTATATTGTGTATATTCTATATATTCTATACTGTACTGCTGAATTGTATTAACTGGACTCATTATTACTGTGTCTAGATGCTTTTCAAGGGTGGGGAAACAGCCCAGTGGGCAGGTGCTCTCGCTGGGGCCAGGCTGTGACCATAAGGCTATAGTTGAACATGAGCTGCTGCATGCACTGGGTTTTTACCACATGCAGTCACGTCAGGATCGAGATGACTATGTGAAGATCTGGCTTGACCAAGTCATTGATGGTAAACTCGTAGGCACTGATTTTGCAGGCCTGTGTATTAAAAGGGTCATTACTGCTAATCAAGCCTAAACCTAGACTTAACCCATCAAGTTTGGGTTGTTTTTGTCATTTCTTATAAATTATTGGACTGGTTTGCCAAATACAGATTAAGCCTAGTCTTGGAGTAAATTGCAGTGACAATTGAGATTAACAACTGGAAGTTATTTTTAGGCTTCATCTTAAACTGCTTCTGGAAAACTGGCTGTTATTCAATAACTGTTATGAATTCTTTGGTAACCACCTTAAAATGAATGTGGAAGTTGTACAGCTGGAGACTGAGGAACTGAATTGTATACCCACATATGGGTCATTAGGATATAAACAGTTCATCACTGATTTTGACAATTTAGTCCAACAACAGACTTAATCTAAGAGAGGAAAACTGTCACTTCAACTCTTACTTATCTGCTAGGTGACTCTACATGCTATGCAATTTGTCCAGTTTATTTTGTTGGTCAGATGCAGGTGGGCTATGTTCCTGTTATTTTAAAAGACCTCCTTGTTTGTAACATCTACACTATTGGTCAAGCTTGTACAACTATGTGCTATGTTTAAACTCCTTCTGTCAAAGTACATGTTGTTGATTGTTTAAGTGAAAATAACAGAACAATTTCTGTTTAACAGAATATATATGAGGAAAAACATATGTTTAACATAGAAACTCATCTGTTTAACATATGAGGAAAAAAAATAACCTGTAAATTTTGCCATAACTTCTCCACAGGACAAGTTATAAATACTTTTGTTTTTATTTGTTACAATATGTTACATTCAGAGACAACAGTAATTGTGCAGTAAAATGTGCAGAAGTGTGTCTCTAAACTTTACATACTTACAATTGACCAGCGAACCTGCCAGTTATTGTACATAATGTTGAGCAATGGTATAATATTATTTAAAAATCTTTTGTCTTATGACTACTTTGTCTTAGAATCTCCACCATGAATGTATTTATTCAAACCAGTCTCTCAAAATTATCATACAACACTATCTTAGGCATCAGACAGTGTATTCATAATCAATATGCAACAGATCACTGTGAGGTAGCTTTTAGAGGCACTAAAGTGTTTGGATGTCTGGTTCCTATTACCAAAACTGTGGTAATAGAGTCAATAGATTTCTTTCGAACAATGCATTTCATATCAAACCACCCAGAATGACTGTTGACATCTTAACCAATGAAACGTACAGAAATAAACAACAGTGGAATTCAGTGCTCGTTACATGTGAATAATAGCCTCATCTTGTCGGCTTTCTTAGGTATGCAGCACAACTTCAACAAATACGATGACAGTTTTGTGACTGATATGAACACGCCTTATGACTACGAGTCGGTCATGCACTACAGGCCTTTCGCCTTCAACAAAGACCCCAACATCCCCACCATCACCACTAACATCCCAGCGTTCTTCAACATCATTGGACAGTATCTGGATTTCAGTGAACTGGACACTGTGAAAATGAATGAAATGTATAACTGCTGTAAGTGTTGGTTATTATTTCCACTTGTAAACACACACACACATGTATATGTATATATATAGGTTTATTGGCTGTAATGTTTCCTAGCTATCAACATTCAGAAGCTCCCAAACCATGATAAATATTGCCTAAGCTCAAATAAACAAACATAACTCATCTCTGCCCTCTAAAGGTGCTACGACATGAATCAGAAGTTAGAACTTTTCATAAGACCCACATAATCTTCAATTAAAGTGTTTCTGCTTTCTTATATTTAAAATTCATTTGTCTCAACCCAACTCAGACACAGTAAAACTGGAAGTCTTACTGAATGGCCTTCAGAGGTTCATTAAATGATGCTGATTTTTTTCTTCAGCTTCCAGTCTGACCTTGCTGGACCAGTGCACTTTCGAATACATCAATATATGTGGCATGATCCAGAGTTCTACTGATGATGGAGACTGGGTCCACACGAAGAGCACCCCTGGCTCTGAAGACCACACTCTTATAGGACAATGCAGGGGTCAGTACCCATCGATGGCTACCATGTAAATATCCAGTAATTGGTTCGTGTCTACTTTGCTAACATTTACATCCTTTTTAGGCGCAGGATACACTATGCACTATGACACTGCAGTTGGAACAGAAGATGAGTCTGCCCTGCTGGAGTCTCGGCTACTGTACCCTAAAAGGAAGCTTCAGTGTCTTCAGTTCTTCTACAAAATGACTGGCAGCTCAAAAGACAGGCTGACCATCTGGGTCAAGCTGGATGATGGAACAGGGACAGTGCGCAAACTAAAGAAAGTGCACACAATTTGGGGTACTTGTGCAGCACACATCACATATATCCACATGACTTTGCTTTCTGATTCACTTATAAAATAACACGGACAAAGACTGTCATGATGCTTTATTTATTGTTTAGTCGCCAGTTTATTAAGTACACTTACCTTTTGCCTACAGTCTTATATAACTACATACATGCACTTTGTAGGTTTTACAGTTACTGATTGTAGCCCTTCTGTTCCTGTACAGTTTATCAGCCCTTCTTTACCAGGTCCATCAATAGAAAGGGACCACCACTGACCAGATATTATTTGGGTGGTAGACCAAGAAAGGGAGTCAGTCAGGCTAAATAAGTCTTACTTCAGCAAATATTACAGCCTAGTCCTATTTCACTTTATAAATCATAATTCATTAGAAAAGCAGACAGTTTGTGAAGAGGTATTAATATCATGTAATATCAGCATGTTGAAAGGCTTGCTTTAACTCTTACTATGTGGTGCAGCTGCATTTTGCACTTTGTACTGTCTGCTACATGACTGTACATGCTGTGCAATGTGTATAGTTCATTTTTAGTTAGCCTGTAGTTGGTCGGATGTTGGTAGGCAATGATAATGGTATTTTAAAACACTGTATACACTTACTGACCACTAGTAACATCTACCTTGTTGCTCCACCTAGTACAGTTGTATGCAAAGTTTACACTCCTTCCTGTCAAATTACATGTTGTTGATTTTCTGAAATTAAGTTAACTTAGTTTATTTGCCGAGTTGAGAAAGAATACATAAACTATAAATTGTACCATCACGTTTGAACAGTACATATTTTGTGTTCTTTTTTTAATGTTTTTTTAGGTTATATTCAGAAAGATAAAAGTAACAAAAAGAAAATGGTAATTGTGCAGTAACTTATTTACACATAGGAAATTAAAAAGAACAAAAAGACAAAAGAGGTCATTTGACCAGGGCCACCCAAACCTTTGCATACGAATGTAGGTGCACAGCTTGAGATATTAGTTTATCTTTCTCCAACCTGCAATAACCTGCATTAGTAGTTCAGGAGTTGTGGTTCTGAATGGCTGGAGTCCAGCACAATTTTGTGGTTGGCATATGGAATGAAAACCGCTAGATGAAAACAGCAAATATTGAATAGAATTCAATAATTCTTATACATGCATGCTCAAGGTGGTTATTTTTTTTGCTGCTTAGAACAGAAAGACGTTTAACAGTTATGAGAATGCATTTCCACAATAAATATTGTAAATGGGCATAAAAAGTCATGTGACTGATCAGGTGTTTCTGTTTTGAATGGCCTAAGCAATTAAACAGGACAGGTAGCAGATATTAGTGGACAAAATGAATGCAGAAATGAAAGCCTACATTTGTCTTATCAAAGTACCAAAACAGACCGGTGCTGTATATGGCCAAGGAACATACAGAGTCTATCTGCAAAATTGCCAAAGTGTGTGACCTAAAGAGTTATTTGCAGCTGAATTTAATTACACTACCATGTCAGTGTCACTGTTGTGCTGAAAGTTGTCCCTTGGTAGTTACATGGTGGTCCCTTTCCACTGAAGAACATGTTAGAGAAGGGATAAATTGTATAGCAACAGATAATGAGTGCAATGCTAAGGTGTGTGTGATTAAACGCTATAAATGATATGTATACTTAACAAATATGTCACCAAACATGTATAATAGGTATCCACTGTGTGTTGTCTTTTCTTTAGCTGATGATGATAAGTCCTGGAAGATTGCTCACGTGCCTATAGAAGTTGGAGTGAAATTCCGTTACGCCTTTCAGGCAGTGAAGGGGGACCCTGCTAATGGAGGGGGCATATTCATAGACGACATCAGTCTGACTGAGACGCGCTGCCCCTCTGGTGTCTGGCGCATTCAGAACTTCTCTCAAATCATGGAGACTGCAAATCATGATACTTTCTTGGACAGCCCACGCTTCTACAGCCCGGAAGGCTATGCATTTGGCGTTCGCGTGTACCCTCTTTCAAACTACGCTGATTACACCGGCAACTATACCGGCCTGTATTTCCACCTGGCCAGTGGAGACAATGATGTGGTCATGCAATGGCCTGCTGTAGACCGCCAGGCTACTATAGTAGTAATGGACCAGGATCCAGACATCAAACTGAGGATGTCCTCTGCTCGAAGTCTAACCACAGACCTTGCAACAGGTATTGCTTTTACTTATCTTAGTGTCCCCTTGAGTTAATTTTTTAACCTCTTTATCCTGAGATGTCTATGGTTCTTTTTGTCATTGTGCTGTACTTTTTAAATGTAATAACATAGCTACATAATTAATTGCATACTTAGGATTTTCTACTGACATTTTCATTTAAGCACTTCAATGTCAACAGCAAAAACATGGCAAAAAGTATTTTTTTCATCCCCTACACACTAGACGAATGTGTCCACTGCAAGAACTATTTCTTAAATGATCTCTTATGAAACAACTGTTAGGAATCTCTTTCTTTTATTCTCTTATTTACCTTAGTGTAAATAAGCTTGGTTGTTAGGTTATTTAGCTACTTGCTTTCGATCTCGACATTAACGTAAAGTAAATTAAAGTTGTTACACACTATGAAACTTTCAGTTTAAGATGATCTGATGCTTCATCCGTCCAATATTGGATAAAATCACACAGCATGGCTGCTACTTAGAGGTTGCTGTTGGGGTTGTGATGCTAATAAAGGTGGAACTGCTCCTCTCTTCAGTCTCTTCAGTGTTAAAAGCTGAGTAAAGCTGGTCAGTTTTGTCCAAGGTTCGGAAACTGTCCAGAGTGAAACATGCAGAGCAAACTAACAACTTAGAATTAAAGTTCAGGAACATCTTAAAGACGTGGGAGCTGGAGTTGCCATCCTGTTTGCCAGCTTGTCTTGCAAATGTTCCATTCTGCCTTAAGTGGTGCCACAGTTAAAGCTGTACAAGCTGCAGTATTTAGGGTGGAATGGAACATTTAATTAAGGAGCTGGTGAATAAGAAGCCAACTTTTTAAAGCCAACAAGCCTCATGTAAAGATAAACAACCATGTTCACTGACAGTTCGATTCCTTGGAAAGGGTATGAAAGAGCTGACATCCCCTTCACAGGCTAGAATGGTAGGTTCATGGTAGACTACCATTTTCATTGCTGTTCATTGCTCAGTTGTCATGTGTTTTGCTGGGGCACAACATGAACTGGTGTATGAGACTTTCAATGGTGTAAATATAAATGAGTTAAGACTGTTACATAGCATTTTAGGATTTTGGAATTGATCTATTTTACCGAGCTCTTTTACACATAAAAAATTCTAGATAATTACTTAACTCTGAAATCGTATAAAACATGAAAAATCAAACACAAAATATTAATATATATGAGAGAAAGGTGTGAATGTGTATTATTTGGTTTGTTATTTAGAAGGGTAAGACATCTATAGAAATCATGTAAAAAGCTCATTAACCATTTTTTCTGTCCTTAAGATTCTGAAGGCAAATTGTTTTGGGACAATCCAAAAAAGTTTGGGACCTTTGATGACACCTGCCAGTGCTACAGAGGTCCATCCAGAGGTTGGAGAAATTTCATTAAACACTTTGACCTACATAGACGGAATTACCTAAAAAATGATGACCTCATCATCTTTGTTGACTTTGAAGGTAAGTTTATAAAGACTCAGATTCAGACAAAGCATCAACGATTTTAGCTTGATTCTCATTTTAAACTGACCGGAGTGGTTATTTCATCTTCCTTAAGACTTAACCCCCTTGAAGAACAGCGAAGTCCCTGTTGCAAGAGAGGAACCATGAAGAGGTGAGTTTGCAAAATAACCACACAGACGAGTGGCCAGCAAATCAGCATGTTTCACAATTTATTCACATGACTGTCTTTTAGAAGAAATACTGAAAGTCATATGGAAAATCCTTGAAATCATATTGTGGCTCATGTCATAAATCTACAATACAACAATCCTCTCCACCCAGCTACAGATGTAGTACTAAAGCTTAGCATGGAACAAAATACATGTGATGTGTGTATATTAACTTGTACATTAGAACTTAATATTATTAGTGTTGCTCTGTTTTATATGGATCACTTTTACAAAACTGATTCAAAGTTACAGTTCAAACTCAAGCTCAAACTATAATATAATGTTTTTTGCTGATGGTGTTGGCTGGTCAGAGTCCAGATTTCAACTCTATACAGAATACTTGGTCTCACATTAAACATAAACTAACTTATCAATGTTCGTCACCTGTTTAAAGCCGCCAGTGCTGAGTGGAACATTACTGACTCTTCAGTGAACAATACTGACTCTCTTGACTCTAAGGCTGTTCACAAGTTTGCCCACAAGCCTGTAATGATTTGTTTAAGTATTTCATCATTTTGTGATTGACCCAGGTTTTTGCATGGGAGTGTATGTGGTTGCATATTTACATAATAACTGTCAGTTACGTAAAATATTACGTTTACATTTGGGTTACATTCTGTATTAACAGATGTGCATGCACCTCTGACTTCTTTGGCTTGTTTAAGTGTCAAAAGTGACAAAAATTCAGCACTTTGTGTACAACAGTAACTTTTAACTTCAAATTTAAGTTAGAAAAATATCTTCTCTTTTACTTACAAACAAAAAATCTGGTACCAATTGTGCATGTAGAATCTGCACATTCCTCAGAAAAGAATGAATAAATGAAACCGTGAGGAGTTTTCAAGTGTGGGGGGTGGGGTGGCCTTAGTGTTCATATTCTCATTCTGTAATATTTGCTTTGGGATACTTCTAAGGCAAAGGCACTGTATAAATAAGGTTGAGCTGAGAGAGGTTTGTACCAGCAACACAGCCAGCAGTTACTATATTATCTTTTCACAGCCTGTCATGACTTGCATCTGAAGATAAGATTGTTGGGGGTGGGGAATCTTGCAATCTTGTTCTCTCAGTTTCTTGAGGCCAAATTGCATGTGTAAAAAAGTTGCATAACAAGCAGATGCATAAATGGATAATGACTTTGATCTTTGCACAACTTGCAAGTGCTGATTTGTTGATCTTATATGCCTGTGAATTACTGATTAAAGGATTAATCAGTAACATGCCAGTGCAGCAAAAATAAACTTTATAAAAAGCAGTGCTGCCGTCAGTATTGCACCAATAAAATGGCCAATATTTGCAATATTTATAGTTCTACTACACTGTTTAGAATAAAGCCATCAAAAAGAGGTCTTTAGATGAATGAAAAAAGAGTTGTAGATGGTTTTATAAGGGTTTTATAAAGCACCAAAAAGAGTTATTCTACTTTCACAAGCCTGGCATCAAAACAATAGAAGAACACCATTTGGTTCTATATAGAACCCATTTTTGAAAAGGATCTATATAAAATCATCTACATCTCATTCTCCATCAATCTGAAGAGCCCATATATGACACAAACATCTCATTAAACATGCGAAGGGTTCTTTAAGTGTTTATGGTTCTATATAGAACCATAAGCACTTGAAGGGTTCTTTAAGAGTTTATGGTTCTATTCAGCAAATGGTTCTATACAGAAACATAAACACTTAAAAAAACACTTAGTTCTACTTAAAATAGAACCATTTGCTTTACTAAGGAACCCTTAAAGAACCCTTTAACCCTAAGTGTGTATTGCTAGAATGGGACTTCCATGCCAAGAACCCAATAGGATCCTTCATTTTTAAGAGTGCATGCTATTAGTTAGTAAACTTGGACCTAGGCCTTAGGCAGTCACTTTAATGCCTTAGTGATTGCTGGGTACACTGAGTACAGCTGGGTACACTGGAATGGTGTCAGTATTACATGATGGGGCATGACTTTGTGTGTCTCTCATTTCAGTGCTTTATATTCTGGAAGAGATGTCAGTCGTGAAGGTCTGAAGAATTTCAGCTGAAGATACATTGAAACTGTTTCTGTTTCTGTTTCAAATAAATGAAATATCTGCATTATCTCTGGGACTTCATATTTTCTGACATGTCTACAAATATTTGTTGTTGTTAGCCTTACAGATTCAATCCACTTGCACCTTTACACAAAGATTTTTACAGAATTTGGCAATTCACAGCAACATACATGTTTTATTAAATCGTGTTACGGGGTAGGTGAATGTAGCATAAGGAGTCTTGCCCAGGGACTCTTAGGCAAGATCTTTGGAGATGATCAAATTTGTGTGTCCAGACGTTATAAACCTATTTGCTTAGGTTGGTATGCTGATGATGTAGGCATCAGTAATCGAATAGCTACGCTTTACCCAGGAGTAGGAGAGACGGAGGTGCATCGTATTGCCCACCAAACTCTGTCAAGTTTGCCCTCATCTCTCTGTTAAGTCACTGTTCAGAAGTTACTGGCAGTCCTCTTGTATTCCAACACCTCCATCATTCTTGATCTGAGATTGTCGTTATTATTTGTCACATTGCGAGTGACACAAAAGACGCTTTGAAATCTGGTTTGAGGGGCCAGAGCGTCCAGACTGAGTAGCATCTGAAAAATCTGACTGGAATTGCATTTCAATTCCAATGTGGTTTGGATACGATTAATAATAATTTAATGTGTTTTATACTGATACTTATACTTCTGCACTTTAAATCTGCACTTAAATATTTTAATCGCTAGCAAAACATCTTGTACATTTTCAGCAGTGTTTTGATTGTTTTGGTAGTGATAAATGGAATGTTCAATCATTTAGTTATCATAAACCTTTTAAACCATTATAATCAAACAAGTAAGTCATATAAACAGAAGATGGAGAAGCTGGAAGGAAAATGAGTTCCCGTCCCACACATTTAATTTTATAAACGTTCTTACTGCTTGAAGAAAACATTTCACATTCCTTTTTTCATCCACTGACTACATCACAGAAGAAAACAGAAGCTGTAAAGTTTATTTTTTACATATAAAAACTGAAGTTTATACAAAGACCAGTCGTGTTTGATCTACATCATAATCTTGTGCAAAAAGTTACCTTAGTTTTGTATATATCCAAAAACATCTTTTTTTTCAGTGTGTATCAGCATGTGACAGAGATACACAATAGCCCAAATGCCACTGAATGTTGATCATAGCCTTAGATTCTGAATTTAACCTAAAGACTATGCTTCAGTCTATTTCATTTGTTCTTTCTATAACTCATGGTGATGCTGAGAAGGTCATGTGATAGGACATTCCCTTCATCAATAGGTTTTTTTAAATTTGCTCAAAATTAGCTCCATCCTCATATGAGTTTTATAAACATTTGTACCTGTTTTTGTCCTTCTAGAAATATAAAAACACTTATTTGTGTATTAGATGTAGAAACACCACTGGTTGGAGGTGATATGATGTCACCTGGAAGTACTGCAGTGTTTTGTGTTTTTTTTTTTGTGGTTATCTTAATGGTGCCCAAGTACATATATATATAAAGACGCTAGAAGCAGTTCTTAGCGCAATGCCATTTTTAATTCCCTAAAGAACCTGTCAATGCTTGATATGAATGGGATGTTTAAGTGTGAAGAAACTTTTTAAAACTTAAAAAACCTCCAGATAATACAAAGTTGAGCAATCCCTATCCTAAAATGAAGCTGCAGTACCTTCACCTTTTCTACAAATTGACTGGAAGCCCAAAAGATAAACTGGACATCTGGACAAAACAGGCATCACCCCTACTGGCACAGCTATGGCAACACTGAAGCAAGGACAGAATGGTGTTTTCAGGCCCATGCTGAGGAAGTATCATTAGTGTTGGCTTTAATGTGCTTGTTTCAGTTTAATTCTGCTTTGTAAAGGCCTGCCATGTGACTGCTTTAGGTACTGAGGATCATTCTTAGAGGATTGCTCATGTGCCTCTGAGAATGGATGGCAAGTTCTGCTTCTTGTTTCAAGTTCTCAAGAATATACCACAAGTCCAGCTTTGTTTGGCACTCTTCACAAATATATTTAAAAATATATTAAATATAAACGTATATATTAAATATGCCACAATGAGTGTTATTTTGGGCTTAAACAAATGTGAGCTGCATTTTGGTATGCTTAACAAGGTTGGAGAACAGTTGTTGAGGGATCTTGTACCATTCCTCCATGCAGAACAATTCCAGTTCTTTGATATGCTTGGGTCTTCACTTGTGGTTCGCCCAATTCAATAGACACCACAGGTTTTCACTTGGGTCCAGATCTGGAGACAAAATTTTGATTTTATGTTCCTGCAAACCTTTCGGTGCTGATTTAAATGTGTGTTTAGGGTCATTATCCTTCTTGAAGGCCCACCCATGGCCAGGTTTCCACCTGGCAGACAGATTTTAGGCTAAAATATCCCAGTATTTAGAGAAATTTATTATACCATTGATTTTCACAAAAGCCTCTGGACCACTAGCATCAAAATAGCCCCAAAGCATCAATGACCTGCCTCCATGTTTGACAGTGGGTAAGAGGTGCTTTTCATTATATGCAGTCTCTTCTTTGCCAAATGTGACAATGGCGTGCCCTAATTCCTTAGTAGCTCCAAAGACATTTTGGAAGGGAAAGTTGAGTCACTGATGTTGAGGCACAGATGTTGTTTCTTGCTCTTGTGTTTTGCTTTTGTGGAACATTTCTGGTCATGGAGGTGAAGTCTAAGAGAGGATTTAGACTTTTTTTTAAAGCCACAAGATTTAACAACACTGCACTTTTGAAACTGTGATCTTTGGGTTCCTCTTTGCCTCATCATCTTATGATCTGTCACTGTACGCATGGACACATGTCTTTTTCTGGCAAATGTTCAACTGTTACTCAACTGTTGTTCTTAAGAAGTGCCAATAGTTATGTCCCTTATGATTTCGAAAGATACTATTCATAAAATAAAACAACACACTTGTAGGAATTTCTGTTAGATAGAAGATGAGCAGTTTCTCCAAACATTTCCGAGGAACTGTTGAGTCATTCTATGTATCATGTGTTTGTTATGGGTGTTTTTGCCCAGTAACTGGAACTGGCTGAATATAAGGGAACTTACAAGTGAAAGCAAACACATTTGTTTTCTCGGTACTGAATGCATGTATCAGGATGGTCCCTAATGGCCACATATAATCCTACCTGTGACTACTATTGTGGCTTGACCTGGGTCTACAGTGCGTTCTTTTCCCACTTTGACCTTAGCCGCATTAGTTAGCTGAAGAACAATGATCTAATTCTCTTGAGTTTGTAAATGTATATATACAATATAGTCTACTTAAAGAGACACCCTGGCCAGCTACATCTGTTATAAACATGCCTGCTTGCCTCCTACAGTGGTGCCACAGTGGTGGCTAGAGTGAGATTTTTCCTATTAATGACTAGAAAACCCCACACTGGTGATGTACCTCAAAGGGGAAGCAAACACTGAAAAACTACAACAGCTCTGAGGTTGATTTCTGGGGGGTTGTTATTTATTTATTTATTTTTCATTGGTTGAACAATGCAGAAGGAAGCCAGACAACAACATTATTGTTAGGAATATATTATTATTAACCTTCACATAGTTACGTGAAAACTACAAGAGAAATTATTGTTCAAAGTTATTTTGATTTTTTTCCCTTTGTTTTTCCAAAATTTTGACTTTGAATAATATTGGAAATATGAGCTATAAGGTTTGTTAAAATATTGGTTGAGTAGATGGTGGCCTGATGCAAAAACCAATTTAAAACTGCAGCCATTTCTCTTATTACTTATTGCTATAATTATTAGCTTTTTTAATGTTTGGACATAAATGTGCTAAACTATAGCCCTGCTGCGGGAAACATAGCTTTAAGCAGATGCTCTTTCGTTTAACATAGCAGCAGGGGAGAACCACTGCCACCACTGCTGAAACAGCAGAGATAGCAGGCAGGTCACCTTCAGCAATACAACTTTACTTCATGGTGGGCACTAACAGCCCAGCAAAGAATTGCACAAATAACACATGTGCACATCTTTAACTGAACAATTACTAATTTATACACATGTTAAATCATGTTAAAAGTGCCTCCTAAGAATATATATATTTTTTAATATTTATATTTATATAATATTTTTTTCCAGTCAAAAAGTGAAAAGTTAGGTTCGAGTTATTTCACCCCAGTGTTGCTTCATCGTGTGCATTGTTGGAAAGATACTGTTGATGCTTTAGCATGACAAAAACTGTGAATCAGTAAATCTCAAGCATATCATCCTGGGATTCATTCCTCTCTACATATTAGATTGCATATTGCCTATGCTACTACCACAAACACTAGGTTCATCTTACACTAAACTTATCTGAGGTCACTGTAATAAACTGTTGAAAAACTGATAAAGTGCAATAAAGTGTATAGTAGTGCTGACGCTCAATATACAAGAACTCCATAAATCACATGGTGTGGCTCGGTCCACGTGTGAAGCACAGACAGCAAGTCTCCATAATTGTCAGATCAAAGAGCTCTTCAGACCTCCACTTTAGTGGCACGCATGTGCTCGTTTCTTCAAATTAACATGGACTTCTCATGGAAAGTCATCTTTTTCACTACTCTACTCGCACTGCAGGTATTTTAATGTTTTTCCAGTAAAATAAATGCATACTCTCTCTTACAGCTGAAAGGAACTGATCAGTTGAATGCCTGGTAGATGTAATGTTTCTTAGGTTTGTAAATACTGTGTGTGTATTCAGTTGCGCATGTGCATGATGCAAAAAACAAACTTAACTTTGTAAATTATACTACTTTAGAAATGTGAAGTTTGGCTATGATCATTAAAGAAGTATTTTCCGTCTCCTCCTCCAGAGCTCAAAATGAATTTGCATAGATAATACTTTTGATAAAATATTTAATTTCCATATCTTATTGACTTTCAGCTTCATGCTCTCCCTGCAGAATATGGTAAATTTCCTCAATTTATCCTATTGTTTTTAGATGATTGTAATGTGTTTATTTATATAATGTGTTTATATTTATGTACTTTTGTCCATTTGTCTTTGCACTCTACTTACTATTTATCTGTTTATTTGTATGTTTTAATTACCACACTGGAGACGTAGCCTGGCGGTGTTTTGTTATACTGTACAACCCTGTATTAGTATAGAGACAACAACATTGAACTGAATGGAATTGAATATCATGAAGTAGCCATTCTCACTCTGACGATTCATGTTTCGTAATAAACGTTAGGTGGAGATGCCGATGCAGGGGAACTCCGGGAAGACATTCTAGAAATCAATTCCGGTCAGTGTCTCCTGTTTTACAATTAAAGCTGCAGTTTGGAAGGCAAGGCAAGGCGTGGAATGTCGAATGATAATAATAAAGTGTGAGCAACAAGTGGATGGCCTTCGTGCTGTTTCAGCTGTTCACTAATTCACTTCAAAGATCAAAGATCAAAGCTCAATGTAATATGGAACATGTATATTCCTGAACTGATAACCCTTCAAAATCTCAGGCTAATTAAATCCTAAGATTTTTTATTCAGCAATTACATGGATTACAGTGTAAAACGGTATAGAAATGTGCAATGGAAGTTTGGAGCTTTGGCCATTTAAGGTTTTTTTTCTTTAACCATGTTGAACTATGTGCTTGCTATCCCTGTTTGCTTAAACCTGCTTTTAAACATCATTTCTTCTTCAGGATCCCAGAGAACTTTGTTTGAGGGAGATATTGCTGGAGATGTAGGTATACACAATACAGTTTGATTAATGTATTTACATTAATTGTATTGCCATATTTTATCTGCATATGTTTTGAAGAGGTGCAAATAAGTTCACACATCCTCTACAGAGACACAGTTCTGCACATTTTATTTCAATGAGTACTAATTATTTACTGAATTTAAAATAAAATGTGCTTGTGCAAAATTACATGTTAAAGTCTGCAAATGAACAGAAAACTGTGCACTAATACTTTTCACTCTAGAGGGTGTTTTATCTTATATTTACCTAGAAATTCAACAGAAGTTGTCATTTGATCTAGGGTGTTCAAACTTTTGCAAACACTAAGATTACAATAATTAAACAATAAAATACAATGTGATTATATGATACAGAATGTGACACCATTACCATCTAATACCACATTCAGCTAATCATTCCTTCATTAAATTAAATCAGATACTGTTAAAGGAATAAACAAATCACTGTGATGGCTGGTGTACACTGAGAAGTCAGGAGTCAGACCTGTGTTCTACCATCTTTTACCTAACCAATGTTACTTCTATACTATCTTTATTTGACTGACAAATATAAACTTCCCACTATGATAAATAAGACTTTTGCATAGTACCATATTTTTTCTAAAATATCTAGATGCTGATTATCTATATCAAATATCTACATTCTAGCCAAGAAGGAATGCAATTGTGGATGAAACCAAAAGATGGAAGATTCCCATTCCTTACATACTGACAGATACTTTAGGTAGGACTCTTCATTATCCACCTGAAATGATTATGTGTTTTTTGTTTTTATGGTTTTTTTTTTTCAATTCAACTGATTTTTTTCTGATTCTTTAGAACTTAATGCAAAAGGTGTGATCCTTCAAGCATTAGAAATGTATCGCCTGAAGTCCTGCATAGACTTCAAGCCCTATGAAGGAGAAAGGACCTACATTTCGTTCACCAAGTTGGATGGGTAAGCTTTAAAAACATAACCTGTATCTGAGCTTCGAGGTTGTTCCATGCCAATTCATCAATTGGCTTCAATCAAGAAAATGATAAATTCTTTATTAATTTCTGCTTAAAAATGAAAGAGCTGATCTGAAATGTCAACTGGCATGAATATAGATATCTTCCAGACGGGTTTGTGTGGAATACCCTTTCTGTCTGTCTCACACCATTCCACTGTACTGTGCCAGTATCTGATAAAAGTTTGGCGGTCTGAACAGTTTTCTTGCTTGAACATTTTTTTTATTGGCAACAGCTGCTGGTCATATGTTGGAGATTGGCAGACAGGCCAGAATGTCTCTATTGGAGAAGGATGTGACACAAAGGCCATTGTAGAGCATGAACTTCTCCATGCTCTGGGCTTTTATCATGAGCAGTCACGGTCAGACAGGGACGACTATGTTAGAATCTGGTGGGACCAGATCATTGAAGGTAGGTTCCTTCACTCTAATTTAAGATTCCACCATGCATACTGTTAATACTCTGTATGGCGAAAAGTATGTGGACATCTGCGCATTGCACCATTGTGAACTTGCTGGAAATCCTGGTCCAAAACCATAGGCATAAAAATTTAATTGCCCTCCCCTTTGAAGTTATAACTCTCCCCTTTGAAGCCCCTCTCCTGTAGCTGTAGGAGAAGACAAGATTTTGAAGTGTTTGTGGAAAATTTTGCTCTTTCATCCAAAAGAGCAATTCTGAGGTCAAACACTGATGTTGAATGATAGGGCCTGGCTAGCAGTCATCACAATACATTGCAAATTTGTTAAATGGGTTTAAGGTCAGGGCTCTGCGCAAGCCACAGGAGTTCCTCCACAACAGACTCATCAAGCCATGTCTTTATGGAACTCACTGGAACAGGAGAAGGCCTTCCCCAAACTGTTGACACAAAGTTGCATATAATTGTCTAAAATGTATTTGTACACTGTAGCATTAACTTTACCCTTCACTGTGACTAAGGGGACCAAATCATTCCCAGATCATTCAGTTACTTTAACTACGTAGCATTCTCCTGGTATATGACAAACCAAGATTCGTCCATCAGACTGCCAAATGGTGAAGAGTGATTAATTTGAGAACATGTTTCAAATGCTCCAGAGTCTATGGTGGTGTGCTTTACACCACTCCAACTCATACTTGGCTGAATGTAGAATGAATGTATTGAATGTAGTAATCTTAGCCTTGTGTGGAGCTGCTTGGCCAACAACGTTCTCTATAAGTTATGAAAATGTTCCTGGAACGTCACCTCACCCTCATTTGCAGCAACTATTGAACATTCTAGGAACGTTGTCGTGGAACGTTCTGACAATGTTCAAAATTATGTTCTCTGAACGTTCCTCTAACATTCCATTTTGGTTGTAAGAAAGTTTTATTGGAATGTTCCCTCAATGTTATTGTGTGCAGTTTTCTTAATGTTCTCAGAATGTTTTTGTTAAGTTATGTGAACATTCCCAAAACGTCACCTCAACCTCATTTGCAACAATAGTTTAACATTATAGAAACATTGTCTTGGAACATTCAGAATTATGTTCTCTGAATGATCTTCTAACATTTCATTTTGGCTGTATGAATGTTTTACTGGAATGGAACTTAAAAAGGTCATTTTTCTTAATGTTTCCATAACATCTTTCTTAAAACCACTGCCCCAGAACATAATCTTAGCTTTATACACACTGACCACTGAACATTCCTGGAATGTTATCTTTAAACGTTCTTCAAAGGTTTATAGTTCCACTTTTCTTAATTTTCTTAGGACGTTTGGTGCAAGTTAGTACAACATACCTAAATACATCTTCCCAATATTTTTGTGCAGTCAGCAGTACTCAGCTCAGATTTTTTTCAATGTCACTTTAACATTCCATTAACATTTTCTCAGTCTGTAGTTTCCTTCCCTTTATTCACATTCCTATTTGTTGCTGATATCAATGCAAAATCAATGCAAGCATAATGGATTTAATAAATGTTTATTATCATTATGAATAGTATTAATTAATTCAAGTAAATGAGCAAAAAATGAAAAAAGCTGAAAAGTCTATTAGGGCGTCTCTGTATTCTCCACCTGCAAAATAAACAAATAGGTTTATTAGTTATTTTTTCACATTTATCAGTTGATGTAAAGCATTGTTAAACTCTATCCAAGCCATTCTGGACGGCTAAACACAAAGCTTCCTTGAAGTTATGTTGCAGTCTTTAACGTATATGTCAAATGGGTCTGTGGTTCTTCTTTTTTTCATGGTTGAATTCCTCGCCTGTGATAGGATGATAGGATGATAGGATGATATTTAAATCATTTTGATAAGTACTGAGGACCTTCTTAGTTTCAAGGTGTTAAATTGGCATGTATAGTGGCCTTAAAGTTAAGTGTATAAAATATGAGGATTCTGGAAGAGTAAGGAGCCCTTAGGGGTAATGGTTTAAAAATAAAAAATAGTATTGGCATTGCGTTTCCTTGCAAATGTTTTGCTTTGTCTTGCAAAAAATTACAAGCCAAATACTCTGACATACGTGGGTTATGAGCCACATTTTATTTTGCTAATGTAATTCTGAACAATACCTCTGCAATGCTTTGGAAAGTTAAATACATATATACCCATGTTAAAAAAATCAATAAATAGAAGGAATCAAACTGTTAGCAGAAAACTACACTGCATTGTTGAAGAACACCTCAGGCACAAGGAGAATGTGATTAATGTAATTTCACAGTCTGAATTTGGTATTGCAGTGGAGTTCCCTGTTAAAAGCTTGATCTGAACATTTCATGAAAATCTAAATAAATTGTGTAAAAACAACTTGATTTATTCTGATATTTGGGGAGATCGGAATTCATGCGATGCAAACATCGATCTAATTCAACTCTGAATGAGTTGTAGTATTCTGTGATAGTCATAGTAAGAGCTGTAATAATGTGAGTCTTGATTATCTTTTACAGAGCTATTTAAAAGAAGAAACCCAGACATGATATTTAATGACTGATGAGTTCCACTTTCACTTTCTTGTCAAAAGAGTAACCTCTCTGGCAGCAGATTTGAACCTGTTATAAAAAGAAAAAAGCAGGCACTGGAGAAAACTGGAGAAAAAGGATTATGCAAGTGGCTGGTACAGGTGACTCCGAATAAGCATTGTTCTTTTGGGCATGCGCATCAGTTTAGGAGTGTGAGCTGTTCAGACGAACGTCAACTATAGATCACATAAAAAAGACAATGTGAACAACCTAAAAAAAAAATTTGGTGAGAAACTTGGATTTGGGCCACTTTTACCTGCTGTGTGAACATGGCCTTAGTGTGTGTCACGCTTGCAAAAGTGAATCAGACACAGGAGTGCTGCTGGGGCTTTTAAACGCCTCAGTGTCACTGCTGGACTGAGAATAGTCCACCCACCAAAAGCATCCAGTCAATGTGTCTTGTGAGCAGCATCTGGTGATCAAGGACTAGAGAATGAACAACACTGCACTGTGCAGCAACAGATGAGCTATCGTCTCTGACTTTACATCTGCAAGGTGGACCAGCAAAGTAGGCGTGTCTAATAGAGTGGACAGTGAGTTGACACAGTGTTTAAACACTCCTGCAGCACTGGTGTGTCTGATCCACTCACACCAGCACGTCAGTGTCACTGCAGTGCTGAGAATGATCCACCACCCACATAACACCGGCTCTGTGGTGGTCTTGACCGTTGATGAACAATGAAAAAATGAAACAGCAAAGGTGTTAAAAAAACAAAAATCAGATTGTACAAAGATGTGCTTTTTCACAAAACCTTCTTTTTAATTTTTATTTTACTTATATATCAATATATTTGCTGACAATTCTTGTCATATGTACTCCTGCTAACATTTATGTTACAGTACTATAGTGAGGTGAAACAGGTATCCAGACGCGTTTTTGTTAGGCTACTTAATATACTTATAGTGCATATATCCACTTTGAATTGATACATAATGTGTTTTGACTGTACTTACAAATATGGACAGAATTCAACGTATTCGTTTAGACAAATCATAACCCTTTTGGAACTAAAAATAGAACTTGCGTAAGATGCGTATGATGATGCAATGGTTGGTGTAGCTCAGCGGATAAAAGCACTACCGCCAGTGAGCTACTACCCCATGTGGGAGATGGAGTTTGATTCCCGGTTCTGGGTAACTATGCTGTACTACACCAATAAGAGTCCTTGAGCAAGAGTCCTAACACTACATTGGCCTCCCTATAATATGAATATCTTTGGAAGTCGCTCTGGATAAGAGCGTCAGCTAAATGCCATATATGAATGTAAATCCCAAGAACACCCACTGTGAATTACGAATGAGAGAGAATCAGGATATTGGGCTATTTCTCTGTGAACAGGTCTGGAGCTTTAAATACCATAGAAGAAAAAATGAATGGAGTAAACACTGGGACATATAAGGAAAGAATTTACTGTAATCAGCCAACAAACTAAATCTGGGGATAAAATGGATGTTTCAACAAGACGACTCCATTCATACATTTTAATTATCAACTTGACACCATCAGTGAATTACCATACAAAGCATCAATATGCAGTTCTGGAAATTTAAATAATTTAAATAAAGCTACTCAAAGCATCTAATTACTTGTGTAAATGAAATGTCAATATTAGTGTACCAAATGACAAATGTAAGTGGAATTACTGATTTTGAGAGCACAAACCTGCATGTATGACTGGAAAATATACATTCAAATTTAGGATTACACTGCCATATTGCATATTACATTTTTGTTTTAATTTTGATAATGATACACTTCTATTTTTAACACAAAGCTGGCAAATTTTATTTGAGTTATTTTTATATTACTAAACATATTAAATCCATAACTAATGTAAAGTTAGCAAGATAAATAACTTAGTGTTGGCTAATATTAGCTAAGTAGTTAGCTAGCTACATTAGCTAAATAGCTAGCTGATAAATTGAGATGAATTAAAAGGTAGCTAACGTTAGCTAACATACTAAATCCATGGGATACCTTAATAGAATGCATTGCAAACCTTATATAAAACCTTAACCCAAGCAACATTGCCAAAAAAGTATTTTACTCTTCATTTCGTACCTTGTAAGTAGGCTGGCAGGCGACACCCTCTGGAAAAAAACAGAGAAGACTGGCTGCAACTGGTTTAGACCGGTTCAGTCTGCTTATTTAACCACCGAATCTCCGTCACCATGGCAACAGTACTCAAAACAGACTGAGGAAAACTGAGGGTTATACACATACTTGTAATATAGAGCATTTGTATATGGCGGTAATGTCTAATTTGATGTTTTTTTGGCTTTATGTTTGTACCTCTAATAGGAAAGGAGCACAACTTCAACAAATACGATGACAGCTTTATCACTGATCTGAACACTCCATACGACTATGAATCCATCATGCACTACAGGCCGTTGTCATTTAATAAGGACCCTAACATCCCCACCATCACCACAGCCATTCCTGCTTTCAATGACATCATTGGCCAGCGCCTGGATTTCAGTGCGATTGATCTGGAGAGACTGAACCGCATGTATGACTGTGGTAAGTAATCATGAACACAAAGTACACTGTTGTAGTAGTTCAAGATCTAGTTCTCCTGTTCAAAGTTTATACAAGGACAAGAACCAAAAATAACTAGAATTAGTAACGATAAAAAATTTAATCTCTGTGTCTGTATGTGGATTGTTTGTAAACAAAAGAATTCAATCTTCATTTGGAAACAATTGGGACAATGTAACGCAAGTGCTTAATTCACCCAGTTTTCCTGAGGGGGTGCAGTTTACCAACTTAGCAGCTAAGCCAAGTATACAAACATTTATTCGCCTCTGATCAAATGAAAATAAGTTACACATCCTCTACAGAGAACACATTTCTGTGTTTTTGGAATCCACTATTACTGTTTATTTGCTGTATCTAACATACTGAAAAAATAAACATAAAATATGTACAAAAGTTATGACACTTTAATTGTTTATGATTTTTCCTAAAAAAAAAAAAAAAAAAAAACTGGAAAAGCTCTCCACATAGAAATTTAGTTTACAATTTACAGAAAAGTGACATATTTAAGTGTTTTGCCCAAAAAATCATGTCATTTGTCAAGTGTTCAAATTTTGCATACAACTGGTATACATGTCTATAGCAATACGAGCCCTGTCATAACAGGCTGCTGTCGACCACTTGACAATGCCCTCAGCTGTCAGCATTGTCCTTCACCTTTAAATCCAACCTTACATCAAAATGGGCAAACTTGGAACTAACATTAAGTTTGCCATTTAAAAGACAAAATTCTCGATCAAAGAATTACTGCAGCTCTGCAACAGAAGTATTGGTTGATTACTTGGTTTATGAGCCATACTTGAGGTAACTAAAAATGACATATTTGAATGAAATGAAATCCTTTCACTGGAAAACATCTAATAACTATCGATTTACAATGTTATTTACAAGGTTATTCTTAGTTGTGTATAAATACATGAGTAATCTCATAACAATGTAAGGTCACAGATATATATATATATACTCTTTTAATGTCTCTTGCAAGAAAAAAACATTTTTTGGCATCTACTAGATTGGATGTACATACTTCAGTTTTCCCAAAACACAATATTTTTCTCATACTGTATGTCTGTATTCACCCTCTGTCGGGAAGGCTCTGTTAGAGCTCCTGTGTCTTTAAGCCCCACCTCCTGATGAGCCCAGTGTTCTCTGACTGGTCAGTTTGCCCACTCTGTTCTGACTGGTCAATGTTAGAGTAACATCCTGCTACAGGTTCCTCTCCCACACCACTGTAGCTGTTCTTACAATGCCGTCTTTTCAGTTTGAGCCGGTAGTCGGTAGAGGCTAGACTGAAGCAGGTGTGTACTTTGGGCAGTGTAATTTTGAGCACTGTACTTAACACACTAAAGCAAAGGAAAAATCTAGAAAAGCATCACAGATCCCTGTTAAGGTACTAGATAATCTAGAACCCTCCTGTCTGAAGGGGGAAGTGTTTTAATTTGACTAATCCTGTGTTTGTAGCTGAACCCCTTACTCTGCTGGACCAGTGTGCCTTTGAACAGATCAATATCTGTGGGATGATCCAGAATGAGAACGACAATGCAGACTGGGTCCAAACTTTGAGCTCCACGGATGTGCAAGACCACACTCTTGGAGGACAGTGCCGAGGTAGAGAATCTTAATCTTGAAACTTGTTTTTTCCTAACACTAAGATACTTGAGATGGTTTCATTGTTTCCAATTTTCTGTTAACAACTGGCTGTTTAAAAACTTTTTCTGAACACAAACTTCAATAGTGCTGATCTTAGAAGAATATACACAGAGTTACCAGTTTATTAGGCACACTAAGGATTCAGTTAGAGGGGGGTGCAAAGAGATGTCACCTATCACTCTAGAAAAAAACCTTCCCTCTACCCCCCTCCCATTCTCATTAGATTCATGTCCTTATGTAATAGTGCCCAGTATGATTATATGTAGTTTAATTCTGTCCATATTTGGGAGTTACACATCAAGTTACCTTGAATGTACTGGAACAAACTTTTATAAGGGTATGCTTACCTTATGTCTACACTAGTGGGCCATTTTGTCAGAAACATCTTATTTGCACACTTTGAAGGCTTGCAGTTAATGACTGTAGTCTATTTGTTGCTGCATAATGTATCAGCCCTCCTGTGTCCATCAGTGGACAGGGGCAATTATAGGACCACCACTTATATAGTATACCAGATATTATTTGGTGGTGGACACCAGGTATTAGCATGGTAGTGTATGTTGTGCCATTATGAATGTATTAGACAAAGCAACATTATCAGTGGATCACCAACCAAGATATCAAGTCAACAGTGGTCATAAACTGATCAGGGAAGATTAAATACCTACAATGTATACCAATAAGAAAGGTGTTTCTGATAAAGTGGTCTGTAAGTGCAAATTGCATGCTGTATTACAAAAACCAGTAAAAGAACTCTCTTTTTTGTAGATGCTGGCTATTATATGAAGTTTGATACAGCTAACAAAGAGGTTGGACACAGTGCTTTGCTGGAGTCTCGCATTCTGTACCCTAGGAGGAGCTATCAGTGCTTGCAGTTCTTTTACAGGATGACTGGAGGTCCCAATGATCAGCTGGTTATTTGGCTCCGAATGGATGATGGCACTGGAAATGTTCGCAAAGCCAAAAAAATGCAGACTATTGTGGGTTAGTATTTGCAAGAGCATGGTAGCTCAAACAGCACATAGACAGTTGACTCCCACTTTTCTACTATAAAACTTGATTTTCTGTGCATTTTTATGGATGACTTAATGTTTTAATATTGCAAAGAAAATGAGATGGTAGGTTCAGATTAGTTCAGTTTCAGACTGACTTATGTTCTACCAAGACAATGTACAGAGCGCCGTAACTTTTCCTCGTCTTTCTTGACTGGTGCTTATTTGTTGCTTCATTCCATCAGTTTAAGGCAAATTATTTAATAATAGCTATAATAGATTTTTTATTGTCTTGCCACTTGTTTTTGGATCTCAGATGTTTACTTAATCTTCATTATGTTTCCCCTTGTTTTTATCAGGAACTAACTAGACTATGTTCAAAATAGGTTAATAAAATATACCTTTTTCACAATCATTTTCTACAGTTTCATGCTGTGTTCAAGTGGTGTAGGACGCCACCTTTAACCTTTAACATTGGTGAAAAACACTAAATTTGCAGCATTATAGCAGCCTCTTGTATCCAAAAACAAAGTGCAAATATTGACACAAATCAGCTTTTTGTCACAAAAATCACAGAAAAATGTTCACAAGATCATGATAAGTCCGGCTAATGAAAAGTTAGGTCGCATATGAAAACTTTAGTGTGCATCTACAAAGCATTTACATTTAACCATCAACCTGTTACAATTATTTCAAGGCATGCACAAACTTTTGTACTGTGTTCACTGTTGGCCTAATTAACGGTATTTCTTCAAATACTTCAGGTGACGCTGACGATTCATGGAAGATCGCCTATGTGCCTCTGAATGTCAAAGAAAAATTCCGCTACTTCTTCCAGGGCACAGTGGGTTCAAATAAGGCAACTGGGGCAATCTTCATCGATGACATCATTCTGTCTGAGACAACCTGCCCGAATGCTGTGTGGAGGATCCGGAATTTCAATGAATTGCTAGCAAATACCACACATGGCGAAAGTGTCCGGAGCACTTGCTTCTACAACTCTGAGGGCTATGGCTTTGGTATTGATGTGTACCCAAAAGGCAGAATCAGCTCGTCTGCAGAGTACGTGGGAGTGACATTTCATCTGTGTAGTGGTGAGAGTGATGCAGTATTAGAATGGCCAGCTATTAATAGACAGGCCACCATCACCATCGTGGATCAAGATCCAGATGCAACCCTCCAAATGTCCAACAGCAGAAGCTTCACTACAGGTTAGTCTGCTATAAATATGAACCCAATTATTCGTTTTTGGTTGGATCAGCAGTGGTCTTTCTGAGTCGCTTATTTTGGTTTCTACCTGGAAGCTGTAAGAGTCTGCACTGTTACCCTGTAAAGCTTGAAATAATATTTAAGGTCAGGTGTGGAGGTCATTGGATGTTGTGGGAGTTTTTAGATCACATCATAGGTCTGTATGATGAGCAGAAAAAGGCCTGAGTGCTGCACAAGCCATGCAAACTGTAATAACCTTCTATTAAAATGTTGGTGGACTAAGAGTGACATTAGAGCCTCTTCACCTAAAATGAGTTGACTAGACCCCCAGAATAAAGTACTACATTTCTTTTTAAATAACGTGTCCTGTTAAAGTGGCAGTCCATGGGGAGGGGACAAAGCGTTCTAATAAAGGGTATAAATGTGCTGGTGTGATTGTCCCAGCAAAGTCCTATATATAGATCCTAGAAACAGAGTGGTCTGGTTGTTTTTCACGGGAGTTTTCCTTCTCACATACTTTACTTACTTTTGTCACATGCAAAGATATTGAAAGAGTATTCGACACCTTTCACTGAGCAGCCTATACAATAGGCTGTCTGCCAGTCACCTGCCAGTCACCTAAATGCTGATGGACATAGTGTTTTTTTTTTCAGATGGTTCCTCCCGTTGGAATAAGCCCTCTGTATTTGGCAAATGGGATACTGAGTGCGAGTGCTTCAGAGGGGTCGAGCTTGGCTGGGGCACATTCATTTCCCATCAGCAGCTCAAGAGGAGAAGCTTCCTGAAGAATGATGATATGATCATCACTGTGAACTTTGATGGTGAAGTTGATGCTTTAAAATCTGCCTCAAACCAGCAGAATGCATATGTATTTATTTTGATACTATATATACTATTACTTATTAAGCCTTATTGTTCCCAGATTTGACTAATCTTGTAAAATCGGAGGTTCCTGTCCTACCTAAGGCCTTTGAGGAGCCCCTAGCGATGGAAGAGAGCTTGGCCCTGGTGCCAAAAGCTCGAGTTGCTCGTGCAGTCAGTGATCCCTGTCAGCTTAACCCCTGCCACAATGGAGGAGTGTGTATCACTAACCAAGGCGAGGCTTCATGCAGGTTAGTGCCAATGCAAAGACATCAATCAATTTTTGTCATGCATGAGGATGTTTACTTAAACTCCAAGCAGCTTATCATAGGCCATAAGATCCCTGTGCTATATATGATTCATCATAAATGTTTTATATTGTTATTTATATATAAAGCCATGAAATGACTAAAGTCTGGAAGAAGGGCCATGCATGAAGCTCTACCTTCTTCCATTTTAACTTTCCATCTATGTCTTCCATACAATATTTTCCCACCCCAACGACACCCCATCTCCTCCCTGTTCCACAGTCTTATGTGTCAGTCCCAGCTCTGTTCATTAAAGGAAGGTCCTATCTTGGCTTAAAGTAGAAGGTGCCCAAAACTCCATAATGTGAAGGCTCTATATTAATAAAAGGCTATCTCAGAACCTCTATTCAGGCCAGAAATGATTGAGGAACGCCTTTTTTTTTTTTGGAAATGTAGAGACTTCAGCTCATCTTTTTCACACACTACCATGTTATTACTACATTATTATACATAGTACTGCATAGATGTGCTAAACATAGGTCCTCCGGGTGGTCCTATGGTAGTCGCTTTCCAGTGAACAAGGAGGCTAAGGGGTGCTGAGGGCTACAGTCAGTAATTGTAAACCCACAAAGTGCATCTATATAGGTCAGTTCAGTAGCTTCACCTCCTTGTGTCTACACTCACTGTCCATTTTATCAGCTCCCCTTACCATATAGGTGCACTTTTTAGTTCTACAATTACAGGCTGTAGTCCATCTGTTTCTCTTGTTAATCCCCTTTTACCCTGTTCTTCAATAGTAAGAACCCGTCACGACCACCACAGAGCAGGTATTATTTGGGTGTTGGATCATTCTCAGTACTGCAGTGAAACTGATGTGGTGGTGACGTCTTTGTGTGTTGCTCTGGCACAGGTGGAGCAGACACAGCAGTATCATTGGACTAGAGGATGACCAACACTGTGCAACTCTGCAGCAGCAGATGCACTTTTACCTGTGACTTTACATCTGTAAGGTGGACGTGCAAGATAGGAGTGTCTAATAGAGTGGACAGTGAGTGGACACAGTGTTTAACAACTCCAGCAACACTGCTGTGTCTGATCCACTCACATCATCCCAACACACACGTCAGTGTCACTGCAGTGTTTAGAATGATCCACCACCCACATAATACCTGCTCTGTGGTGGTCCTGTATGGGTCCTTACTATTAAAGAACAGGGTGAAATGGGGATAACACAGTATACAGAGAATCAGATGGACTACAGTCTGTAACTGTAGAACTACAAAGTGCTCCTATTTGGCAGGTAGAGCGAATAAAATTAACAATGAGTGTGTACCTAAGGAGGTGTACCTAATGAGGTGGCCAGTGGGTGTATATGAATGATGTTTCAGATAAAATGGCAAAGGAGTGTAGGTACAAGGTAGCTGTACTTAGCAGTTTAGTCAGTGTGCTTCCAGATGACTAAAAACCACTGGCATAGGCATACATCGCCGGATTCATCTTTTCTACTCCACAAGCATTACGTATTTGATTGAATATATCATAAACACTGATGGGTGAATGTTCTTTGCAGGTGCCCCTCAAGCCACATTTCTGTGTTCATGGGAGATCTATGTGAGAAGCAGCTTATCAACGGAGGTGTTCTGGGAATTCTGCTTGGTGGTGCTGCAGGCACCGTGGCTCTTGCTGTTGTCATTATTGTAACCATCCGTAGACAACACTAGTCCATTATGAATGTTTCAACCATCTGGAATGCCTGAAATAATGTTCCATTTAAACATACATACTATTTTAACTGACTTAGCACATCCTAGGTCCTTCCTTCTGAAAGGTGACCTTTCACTCAATGACACCAGTCTCGTGTGAGTAGACAGAGGTTTATTGGTTGATTCAGAAATAATATATGTGCTTTACTTACTTTCATTTTGAAATAAAGTTTCAAAAACAGCTTAATTTTCTTCCACTGAAAAGTCTTCCACAAGCTGACAAGTGCAACAGTGAAATGATTAGCTATATATTGAAAAAATGGCATTTTCTGGGTTGTATAAGCGCCAAGTTTAGAAAAAATAACTCTGTACACTATATTAACAATGACATTACTGCAGTCAGACTGCTTTCAGAACAAAGCTACAGCTAACCCTAGATACCATGACATCATTACATGGTGATGCTCTGTTAAATATATTTACATCATAACATTGTGTAAAGAGACCTAATCTAAATTAAACCTGCTGCCTAGCTTAAGGCATTAAGAGCATTCCATCAAACAACTTGGCCTCCTCATCAACTAATGCAAGGTATTGTTTGGTTCTGCATTAACGCTCATGAATTTTGACATTTGCAACATGAGAATGAGATATATTGCTTGACTAGTTTTTCATAGTTTTGTATACTTATTACATGTAACATTACACCTTTATTCTTTAGCCTCTCAGTTTGTTCATAATTGTGAACGGGGGAGCGGGGGCTTCATCTTCTGTAAATTGATTTATCAAGTTGTAAGCACCCAGCAGTCCACTGTGTCTGATCCCCGTTTCACTGCTGTTGTGTCATAACTCCTCATTCTTCACTTAACTGGATTTAAACCCCTGCGATATAAGAGAGCAGTTAAAAGGTGTGGTCATTTTCAATTCTACAAACATCAAAATAAGACACAACCCAAGTGCATTATTAGTTTCAACATACCTTGAAAGATGCTTCAGTTTTGTGTCGTGGATGTCAGGTTCTTCTTGCTTTCACTTTTGCCGTTCTTCTAAAGAGGTACATAGTTAGGTAGACACAGATGTATTAGTCTCTTTAAATAATTAGTCTGGTATCAGAATTTCATTTTTTGACCATAAAATTGACCTTTCCATGCTCTGCACACGAATCTCCTTTCGCAGCCACCATTATGAACTGTTAACCTTGTTCACATTACAAATGTTGCAAATTTTCTAATCAATCAATCTAATAATTTTCTAACCTTGACAAGTTATCTAATCAAGGTTATGGCCACCTTCATGTGCAGCAAATGCAAGTATGACATATTTCTTCAGCTCTTCATATAATTCATATTTTTATAAGCTGATTTTAAAATATTGGGAAACATAACACATAAAAAGTGTCATGTTCAGAAGTTTGGGCAGCCTTTCAGTCAGTACATAGTAAGGCCCCCTCTGAATAAAGTTTCTCATGTTCTTTCTGTTCTTACTTGCAGAACGTTTCTAGATTAGAAATATTTATAGGTCATCTTGCATGTACATCATGTTTGAGATCTACCCACAAAACCTTAAAGGTACAATATGTAAGATTTATAGTCTAAAAGATTCCAAAATAAATTACATTATCAGAATAATGTGAAAAACGAACACTTTTGACGGTACATCAAAAACATCTGTGTATCGGGTTGCAGAATTATCAATTGAAGTTAGCATTAACCAACTAGCCCTGGCTGTCCTTTCTCGTAATACCACTCTGTACCTCAAGAGGCATGAGTGACTTACTGTAGCCTCAAGTTAAATCACTCCAACATAAGCGGTTGAAGAAGCTGCACTACCCTGATGGAGTATTCTAACCTCTCGCCCTCCTAAACTAAATAAATTTACAACATAAAAGAAAATTAACATTTAAAATTAACAAGAAATATGTCATATTATGTTTATTCTGTGTACATGTTGTGTTAATGTCTTTTCAACAAAAGGTGTAAGTTGACCAGAAGTGCCCAAACTTTAACATACTACTGTAAATACTGACACCACATTTAATACAGCTAGGGTTAGCTCCATTACATTTTTAGTTACTGAGATACAATTCAAAATCAAGAAGCTGAACAGGATTTTTAACCTTCCTGCAAAGCTTGCCCAACTTAACCATAGCTGCAAAAGAATGCAGGGCATTGGTAGGTCAGTTTTTGATATGTCAAGACGCGTAAACTCACCCCAGATATCACCAGTTTCACAATTTCATCTCGAACCTAAAAGGAAAAAAACAGAACAAGAATGAATGATATATCCTGTAAGGACACCATGCAGCTCCAACAACATGCAGAAAAACAGTTAATAGGTAGTAAAAGCAAAACATGACATACCCTCTTTTCTCCAAAACATCCTGTCAGTAAGATGAAGAAGCCCTACAAGGTAGAGGAGGAGCATATAGAGCCATACCTGTGATGTTCTGCATTGTAAAGTAACATTATGTGTATTTGAATTAGCAATGACATGAGGTGTACCTGTAAGGAATTCACAATGGTGAAGGCGTAGTTTATCAAGATCTTGGTGAACTTATTGTCATCCATCAGGAACACAAAGAGCCCGAGGATCCAAGTCCCACCAAAAACTGGGGTGAGGAAGATGATGACTTTGATAATGCTCTTAGCTGCCTCTTTTTCATCCTTTTTGTTGCTCTCGGCTGCGGCGGGTTTGAGGAGAGTTACAATGACCACCACCATGGAGAACATATTAATGAACACGATGGTGCCGAGAGGAAAGAGAAAAGCGTGAATGGAGCCTTTCATCGGCGCTTCATACGTCAGCCAGCAGGTGGATCGGTTGTAGTAGCTTTCATCAGTCTTCCTACTGTAGTAGATGTACGTCGCTCCCACAGTCACTGTCGGGAAAGCGTAGCCGATAGTGATGGAGAGAATCATGTACACCTTTTTCCTCAGTGGATGGAAGACAAAAATGAGCTGATGAAGAAGCATGATGCTCAAGCAGAGCATCCAGAAGAACATGGCTAGGTAGAAGAAATGCTGTGCCACTGTCAGCAGGAGACACAATGTGTTCGAGAGGAGATTTTGGAAGGTGGCAGCAACAAAACTGCAGTCTGCTAACAGAAGACACAGGGAAATGTTGACCAGGGCAGTGTGGCGGAAGTGAGAGAGGTTGCTCTTCACTACTGCGTTCCACACCAAGCCCTCGATAAGGAGGAAGACAATCAGTGAGCAGATGGAGATTCCCAACCCAATGTAAGTGAGCTGGTCCATAAACGGCAGGTCAACTGGAGTTTTTGACAACAGCATAGAGAAGGACGTCAAATGGTTGCACTCACAGAAGCTGAAGTTACCGTTGCTTCGGGTGAAGTTACAGCCGTCCTTTGACCAATTGCTGCTTGTCAAGTTCCAAAACACACAGTGCGATTCGGAATAAGACTTGTCTTCGTCAGAGACCGGGAAAGCCAATCTGATGTTTACAGGGCCTGTGTCATTGACTGTGGCGGAGATGACTAGATTTAAACTTTTCGAGTCTTTAAAATTGCCCTTTGGGAGATACTGTGAAATGTTTAGCATTCCCATTGTTTTTACTTCACCGCCAGTCGAGTTCAACTCCACTCCCACATTGAAAACAGTCCTATTGCAGGAAGGGGCGTTCCGGCACACCTGAAGTTGGATGTTGGAGGAATTATGTCCCTCGCTGTTATTAAGTTTAATTTTTTTTACCAGGTCTTCCACAGATGACAGGTAGCTCGTAGCCATGTTGGTAGTACTCGTCTCATCCGATGCCCAGCTTGTGTTCAGTATATTGCTTGCTGATTCAATGAAATTCTGAAAGGTAAAACATTAAGTAATGATTGTCAAAATGAAATCATTGATTCTTCCCTCAGTTTTGTGATTGATTGCCGATTGTTTTTGTTTGCATAATATCTTACAACTGCGAACCGACTTAAGAAAAATCTAGACTTTATCTTTATGATGATTTAAAATCATTATTCGTGCTCAACAAATAATTTCTCTAGTGTCTACAGTCAGTTCCAATAAACACAACACAATCATTGTGAGATCATTCTGTTCATTACTGCAGAAGTGAACCTTTGACATTTATTGTTCACCAGCTTTGGTTTCACTGTCATCTCATTAGGAATAATCACAGAACACAGAACAGCTCAACACCCTTGGAGGAGAACACTGACTGCCAATTCTGTTATTCTGTTATTCTGCCCATCTGCAACACTTTTTCAGTGCACCACAGTATTTAGTTGAGCTGTTCCCATATTTGAGAACAAAACGGGGAACTCTTGACTGCAACATAAACATCACTGAAAATGAGTGTTCAACACTGATTTAGTGTCACAGTCAAGCTTTGCCAAACTGGTTCTCCAATAGGCAAAAAGCTCAGAAAAATATTTAAAACCTAAATATCTGAATGTGTATTTGGAGGATTTTGAGACAGTAACATTACATTTACGATGTCAAAGAATTTTTCTACAAAATAAGCAATTCATTAATAAGTAATTATTTTTGTGTGCATTTATGATACTGTAAAATCTCAGTGTAGTTTCATTTTAGGCTTTGTCTGGACAGCAAAAACCCACATGAAATTCGATTTTTGTGAATCAGATCCACATTTGAATGTGTATTGAAATGTGCTCAAACTGGATTTCAAACTGAAGTGTTCTTTGCATCACTCACAAGATGACAGACAACAGGACATTAAATCCAGAGGGACAGAAGTGCTGGGACTGAAGAAGAGCTCCAAGAGTTCTAATTACTGATATGCTTCTTGTCAGAACAAGTATTTGGAGGGTGAGATGATGAACCTCCATCTCTCCTGCATCTGCCAGCATCGCTATGTAGTTACTGATGCTTTCATTGTTGCCACATCAATAGATTGGTGATGTCTGGACAAGTAAGCTCTGAGCGTAAGCTCTTAGCTACATGTAGAGCATTAGGGACTGACACATTTCAGCTCTAGACGTCGCGGCCTGCAAGACGTCATGAAATCATCATTAGGGCCAAGCCCGTTCTTAAGACACTTGAATGAATGTTGTAGAACAGTGTTTTCCCCCACCCTGGTCCCAACCACCTGTCATTGAAAACAATAAGCAGCTCCTCCAAGCATTCAGTTAGCAAGGACACAAAGTCATTGCAAACCAGTGCTCTTACACAGCTAATGGTGCCTCACTGTTGGAAAATTTTCACTGTGGAGCCTGCTAATCGTGAGTGGGTGAGTGAGTATTTGAAAGAGTTATAGGTCAGCATCAAACTTCTGAACCAAATTACCAGAAACCTAATTTTTAAAAGTATAATCATGCTGGAAATGTATATGCAGAGTGTCATATTGTATAATCGTAGCCAAAGCAAGTTCATTTACTTTAGTTTTACTAGTATTTTATCATTATCCACATTAGGCATAAAAATCTGAAGACTCACATAGACACTTGTAATCATTTCATATCAAACACTTTCAGATGAATAAAGGAAATGACATATTAGTGCTGAGAAGCCCATTACAATGGTACATTATACAACTTAACTCCTGCACATAACCTGCTGCTGTAAGGATACAAAGGTAAAAATGTCTGTTAGGAGCTTCTTACTGGAAGCAGACCCTCGTCCAGCGTGACTTTGTTGGATGCACGACTCATTGTGTTGAAAACATTTACTGTGGCTGAAATATCACCGTATGTGTTTCCCATTGAAGTGCTGTTCTTCAGATTATCAAAGATAAGGTTAGCAACTTCCTGAGTAGCTCCAACTCCTTTTTCAAAATCCTATAAACAAACAGACATAATGACAGATGTACCTCAATTACCAGTCGTCACCTTCTCGTGTCCTTATGGTGTTTATTTTGCTTACCCCTGCTGCATTTGACAGTTGATCCAGTACTTCTTTGACACAAAGATCTACTGGATCTCCCCAGGTGCTACCAGTGCATGTTCGTTCCTTTGTTCCCATTCTCCCGGGATCAGTACAAAGTATAATTGCCTTTATCCCACTCTTCGTTTTTGGCCAGGGGCCGTCTTGTTGACAAACCGGATCCCCAGCTGAATAAAGATTTTCATTGTTTAAATATTGCCAAATTATGCTGCTCAGCTAATGCTTTAAGAGCTAAATGTCATATCACACGCTCAAACTTTATGTCCAGTACTTACGTTGTATTATAGGCAAGTTGAGAGTCCTGGTTGTAGTCTGGGACACACTGTTTGTGACTGTACAAATGGCGTACAGGAATGGTGGTTTTTTCGCACATTCAACGGTGAACGTTTTAGAAAAGTTCATTGCACTGGTGAGGCCTGAAACACAATGTCGGGAAGTGCCTATTAGCAGTCATATGACCCTGAAGTAAAACAACAAAGCTTGTAAAGTAAGCCCTGAATTTGTATCATCATCATTATTATTATTATTTTGTATTCATTTAAAACAAGCATATCTTTGGTTCTAAATGCCTATAAGCATTTCTACTATTATTATTTATTTATATATTCATTTGTTTTTCTTAAATATGCATTTTTGTAGTTTTGCAGTGTAATTGTGTAGTGGGATAAAAAGGTAAATACCTGAATCAAAAACTGTGCCGTTTATGTCAACTTTGTATGGTTCTTCACTCTTAGTAAAGGCACAAGTCACATTAACTTCAATATTTTGGCCCTTGGAACAATCTGGATTCGGGGGCACAGATGTAAAATTAATGACTTCTGGTAAGAGTGCAACCTGTAGTTCTGCTGAGGCTGCATGCGTCACTGACCCGTTCATGAACAGGCAAGTATACGTTCCTGAAAAATCAAGAAGAAATAAAGAGATAAATGTCAAGATAAAAAGAGAGACAATGGAGAGAAAAAATAAGAGAGCGATAAATGTCAATAAATGTCAAAAAGAGATGAAGACACATTAAACACATTAAAGTGTATGGAAACAGGCAATGAAAAGGAAACTGATTGTAATATAACTGATTGAAACTGATTGTTATATATATATATATATATATATATATATATGTAATTTTTCTGTTAGATTGTTTGTCAATGCCTGAAATCTGATTTTGTTTTCGGGAAAAATACCACACGTATACATAAATCATGTGTCAAGTGACTAATTTCCCTCAAGCAACTTGCAGCAAACAGTGGCAGTGGAGGAAAATCTGAACTGTGGAGGAGCCAAGAGAGTTCATTCTTACAGAGAGAGGTTTGCAGAAAAGACTACAGCTTTTCCAATCCGAAAGTGCTCAAGTATCTCAATATAGAAACATGATCTCTCAAGGACCCGATGGGGAAAAAGTAAATAAATATATAAAATAAATAATCTGAGGTCTGAGGAATAGCTAAGAGCATTTTCACTAGTACTGCTACCGTGTTCCAGATCAACAGCAACTGGAAACAAACTGCTGGCCAACAAAAAATCTGACTTTTCTGAATGCATTCTTCTTTGTAACACTGATCTAACACCCTATGGGCTCAATTTGTGCCAAGTATAGTGCTTGTTTAAAGGTATAGTTTAGTTCATTTTCACTGTTTGAACAGTGCATGGTGACATAATCATGTTTTAGAAGAGGAAAAGTTACTGCATTTCCCTGAAAGGGTTTCAGCTCAACAAACAAATCTTAGCAGGTGAAATCTCATATCAAGGCAATCAACCTTTTTTTTCCGCTGATAACCTATTTTACAAAGCGCTGTGAATGTGCGTTTATTTAGGTTATGTTATTCTAAAATTGATAAATCTTTTCAGCCTCGCTTGTTTTAAGTCATTTATGGCACAAAGCAAACATGAATAAAGGTATTTTGATTATTGTGTCAATAGTAATAATATAAAAACAGGGAAATTTTGCTTGTTTACACATTTTAAGCTTCAGGTTTCTAGCAATATAGTCTTTCCTAGTACACAAAGAAGTGTACTTATCCCAATAATATCTCATTATTGTGCATGAAAACAGAATCTGTGGTGTCACTTTTAAATATTTTGTTACTATATCTTAGGGTGATGTAAATAAAAATACAAAGATACTGCTTAGATTCACATTGCTGTATGCAAGTATATCTCATAATATCTCATTGCCAATATAAAAAAGTCAAGGCAGGTAAAAAAAAAAGGGTCAATTTTGGTTTCATGTTGAGTTTATAATTGTCCCAGGCTTATACATGATTATTATCGGAGATACAAAGTAAGCACTTTTCTAGTAACTGTTTCATCCCAAATCCCAAATGCAGACTTCAAAAGCACTTTTGTATCTGATTTTCACTGGAACCGAAGTGTGTTGAATTCACCTGCCCAAAACCATGTTATGTTCTTAAGGCCAATAGCTGTAGCACTTCCACAAGCTGGTGGATAGAGCATGTCGAGTTCTGTCCCGGCTCCAAGTGTCTGTGGGTTTTGGCCAGACCGAGAAATTTGCCACATACAGGTGTCCATCTGTTCCAAAGCGTTGCACGCTATGGTAAGCTGTGACCTATAACACACTTTCTGGCTAGGAATGTCAATACTGGCCAGTCCTGCGATTGTTTAAAACAAGAAAAGTTAATTTAGTGCAAATCACTTTCAAATTCAGATTGCAGAAGTATAGATGAGGTCATTGTACGTACCTGTTGATGTAACATTAATATTTAAAATATCTGAATAACGACTCCTCAGCCATGAAAGTATGCCTTGAACCATCGGAGTCTTAAACGTAGCACTGAGTGTCACTAGAAAATTCGCACCACTGGTGTATGACAGAATAGGCAGAACAGAGCAGGCAAATTAGCACAAATAATACAATTAATTAATAATACAATTAATAAAATTAAGCAATAGTACAATTGATAATATTAAGGACAGCAAGATAAAAAAAACAAAGTTATTTTTATTTGGTACCCGGTTCTTGGTGTCAAGCTAAATGAGTTGAATCCATTCATTTTCTGGAATTCATTTTGCATCTGAAAAGAAAGAGAACTATCATGAGCATTCAAACAACCTTTTTTAAAGTTGTGAATTCATATTTTGCAGAGTATCTGCTTCTGAATATGCCATAATTATTGCTGCTTACAATTTATCATTTGTCTTAACTGCAATGCAGTAGGTTGATTGATTGATTAAAGGGTCATTTTGGCCTTAAACTAGGGTTTAATATCATTCCTGTCCAAAGAACAGCGTTTCTATTTGTGCGGTCATCATGAAATCACACAACATAAAGTACAGCCACTGGGTCCAAATGATACAGAAAAAAAATAATAAATAAAAAAAATGTAAATAATAATGAAAATAAAATACAAAAAAATAATAAAAATAGAAAGAAATTTTGTCACATTATATGGTTTTCTGTATTATATCACATTTTGACAGAATTCCAGGTTTTGTATCATATTCAACTTGTCCTCCATCAGCATTCTCTCAATACAATACCCAGCATGCATATGCACAAAAAAATCACATGGTCATTGGGAATACCTACCTGAGGCTAGCTACAGAATCATAGACTAATCAGTTCAACCAAGCTAGTATTAGTGTAAGTTCTACCTCGGTTGTCAAAGAAGATATTTGTGCTCTTTATCAACAACACAATTCCAGTGGAAAACGCCAAGTGAAAGAAATCAAACTGAAGTAAGGGATCTAGATAGTGAAGCAGCCAGCTACACCTTTCTCCATCTTCCAAATGAGTAATTCATTCTCTCTATTGTAATGATTATTTAGACAGGTGCTACAGTTAGACAGCTGGTAAAAATATTCAGGTTCCTAGCAGTAACATTAGCTATCTGGCTTTCTTCTAAAACCCTGCTCTCAAAAATCCACACCACAGAGGTTTTCCTTGAACCTTCTACCTACATCATTAGAAGGGGCTAACTTTTTCATTTTGGCCAGGGAGTCCTTTTAGGTTGTTAGACCTTTATCCACTCATGCTGAAGGAATATTTTACTTAAACTCAGTCACAGCACTGGAAATCGAGGATGAAGGAGAGTTAGACATACATCAATCTGCAAAGTCGTTGGCTGTGTTGTGAAGTCAATGGTTCCATTGAGGGTAACTGTACCAAAAGAGAAACAATATGTTTTATAGTTTTAATCAATCTTATTTCCTTCTGGTTACTAGAAAAACCCTGTGGGCTTTGGACATAGCTTACCATTCACTTTGGGTACGCACAGTGGTGTGAAATCTGATATGTTGGCTACACACTTGGGGGTGGTGGGACTGGCACAGCAGTTGCCCATAAAGTCGCACACTTGGTCACTCCAAATGTAGTCATTCTCACACCAGCATGTTGTCTCATCACCAATGATTTCACATTCTGAAACAACAACAACAACAACAACAACACAGTGTTCCATTAAAAGTAGTCTGAGTACAGGAATAATAAATTACAGGTAACAAAACATTTCTTCACATATAGCAAACATAACATGCTGTCTATGGAAAGATCTTTGCTTGATATAACCTGAAATAAAAAAATGACAGATATCTGGAATTCTGTAATGAACGAATGAATGAAAACGTTGGAACTTTCAGGCCTAGTTTTCAAAGGACCGTGGTGCATCATTCAGTAGTTGCAGGGTACAATCAGAACTTTCACAACGGGGTGGCCAGGTTACACCCAGTGAATGTATTGCCGTGGCAAATGAACACAGAGGATAATAGCATTCTTCTGGGTGTATATTAGGGCTACATTATTGAAATAACACAAGCTTCTGTTGAACCTATTCATTTAATCATGCTTAATTAAATAGTGAATTATTATTATTATTATTATTATTATTATTATTATTATTATTATTATTATGAAACAGAAAACTATGTAAGCTTTATCTTTTCTGTCTAGTCCGCAATTACCTAGAGATATGCAAATTACAAAAGCTATAAAAACTCCACTTGCTTTTCTTATTTCTCTTTTAAGGTGTTATTTTCTGGGCCTTACTTACAGACATACCATGTAAGATACTGGATTATAAAGGAAATTACATTCAACCCCGAATGACTATGGTCACCACGACAAAGTTCTAAAGTTCTAAAGTTAGCTTCTTCTTCACCAACATTAGGTGAGCATTAAGTTTCAGACCACTCTGAAATGTTCAGGTAGGAAGCTAACTTCTTTTAACTGGGAAAGAAATGATTCCAATCAGTCTAAATGTCTGTCCCTTCTTTTACCTACTATGACTGTTTTTCTGTTACTTTGTTTTCTTGTTTTTATGGTTCAAAGTACATCATACTATAGTCTAAATCTATATGGAAAAGAAATATATGCTAATGTGAAACACATTCAATAATAAAATGCATTCCAAAATAGTTCCAAAAACGTTTGGGTCATTTAATACATTTAAGAACTGGATGCAGTTGAGAGAAGTTTTTTTGGCATGCATTTATGGAGATGGTTTGGAAGATTTGTTAGCACAGACTACAAACTAGCATAGACTTGTAGCTTCAATCCTAAACTAAACGTAATACTTAGCTAATTAAGGCAACTAATTAAAGCTGTGCATCTAGCCCGAAATTTAAGAAATTTAATTCCTAATTTAAGTCACATGCACCTGAGACAACCACTATTTAAGTATTAGACCTGTGTGTGGTATTACACCAAAGAGTGGGAAGTTTTTAGATATTGATATAATATATATATATATATTTATATATATTCTTCTTACTTTTAGTCCAAAATGAACTGGACATGTGTGTTAAATATTTAAAGACTAAAGCTTTGGTCTCAGGGTTTAGTATCTATTTAGCATCATTGCCATGTTAATGCTAGCCTGCAGACATCAGTACAAACTGCTCTACAGCGCCCACTTTGTTTTATTATCCAAATAAAGATTTTTACAAACCAGTAAAACCAAATAGTTTTATTGTTTGTTGAGACAAACTGGTCTTGCTTTCCTTGGTGTGCTTCCTAATAACCACATACTTTTCTCTGCTTTTAAACATCGGTGTTAAACCATTACTGTATAAAGCTACCACACATTATTATTCCAACTCTCTGATTTAGGAACAAAACTCTATAGAATAAAATATAATGGAGTAATGAGCCTACGAGCTATTATTGCAGCTTGCATGATGGTTGCAGTGTCTATTATGAGTCCTGAGATTCCAGACAGAAAACTAGATACATCCAGAGTTGCGTTCCCCTCAATCATCACCTCTGCAACATATGTGTCATTGGTAGCCCCTGTTGAAACAAGGAAGCAAAAAATGAACACAGGCATTGTTCAGTACTTTAAAAGCGATTGTTAAAGAGCTGGTGCTAGCATCCTTAGAAACAATGAACAAAAAGGGGCCTGTTTTCTACTGTAGAGCCAAATCAGGGTGTACTGTGCCGTTTTGCTCTGGTATGGATTGGTGAGGCACAGTACACCAGAACCAGGACTACAAACTACACACAAGAGTGGCTCAGCAATGGCTAACAGACTAAATACTACAGATCATGTTGGATTCCAGCTTTTACTCCAACACCGGTCACTCAACTTATCCACTAAGGCAGGGTTATTTGAGCATCTGTTAGGCTACTTGGCCTGTACTGCAGTGGGTAGAGCCTTTAATTCTAGTATTAGCTTAGCCCAGCAGGATACGGCTCAAAACACCACAGAACACTATCAGCAGACAGTCATTATGTCATCCCACCAAATGGTTCTTTGGTCCAGAGCATGGATAGCTAACCGTATCAACACTGAGCATAGTTTGTAAGCGTTCCATGTGGAAAAGCCCTGGAATGGAAACTCGCTGTGCTCAGAATTGTTTGGCCCTACAGTGGAAAAGAGGCTAATAAAGAAAACTACTCATTGCTGAGAATCCATACTCACCTACATGTGAAATCTGTTTAATGAGAAACAAAAACAGATGATTATCGTAGAGTATCAATGGGTTCTCTCACAAACGACAGTATATGCAAATGTTGTAGAGGTTTCTAAATAATAGTGTGGACTTTACCTGGCAATACAGGAATAGGATGGCACAGAGCAGCATTCTTGCCTCTTGTGTTGTCTTTATCCTGGAGGGATATAACAGATGTAATAATATTAATACAGGTTTTCAGGTTGATTTTTATGACTGCAGCCACACGTGAACAATAATACACCTGGCACATGTCTTGTATTATATTACTAATATGGCTCCAACCAATGCGACAAAACATTTGTGCAAATTCATGCAACATTCATGCAAGATGCATTTGAAAAATTAAAGAACTGTGACACTCAATCGATTACATGCAGTGAAACTCTGTTTAATAATTGGCTTTGAGCAGCTCTCAGAAGTTAATTATTAGAAAAAAGAAGTACTGATGTATTGATCACCATCAGTGATATAAAGTTCAGCGCTGCTGCCTCATTAGCACTGAATGATGAAGTGTCTACATTTACTTTCTCTGTGTATTGCAATTGTTTTTAGAGACTGTACTGCAATTTTAATTGGTTTGATAAACAAGTTTTTGAATTCTGCATCTGGAATTTTTCTTTGGTCAGTCATCACTTGGTACCTAACTTTGATATGTGAAGCAGCTGGACAATGCAGATCAGGACAAGCACTGCAGGGGGGCTTGGGTGGCCAATTCCACCCCAGATGTTCTTTCTGAACTACAAGGCGATTCCAAAGAATACTATTCTTTTGCTGCCCCATCATTTAAATCTCGTTACTCCTTCTAAACTGAAATTGAATGCAATTTTGTTGAACATTTACTCCCCCCGCTGACCAATCTGGTCATTGCCTATTCCCTGCCCACAGGCTATTTGATAGTAAACAATTCCTAGAATTGCACTGGCGTCAGACAGTTAGACAGCACAGTGACTTCCAACCAGCCAGCAATGCTTTATTCTCAATGTAATGCAAACCCTTCATGCCACAGAGTCGTATTCTCATCAAAATAATCAGTTACACAATTTCTGATCTACAGTTACAAAAACCTTTGCTATTGAGTTTCTTAACCTTATCATGTTCACAGCTTTCGAGGCTCAACAATGTGGTTGCTGCCTTCAACCACATTAGCTCTATTTTAATCTCTTGCATTCATTGGCTGCCCAGTGTCCTACATGACTACTACAAACAACCTTTCTCTTCTTCAAATAAAGGCTGTAAAATTAGTGACTTAATTGATTTTATTTAATGAATTGCCTAAAGTAGTTCTTTATGCCTTATTGTTACCACATGTACCATATGTATTTACATCATGGCTTTGTTGTGACTTAGTGACTCCAATTGACCAAGCCAGACATCAAAATAAAACACCTCGGTTTCTAGAAAATAAACATCAGACGCTGGGTTCTGGATTAAAGAGAAAAGGCTCCAAGCTTTATTGTCAGGTGTATGCTGAAAAGAGTATGACAGGTGGATGTTCCCCCATCCTGAATTCTTAGGATTGTAAAGTAAGTTGTCATTTCCTGCTTTTAGTCCTGGGGCGTAAATTAAACACTGCTCCTGGCCTTATGCATTATAAACACTTCCCTCGACCTTTGTGGTCTGTTTATGCTGGAATTTTCCATCCTGTATCCTAGCTTCACTACAAAGGATATAACTGTGCCCTTATGTTTAAGGTATTAACAATTATTACCAAATAATTAAATACCAATTAAATGATTACCAAATTATTCCCTCATCTTAAGCGTAGTTAACTGAATTTAGCAACTTAGCAGAATTGATGTTTATGGTGTGTGATCCAAAATAAACAAACTTTCACAGAATTATATATATATATATATATATATATATATATATATATACATACATACCGTGATATTTTTGCTAATAGTATGAGCAGATCACACACAAGGACATGGAATGTGATCTGCTCAAAACATTAATTGATAGTATAATTATTAAGTGATGGTATCTAAGGTAAACTCTACCTCTCAGTGAGCTTGACGCGGAACGCCTTGCTTTTCGTTTCAGCATGCAGAGCAGCACTGAAGTGCACAGTATTCAGGTTTAACATAAGGGGCTGTGCTGGACACAAAGAGAAATACACTGAAATAGGCCATAAAAATAATAATAAATAAAAAAAGAAAGCCATGTTAAACCTTTAAAAACACAACTTCTCTCATTAATGATGGTTATCAAGGGAAATCCTACTGAAATCCTACTGTCATCCAGCCAGAAGTGACAAAACTGTCAAAGGTAAGGAGATATGCCTGCTCTTTTAAGAGATATAGTTTTCTTAGGGAGAGTGGCTGATAGTTATCCGTTGGATAAACGAGCAATATATAAGATGACTATAAATAAAAAAGGCTAGCCTGTCCTTAGTGAGTAAATGGATAAAGTTTGATGCTGAGCTAGCAGTGATTGGTATAAGTGGTAAGGAGAAGAGTGAGGAGGAGGGACTATATGGAATATGACTTTGATGACAGATTGCGTCATCTTACATGGTCCTCCTTTAGATCTTTTCTGCTGCTGTTCTCAGCACCGGTACCGCTGTACATGTGAATAGGCGGCGAGTGCGAACTGTAGCAGTGGCGTGCCCCGCAGAGTAAAACAACAGACAGCAGAAAAAACACAGTGGTTTTTAACAGATTTATAAATAATCTCTACACCTAAAGAATCTTCTCCATGTACTATTTGTAAATACACTTTGTCTTTGTGAAAATAATATTTCCATTAATATTTGTCAGTGTGTTCTTACAGTGATCTGTTTTTTGTGATATTAATACAACACCGCTGTGCTCTTCTACCTCTTCTCTTACTGTGTGTGTACGTGTACTGTCTGTATGTCCTTGTCAACTATTCATCTCAAGGATCTCTACACATTCATAAGACGATTCATTTTTCTTTTCAAGGCTTTTTTCAACAGTAGTGGTAGATTTAGAAGATAGTCCAAACGAAAATGCACCCAACAACTATATATAATCCACCCACACTGCACTTTTAAACCAGCCGGATTTGTTGGGAAAACCCCCCAGTTTTCCTGGCTGTCATAGCGGCTTAAAATAGGTATATGTGCGTAGTTCAACACAAAACACTTTGGCAGCTGTGCTGCTGTTTGATGAAAACCCGTAACCTGGTCTGTCGTTTTGAAACCTTTTTTTTCTGAAAAGGAAAGTTTAGAGGAGAAGCATAGATTTACATTACAAGGTTTTGATACACTATATGTCCAAACATATATCCAGACACTAACAGACATAGAAGAAGTGCCTTTTGCCAACACTAGCATTCAACTGCTCACAACTGCTTACACAGCTTGTGTAATCTATGAAGAATAGTTTTCCCAAAACAATAAGAAGCTGCGCATGAACCTAAGGTCACAATGCTCAGTGCCAAGCATCAGACAGAGGTATACACCTCCCCAGCATTCAGATCTTAATGGATCTTAATCCAAAACATTTGGTAGGAGCTTATGAGTTTGTGATTCAGAACTGACCATCCAGCATCTGTCCCTGACATCAGTAATACTCTCAAATCCTCACAGCAATGTTTCAACATCTAGTGTAAAGTTTTCAAAGAAGAGAAGAACAGGACAAACTCCCTTTTGATGAGCAGGTTTCTACAGACTTTTAGACACGTACGGTATGACAGCATTAACTGTGTGAAACTTGTTTTGCATCTGATGTTAAATAATAAATAGCACCCAGTCCAGTTCCATTCATTCACATTTTGAACCTCACAAATCTGACATCAACATTCTTCGTCTGCTTAAACAGGCCTTACTTTCAGAATAATGCTTTTCATTCTGCTTACAGGTAATCAGGAATGTTTAAGAATACATACAATACAAAAGCCATCTTCCCCACTCAAAAAACCTTTTCTGACCAAACATGACCTCTAGTGAATTTCTTCGTTCTCACTGAGAGACTTGTCACAGCTTCACAAACTTGACTTTAACCATGTCAAATTAACCCCCTTATTTTTTAAACACACTTATTCGATGAATAGAATGAATAGAATGAATAGAACATTTTATCTATGACTTCAGTAATAATTACATTTGATTTTCTATTTTGAACTAAGCTTCAAGGCTCTTTGTAATGTAGTTCTCTTTCTGCTAAAGGCACTGAAATATTTTTTGAAGAAAAACAAACAAGGTGCACAAAGAAAAAGTACTAACCTTATGAGCTGCATTGGAAAGTTAAACTGAAGCTTGATGCTATCTGTCATAACATCACGGTGCCAGTAAGGAGCCTGCTTCCTAAGCGAATGGGAAATGGAAATGAAGAAAGCCGACAAACCGGAGAGGGTAGGGGGAAAAGAGTGCACTGAATTTACAAATGCCTGACTTGTATTTGCATTTTACATGCTGTAGCTCCATGTGTCATTTGGCCAAGCCAACAGATTGTTTATGGGTTCAAGCTTTCCATTGCCATTTGAATTTCAAATCGAGCTGAGTTCTTGTTGAAACTCGTCAGCAGGTTGCAAAAGTTTAAAGATCTGTTGCTGTCATTAATACATTTCACTTTTAGGAATACAGATCATGGGTGACCAAATGTTTTGTTTTGGCAGGGTGGGGGCATGAGGGGTAGACATCCAACGTTGGTGGTGGGGCATGGGCCAGTAAGACAAAATTAGAGACAAGTAGAGACATTAAATTGGATTTGACCCCCCCCCCCAACC
>CM067481.1:14847829-14927138 GCA_034552555.1 Semaprochilodus insignis | reverse complement strand
ATATATATATATATATATATATATATATATATATATATATAGGTTTACTTATATATATTTATACATAGGTAATAGAATACATAGAATAAAATATATATGTAATGTAACACATATTTTGCTAGAACATCGAAAATTGTGACAAACTTCTTAATAACAGATTTTAAGCTTCGATGAACTGTCAAACTTCTGGCAAGCAGTAATTGTCCACCTTCTCCTCAAGAGTTTTTTGCAGTGCTCACACGTGAAATGAGGTGCCCACAGTTTCTCTTTATCCCCAACAGGCAAGCCAAAGTATGCTTTATGGGTGTCACACATCTTAGCAGATGCTTTTACAGAGTACGGTTTCACCAATACATACATTTCTACACATTTCTTTTACAAGTTTCTACAAAAACTTGTAAAACTTGTAATAGATTTGTAACGTAGTGTTATCAACATAATGATTTGACTTAAAGAAGAATCTTTTGTTTACATGAATTTTTAGCCTTTTGCTTTAATGACAGCATGGACATAAGCCAGCATAGACTTCATAAGTTTATGCAAGGCTTCCATGGAAGGAATAAATACAAAGGCCGAAGGCATGGTCAATTTCAAATTTTAAAATTTTCTTCAAATTTTCATCTATTTAAACATTTTTTTTTAAATTTAGAATTGGTTAAATTCTAAAACTTTCTGTTTTTTAATGGGTTGAAATAAAAAAAACCCAGATTTTCAGTGTGGTCTCAGACTTTTAGATTTGCTTCTAGTTACTCAAAAAAGTAACCCTCATTACCTTACCTCTATGTTACTCTTCAAAAACCCATACAAATGTGTAAAAACAGGTACGTACAGGGTGAAATACAACAGTTATTACTTTATTTAAAATGAAAGTGCCAATTACAGTAAAAATGAGCAAGTCATTATTCCTGCTTTTAATGATTTAATTAGCAATGGCTGAAGTGTACAAATTAGGCAAAAAAAATGTACAAAATAGCAAACAGAAATAGTGCAAAAACAGGCAGCTCAAAATCAAATCTAGCAGAGTAAAATAAAATTAAGCTTACAGAGCTTTTTCTGAATGAAAATCGAGTCGAATGAAAAAGTGGGCATAATTAGATGCTTGGACATCTACATCAAGTTAGCTGTGCTTCATGTGCTGATGCTGCTTTGCTCACATTCACAATCAAAGTCAGCAGTCGCAGGTAGAGCATGCAAATTATACAAGGTGGGTAGGGATAATCGCCATAATCTATGTTTGAAACAAATGATATCTGATTAGTGTTGTTCTGCAAGAGATTACAAGAATTTAGAGTGCAGTGTTGTATGCTACTTAGGTACTGGAAAAAAAGTAAAAATAAACACCACAATCAGGTGCATGGTCATTTTAATCTGATTTATTATTACAAATAATTGTGTTTGTTTATTATGGAAGCAAATACAAAATCAGGTGAAAAAGAAATCTGAATCATCAATATTCATGAATGTATATCATTCAGTTTAACAATGTAACATATGTCCATTGCAAATATGACATGAAATCAAACATTTGATTGAATTTAATCAAGCACTGAGGCTTTTTACTCTTTTGGCACCAAGGCTTTTTACATTTTGCCCCAAGCACATTCATTAAATAGGAATTTATTATCACTCATTAGCACACGGTGTGGCAGTTTGGTTAGGCTGCAGTAATGTATTATGTGTCAATAAATTTAAAAGTATCCGAGTTGCTTGAAGGTACAGTAGAAGAGTACGCTGCTCCTGATACGTTGTAGGCATCTGCAAATAGCAAGATGTTAGTACTATATGAAGGACTTCAGTGCAGAAAAGGTTGGAGATATTGGGTATGTGAGCTCAATGACTACTCCAGATGCACAAAAATATGATGTACAAATATTAGACTTATAAGTAACATGAATCAACAACAACCAAACACTGGGTGCAAAATGAAGCATTAGTGAAGCACTGCAGAAATAAATAGTAAGAAATAAATTGTATTTCATTAACTTTATAATAATTCAGTGATTTTCTAGTTAGGTGCAATACTTTAACTTGCAACCTGGTTATAACGTGGAATAAAGCTGCAATACATGGAAACAGCTCTGTACAATACTCTTTGTAGTTTTCTACAGATACTTACATCTCTTGGGGAACCTATGGGTGTAACCCTTTCGATTAGAGGAAGATGCTCCTGCAGTAGTGCTCTGAAATAAAGAGATACTTTGTAAATCTCTCATTTTGGAAAACGTATAATTACTTCATACAGCAGAAATATGAAAAAGATTTTTAAATGCAGCTCAGAACAGATGACAAAGGTCATCCACAGAATTGAAAAAGAGTGGTCTGATATTGTTGAGTAGTTACCCCAGTTAAGTTCGAGCTAATGTTCCTCAACTTGAACCTTCCCACAAGCGCTGCACGGATCTGTAAGGAGAAAATATTGAATTATTTAATTTCTCACTGAGATAAGCAATATTGTCATAAAGCTGAGTGTATCTGTACAGTTTTGCATTGCACATATACATATGAGCTGCTGTTAGAAAGCTTAGTATATCTGCTTTCTGTGATCTCTAACAGTTTAGCATCCCTAATGTTATCTAATGAAAGAGCTCAGTGGGCTCTGTAGTGAAAGTAGACATCTACTGACTGAAACTGGAACTGCAGGAAATGACCTAGACTACAGTCTTATTAAAAGGTTTGTGTCAAATGACATATTTTGCTCATTTTCTAATTGAAAATAAGTTAATACATCCTCCAGGGGAAATAAACTTCTGCACATTTTAACATATTATAAAGATGTTTTTGCTGAATTTAGAAGAATAAACATAATGTGTCCCGTTCACATTTTATTTTTTATGTCTTTAAAATCTGACATTTAAATAAATTAGCTTGCACTAAAGTGCTGTTTTCTGCTGACTGAGAGATGAGTTTTTAAACAGTTCTAACAAACACATTATAATTCGACAATAACTCAAAACCCAGGCAGTCTGGATCAGTGTTTCTCAACCCTGCCCTGCACATTTTAGTGCTTTCCTTGCTTCCAGCACACCTGATTCAACTCATCAGCTCATTAACAAGGCCTTTCAGAGCTGCAGGAGGTGTGTTACAGCAGGGAATGTGCAGGACAGGACCAGCATTGAGAAACACTAGTCTAGATGACTTGAATGTTGATTGCCCATAGACAATGAGATACTGGACTCTCAATTGGGTTGTTAAGACTTTTACAATTCTAAACACCATAAACCCAAATCGGACAGTATATAAAGCTAACCATACTGTAAAAAAAAGCTTATCATTTCAACCTAAAAGTAACTTAACTAGTGTTATTTAGTAATAAATAAATAAATAAAGTTGAATAAAAATAGTTAAATTACTTGTTAGCACAAGAGGTAAATATTTTAGGTTAAACTGATAAACCTTATTCTTACAGTGCAGATAGACCTTATTAATTTATACAGTTTCTGTATATAACACAGAAACTACTGTCAATCTTAAGTTTGTCATATCTGTAACTTTATATCTCTCAGTTTTCTTTGCTGAGTGTTTGTCAGCCCAGGGCCTTTATCTAAGGACAACAGAATACATACCTTATTGTCCAGTAGAGTTCCAAATACCAAAATAAAGAAGCCCTGATAAGAGATAAATGAAACAATTTGCACTTCATTATTACATTGCACTTCAAACATATGGCCTAAATCAGCCAATTAATATACTATATATTGTATTATTTTCCTTTTGAATATACTGTATTTAAACATGTTTTAGAGGCCATTAACAGAATAGTTTAACAAAAAAACAATTGCAACTGTGGCTAATCAACCAAGATGGGTTTAAAGGCAATGCATGCTCCTTTAGTTCCATACTCCTTTCACTACATGATCCTGATCCAAAAAAATTAAAAGAGCAACCCAACACAAAGTGGACTTTGCTTATCACTACTGTTATATCTTCTTTCTATCCCACCTCTTTAAACTGCATAGCTTTTGGAACAGCATTGCAAAAAACTTAAAGTAGTATGCATACACCACACATACACCACTGACCTCACCACAGAAACAAACAAATGGTCTGCATGATGCGTAGAAAAGACATGTGCATGTGGAAGCATTATGATTTACATGATGGGACTAAATGTTCAATTTGCACAGATTTATTATCAAAAACTCCTAGAAAGACTGCACTTAATAAATACTAGTCTTAAAGACTTGCCCTTCAGTATAACATTGAGGCAATGTACTGTAAGAATCTTAATTTTGTTAGCCACACTTCAGGTACATGGAAGTTATTGCTTTTTTTAAGTATTGTTGCCCTAGGTATGTTACTATACCATGCTGTGTGAAAGATCAGTCATTTAATTTCAGGCCAAAAGCCATTAAGTACAAGTTACTTTAAAAACATGTTGGATTGCAATGTTATTTAGAAGGAAGATAAAGGTTACCAGGAACAATAAATGATGATAATATTGTTTGATTAATTGATCTGTACATACAGAAGTAGTGTCTCTCAGTATGGCGTCAGGCCATCATGTTTGCTAATACAACATGCCAGACGTCAACCAATCCCTGTGAGGAGGCACCATGGTCAGTGCTAAGATGAACGTTTGTTGCACGTCCAGAAGGCCTGGTGTCACTCCACACTGTGGGAGAATATGTGTGTGTGTGTGTGTGTGTGTGTGTGTGTGTGTGTGTGTGTGTGTGTGTAAATACCTAATACCTCTGCAGATTGTTTTCAAAAAACTGAAAGCAAGTTTTTCTAATAAGAATGGAAGATGTAATAAAAATAGTGGGCACACTAAATACTGACAAATTTTTCTGTTAGGTATGGGGGTTTTTTGTGTGTGTTACTTGTTTTGGCAGGTTAGTTGCGGGGTGGCCTTTCACACAGTAGTGCATAACACTGAAGTCAGAAAACAAAACCTTGCATCTCCATTATGTTTACATAATTTGAAAATGTCAGCTGTCATTTACATTTTGGGTATATCTTAGGATGAATTAATCAATAGAAATCAGCCAAAAATACTTGAAATTAAATCTTCTTACATTAACTTACATCACATTAAAATTAGGACCATGTTTCCATCTACTGCAGAGCTGCCATTTTGGAGATGTGAGGTTTCGTTCCAAAAGCAATGATATGCTGCCGAAAATATTAAACATCTGCTTTTCAACATAAATTAAGGAACACATGTATATAATGTGTAATATGTGTAATATTTGTTACCTGCAATGAATTGAGGACTGCAAACACAATGTGGATCCCGAAAGCAGTTGACACCATGATCCCGATGCCGAATCCCCAGGTCAGACCAAAGAGAGGTGTTAAAATGCCCACGCATCTGGCAATGACCAACATGGTATGTTTCTCTTCTGGGTGGTGTGTGGTGGCACCAACTCCCCTCCTCAACATCTTATATAACACCACGACAAGCACCAGGCTATTGATAACCACAATAGTCAGAGCAGGAATCACAAATGCCAGGAGGGCCTTAGTTTTAAACCAGTTTAGCCAGCAGGCATCCTCTTCCCGGACATATCCATTGTTTCCAGCTGTCACAGCCACTGTAATAACAGCTATGATTAGTGGACCCCCATAGCCAACTGTAAAGCCTAAGACCATCATCATGGACCTGGAGATTTTGGAAAAGACCACTAGGGTGCGATACAGAAGCAAGAGTGCAGAGAGCAGCATCCAGAAGAAGAGAGCAAGATAAAAGAAGTGCATGAAGAATGTTGCTGCACTGCAGGGGCCCACTGGAGTCATCTCTCCTTCTTTAACAATAGCGGCTCCAATGATGAAACATATATCCGCAATCAGGAGGGACAGAGCGAGGTTGACTGTGGAGAAATGGCGCATGTAGGATGTGTCATTCCTTGCCATTGATTTCCATACAATGATTTCAATGATGAGGCACAAAACCAAACTGCCCATGGAAATGCCAACACCGATGTAAGTTATATACGCTATAGCTGGATTATCCTTAAAGAATGGTGACATCAGGATCGAAAATGAGGTCGTGTGGGTGCACTGACATGTAACGTTGTCAGATCCTTTCCAATTCATTAATTTACATCCAGTTGAGTCCCATCCTCCGATCCCATCAAAGAGACTGAAGTTCCAAAAGACACACTGAGGGTTTCCCAGTGATGAATTATTTATACCAAAGGAAAGGGAGACCCGGGGGTCAGTTGTCTGGGCCAATTTGATCATAACTACATCTCCATTGATGCTGGCACTGCTTTCATTTTGAGTACTGGTTCTCACAGGCAAGACATTATCAAGAGATGAGAAAACTATGGTGGTCATTGTGTTATATCCATTAGTGTTTGAAATCTGTATTTCAGTGGTTGAATTTTGCCCAAATACTCCATAGAATGAGTTATTAAAAGAAGTCCTGTTGAGCTGGATGCTTGATGTTGTTATTGAAAACTGCCCATCTGAGAGACTGTCTCCAATTTTTTCGATTGATTGCAGAAGTACAGAGCTAGCATTACTGTCTTTGTTCAAATCCTTCCAAGTTGACTGGGCATCCTGAGATGCAACGACATCCACTGTTTTAAGAAAAGCCTTGAAAAGGAAATGTTTTAAATTAAACAGTGAAACTGAATCACATGAAAAAAATGTAGCAGGTTTTTGAAACTGCCAAAAATTACAGTCAATGCACAGGGCCCTCTTATACTTTTAACATGTGAGGACTATTTATGCCAATATTTACTCATTTTTAGGAAACAGCGCTCTTTTATAGTTTTTGCAAATGTGCATACAAAGCAAGGCACAGAGATTATACTGATCAGTCCAAATCTTAATCATCATCATATCACTTCCAATTTTGCATATGAATAATCCATTATCATTATTAGCAGTTGTGGGAAAGTACAAAACTATTAGAGACTAGGGGTAAAAAGCAGAAGTCCTGTACCATTTCTCAAGTGATATTTTATCAAAGTATTTCTAGTAGGGGATACTAACAGGGGATATGAAATGCAAGAATGTCTTTACTACAGGCTTGAGGTTACTTTAAAAAACATGACATCATGCTCAATAAGCAGAACAGAGCAAAACAACAAGTAGGAAAGACAGCCTCTGCTAGCCTCGGTAGACAAGTTTTGAAATGATGAATTTCAAATTCACAAATGAATTCACAAATAACAAAAATAAAATAATAAAATAATAGAACTGAAGACAACAGTGTTCTTTGTCTGTTTGTAGCCCACATACTACAATATTTTCAGTAACTTTTTTTATATAAACTGTTTTTTTTTATTGTCAGCTCAGATTTGTCTCATTGAAAGCATATTTAATAAAGCATACTTTTAAATAATAAAAGTTAATTACATTGTAGTTTTTTGTTTTTAGTATTTTTATGTAAACATAAAAAAACATTTTGGTAAATGAAATGTGTGAATATGAAGAACTGTTTAAAGAACCTTAATGAGATTCCTTAAACTGGTAAATAACTATGATATTATGTGAAAGTTCTTTATACTTTCAAAAGGCTCTTCATGCTCAATGTCATTTACCAACATGTCTTTTTCTATGATTTCATCCACTTTTTGCTGGTTGAAGCTTCAAATCATCTTAAACTGAAAGTTTATAGTGAGTTACAACTGTAATTTACTTTGTGTTGATGTGCAGATCAAAAGCAAGTAGCTATTGTATGTTACCACTAGTAACTAGCTCCAAATAACTAAATAACATGATGACTGAGCTTATTTACATGACAGTTCATTTTATTTCTCTGTCTCAGCATGTTGCTTCTGGGTGAGCTATTGTGGGTCTCTCGTTCAGCAGAGATCATCAAATTATTCTTGAACTCATTCGCATATTTCACATACTTTCTATGAAGACCTCAAAGAACAGGTTAAAATGTTGAATAAATGCATTCTATGGCACCTTTAACTTTCAATGAAAGATAGCGAGAAGATGTTTTATTCCAAAATATTGTGGGGAATTTTTTGTCTCTTCATCATGAATGTTTTACACAATATAAAGGACAGCTGTCCAAATTATGTTGACAATAAAAGTCGACACAAAAAGGAGATAAATGTTTTTCTTTGAATAGCGGCAGTGTGCAATATGTGCTAAATTCAATCATCTGTGGTCATATGACTCATAAAGCGAGGAAAGAGAAAAACACAAGAAAATTCACATACATACCGTCATCATGTTTTGGCTGACCGTTACTGTCTGTGAAATGGTGGCGATTGTGCTGAGTAAATCAACAACTTTTACAAGAGTCAGAGAATCACTTGTTATGTTTGCAGAATTCTGTTGTGCAGCACCACTGAGATTAGCTGCAAACTGTGGAATTTCAGTCACTTGCAAATTCTAGTCAAAAACAAAAAGAGGAAAACAAAACATTAAACACATTAGTCCTTTTAGTTTGGAGCATCCAAAAACTGCAATTCAAAATGAAACTGTATTACTTCCACTTTGTCTGTCAGGTCCTGGATGACACGCAGAGTGCAGGTGTCATTAATTTTCTCCCATTTTCCCGAAGATCTGCATATAGCCTGCTGAATGCCAACCATGCCCTCATCACAGCTTGTGATCTTAGTATCGTTTTCATTCCCAACGCCATACAAGCCGTCTGAGCAGAGAAAGTCTATGGATTGAGAATATGAGATCCTGAGATGGTCAATGCTTCCCAAACCTTTCCTGTACCCCTTTCAGACAGTTAAGCCTCTGCTGTAGCATTACAGTACATGGTAACACCGTACAGTAAGCACTGGATAACTACTATAATAGCATAGATTCTAATCTGATGGATTTGTGTTTTTATACATTTAAGTTATAATATGTTTACTTCTACTCCTCTGTTTAATCTTTAGGCATTGACATCTAGTTCCTCATGGTCCTGTTTGGGTCATTTCATTTCATTCTGTTGGTCCAGCTCCTGGACTTCTTTACCGTTTATCATCCCACTCGCTTTTAGGCTTCAGCATTATTAGATCAAAAGAATCCAAAAGAATACAGATGTGTAAACTTCTATGATAACGTATACTGCTGTACGTGTAAACTGACATGTTTGCACTAATGAAGTTGTTTTTGTGGAAATGCCTTTTTTTCATTATGACTCTTTTCTTTCTATGCATCATCACTGGCTTTCTTCTGTTCTAATTTTTAACATTGTTTATTAACATACACAACATTTACTGGTGCAGTTACTTTTTAATACTTGATGTTACAGAACCATAATTAGTGTATTACATTATGTGTTGTTCGGGTTAACAAATGCATTATGTAATGTTACTTAGCCAGCAACATTTTTCCCCCTTTTCTTCATATTTAATATTGTATATAATTGTAAAATTGTGCTTTTGTGATATCTGGTGTTGACCAGAGAAGGGTGGGCTCCCCTTCTGAGTCTCAATTCCTTTCGAGGTTTCTTTCTCTTATGGAGTTTTTTCTTGCCACTGTCACCCCTGGCCCACTCATTGGGGGCTTGGACCCGGAGTCTCTGTAAAGCTGCTTTGTGACATAAGATAAGATAAGATAGTCCTTTATTAATCCCACAGTGGGGAAATTTACAATGTTACAGCAGCACAGAGGAAAGAACAGAAGAGTCCGGAAATATACAAATAATAAATAAGATCTATATATAGAAGATACTATAAGAAAAAAGGGAAAATAAGAGAAAAAGCTCACGGTGAGCAAGAGCTGCTGTAACTGGCTGCCACTCGAGCGGCGCCGGAAGTAAAGAGACATTGTCTGCTGTAAAAGGTGCTATACAAATAAACCTTGACTTGAATAATTGTAAAGTGTTAGCCATTACATTTACTTTTAGGCACTGAGGTGAAGATTGTGATGTGACACACAGTATTTCATGCAGAGGTGGGCAAAGGTAGCGTTAGGTCTGGGCAAGAGAGCAGTGTAATTCAATATCAATAATGATTGACAAGTAACCCAATGATAATGCTTCAAAGGCAGTGCTAGGGGAAGAAACCGGAATGAACTAGAGTGGACTAATTTATCATTAAGTGGATTGCTAAATACATAATATGCACAGTTGATGTTTTATTCACTTTTACTGTTTAAACATCAGGTTATTTAGTGCATATACTGTATTATTTACAGGTTATATACTCTATGCAGTACAATTTATATCCCAATTGGTACATTTACAGAAAAAATACTATTCATGTATTTTAACAGTTTGAGTTTGTAGATGTACAATTTGGATGTAAAGCACCAGAAAATTTTACTAGTGACTTCATTACTACTAGGTCTCATAACCCTAGGACAAAAAAAGGAAAAGAAAGAGAGGACTTACCTTTTTTGGTTAGCCTGATTGTAATGTTTTTAGAGCTGTAACCTAAATTATTTAGGCTGACATTTGAAAGCTGACATGTGAAAGTAGCACTTATGTCGCCAGGCTCACAATCCTGTTTCGTGATAATGTAGTTGTATACGATGCAGCCTGAACCTGAACCAAGGAAACAGAACGAAGTATTAAAGCAAGAAAAATAGCTCTGTAAATTTCAAGTGTATGATAGCTTTGATTTCTATTCAGTCAGTGTACACATTCTGATTTCAGAATGAAATGAAATATGAACAGCTCCTGTCCTGTCTGACCTGGTGGCATTAGGGTGCCAGCTGAGGCGTTCTTCCACACAATTGTATAGCTGCTTTGGGCGCAGCACTGCAGTGGTAGAGTCAAACTCTCACATTTAAGCACTTTATCAGGATCTACTTGGATATTGGGATAGGGCTGAATCTGAATGTTTTGCCACTGAATATTGGGCAATAAATTCTTTTCAGTTATGCATTCATATATGCCTGTAAAATGAAAGAGGAGAGAGTGAGGAAAAGAACTACATTACAATCACAAGATAGATTAGTTAGCCAGCTAACTGCTTCTCTGAACACTTCCTCAGGTAAGTTGTGGTAATGTAAACGTAAACGTAAAACTACTGACACAGGCGTTCAAATGTGCATAAACATCCTGCCTAATCTCCATAAAAAAAGCATTGCAGTAAGAATGGGATGCTCTGGAGCTGCCACACACAAGTTTAGGATTGTGCTGCCCAATGCCAAGCATCAGGTTGAGGGGTATAAAGCACTCCAGGGTTGGGTGCAGAGCAGTGGAACTGCGTTCTCTGGAGTGATGGAGCTTCACTGGAGTTGGAGTGGAGTTTGTGAAGCAGAACTGACCATCCATCATCACTATTTGACTTCACTATTGCTCTTATTGCTGAATGCAATCAAATTAAATCCTTAAGTCTGTGTGTGTGTGTGTGTGTGTGTGTGTGAGAAAACTTAACAAGAATGAATGAATCACGACTCACCGTTGTAATCAGTTGTCACGCTTTTGACTCTAAGAGTGTGGTTGTTATTAAGGATGTTATATTTATCTGGGTATAGCGAAGGGTCGGCCCCATTCACTCTCCATTTTATGTCTCCTATTGCACCAGATGGGGGGTCACAGTTCAGCTGCATTTCCTGCAGAGGATAAATCTGGCCCTGGCTTTGGACTAGGACACACTCCTCTGAAACATGAGAACATTACAACATACCATTGAATTTAACATAACCTTCCAATTCCAACTTTATAACACATGCATAAAGTAAATATATCATATTTAAGAAGTAATACATTACTATTAATGAACGGCATATGTCAGTAATCACAAAATGACGTTCAATATTTTTATAAAGTATTGACATAAGGGATGTTAGACTAAAGGGTCAGACTTTAATGTAGGGTGCTGTTCATAAGGCTACAAGACACCTGCATAAGCTTGGCATGACAACTGACATAACCCTACATAAATGTGTTTAAATGCTTATTGCAATAGGAGTCATCTCATAAAGGCTACTTTAGCCAACATTTAAACTTTTATAGCATAACCTTTATAGCAAGTGATGCTTTTGGAGGAACATTAGTTTTATTTATAATAATATTATTATAGTAATATAAATTTTGGAACTTATGGAACATATAAGGCAGAGGTCTCATTAACACCATATGTACTCAAGTGAAATTCTATTCAGTATTTATGTTTTCATGAACACTTATTATTTATATTATTTTGATGAGTGCATTCTATTAACTAGATGCATGGCTGATGACATGAAAAAGAGTCAGCTGTTTATGACTGCATTCACACTGGTGTCCTTAGTTGAAACTAAAATGGAAATATATAGAACTGACACATAGTGCTCTTAATGTGGCTTAGAAATTCCATTACTTGGAATAATGCTTTATAAAACTATGCCAAGGCAACAAATGTCTGTCACTTTAGTTTATGGCCTGTTATGTCAATAAAACGTAATTTATTAAATAAACTGATGAACTGACACTACTAGAATTTAGCTTTAGAATTTAGATAAAGTATTACTCATTTCTCTAACTTCTGTAACCATCCAAAAGTGCCCAAAGACATGAAACGTAACATATGAAACATCACAGAACAAATGAGAAAGAGTGCCATGCTCAGTAAAACTGTAAACCCAGATATATTTGACACTTACTGCTTTCAGCAAAGCCATTTTCCACTACATTGTATCCTTTGTCAGTAAGTGCACTAGAGAGCTGAGAGTTTGCTGATCCAAAAACAAGTTCCGCTGTTGTTGTTAAAATTGTGAAGTCTGCAATTACACTGCCAGGCCTAGCAACACACAGAGAACATCAACTCAAAGAGTCTGTCATTTCACCATACAACCATAGACCCAAAAAGTGCTTAGTATTACAGTCCCCTCTAGAACGATTAACTAAACAATATTATATTATATTAAACTATACAATAAGTAAAATTAAACTTTTAACTGAAGTAAATTTATTTTGAGATTAAAAAAATATATCCCTCATAAAGAAAAACTATTATATATGTCAGGGACAAAGAACCAGGCGCGACGCCAGCAGAGCCTAGAGACACACGGAGTTTAATAAGCAGATCAATAACGTCACGCAGCAGAAAAGGACGGTACAGCGGTAACAGGGGGCAATTCCGGGGCATAAACCGATAGGACAGGCAAGGGTCGAAACCAGATAGTCAGACAGCCAGGCGAACAAGACAGAAAGGGAGATAGAGAATCGAAAACCAGGAGAGCAGAAACAGGGTCGAGAACCAGAAAACAGAGGGTACAGGCAAACAGGTTTAAAGGAGTAGACTAAGAGACGGAGTCGAAAATACAAACGAGGTCAGGATCAGATAGACAGACTGTGGAAAACGCTCGGGATTGCTACTGAAAGTTGGCAAAGCTTCGCGAGGTGTGTGTGTGTGAGAGAGGCTTAAACACTGCCGGTGACGGCTGGTCCAATCAGTAGATAGGAGACGCGGACCGGGGAGGATTAGCGGAGTGCGAGCGTGTGGGTGTGACGTCACCGGGCGGGGCACTCTGGAGTCCGGAGGAGCGGTTTTTCATCCAGTGTTGCTGGGAACCTTTTTCATGGGTAAATGGCATCGTGGACTCCATTAAATACCAGGATATGTTAAATCAAAATCTGTCTGGCTTAGCCAAACAACTAAAAATGGGCAAGCACAATGATCCACGTATGTCCAGATCAACACAAAAATGGTTTACTCAACACAAAATCAAGTTTCTGCCACAGCCATCGCAGTCCCCTGATCTAAACTCCATAGCAAACCTGTGGGGTGAGCTAAACAGAAGAGTGCACGGAGAGGACAAGAGGGTATCTTTCCAAACTTATAAGAAGTTATAGGAGAAGACTAATGGATGTAAATAACTACGGCTTTTGTTAAAAAGTATTTTTGCTTGATTAGGGATTTCACTTCAATTTACGAATAGATATTTTCTTGTTTATTTCCAGCTAATTCCGCTAAGGGTAAATTGATTCTATTTCTTTTTACTAAGCTTTACCAGGAGAGCCAACAACTGGGGAGGGGACTGTCTTTTATGGCTGCTAGTTTTTAGAAACGATTAGCTCACCTGAACCTTAAGACTCTGACAGAATCTGGTTTGTAGCCAGCTACTTTTTTGTAGGCAGTATTGATCTGAAAAAAGAAAAAAAGAAGTTATTATGCTGATTTCTGAATGATGTTTAGCTCTAAGATGAGCCTCATTCATGCTCACGACTCTTAGAACAACAGCCTTTCATGTTTTTAATCACATATAATTTCCCACTTCACAATTTAAGCTTTAAACTTTGATTCTGATCATTAATCATCAAGCAAATTGTTCTTTAATTTCCAGTCAATTTCCATTTGTGTATGTATAGATTCCAATAAAAAGCATTCATATATTAAAATGTATTATGTTTATATATAAAATTTGCCATACTTACTGACTGCTCAATTTCAGTTTTATATTTCATGTATTTTGCACTACTCGAGTCCATGAGTGTGACGTCAAACTTTTCGTTTATTGTGAGTGACATGGTTATTGGGATCTCTAAGAAAGAAATGTAGGATTAAAACACTTGGTTAGAAGTACACAGTAATGTAATAATTAAGGACATAATCCTTAAAACTGCAGTCATTCAGGCAATAACAGTTTGGTTACTGATTGAACTTTTGAACAATGACCATGTACTGTAAAGCTAAAAATATTCATCAGTTTTGTATATACAGGGAAATAATTCATTAACCTCTGCACATTTAGGAGAAATAAACTGGATCATAAATAAACACAGGTTTCTCTGTTTTGAATAACTACAAATAACTAAAACGATGTATCCTTGCATTCTGTAAAATCTGCAGTAACTACAAAAACAGTAATAGTGGTGATAAACAAAGCCATTTCATTCAATGGTCAGTTAAGTCAAGTGCCACTGACAGAAATGTGTAAATGAGTACTGGGCATGATATAACACATTGTCTGGCAGAAAAAATCCCAGGAATGTTAGTCTTGGTTCTGCCCTGGTCCACTCGGTTCAGTGTCCTGCTATGGTGTGGTGTTATTTCCTGCTCTAACGCAGAGAGTCCACCTTAGGAGGGCTGTTATTAACTTCACTAGGTGCATCCGGTGTTTTTGGGAGCAGGGGAAGTACTTCATGTCTAGGGCTAAGAAAATTTTAACCCAGATGATGCTACTCCTGGAGTAGAGACATGGTGGGTTTTCAGGGACAAAACCAACCCACCTGCAACATAATCACTTCACACTTCTCCCATCTGCCAGATGATACAGGAGTGTGAAATCAGGGACAGATTACGGAACAGTTTCTTTCCTTAAGCCATCAAAACTCTGTGTACGCCAATTGTTTTCCCTTCAGCCATTATAACACCTCATATGCTGCACCCATTACCTCTGTCACACAGGATAGCTGCTTAATCTTGCAAAGCAATATGAAATTCATTGCAAACATGTATATTATCCCTGTCCAAAGAAAAACATGTATCTCCATTTTTCTTGACATTTACTTTTATCATTTGAACACAGCAGCTGCTGTTTACATTTTTCATTTGCAAATTTCATGATGAATGGACCAACAGAAATGGCCCAAAATTGCTTCGACAAATGTCTGGTTTAATTGACTTACATTACAATTATATTTCAAATATGTCTTCCTCTCTTGTAAAGTTGCCATTTTGGAGATTTTTGTTTTGTTTTTCTTTCTTTTTTTTTTTTGGACAGCAATGATATTCTGGCTATTTTGCTGTCTTCTGTATGACAGGACTGTATATACACAGCAAAATGTGTACAACAGAACATGTATCTCCATTTTAATTTTCTAAATCGTTTGTAAGCAGCATCTTTCTGCAGCAAAGTTTCATGATGAATGGACCAATAGAAATGCTCCAAAATCCATAGAGATGAAACCTCTTTACATCAACTTACATTAAAAGTTAGGAATTGTTGTGTATGATCCATATATTTGTATATTTTATGGACACTTGACTCTCTTTGTACAGTGCAACTGTCCAATTCTCTGTCAATATGATAATAAACTCTTAAATCTTGGCCATTCAGTAAATGTTTTGTGATTATGATAAGTTTGATACCATGCATCAGTAAAATAAAATAAGTTGTGGTGGTGGTGAACATGTCCTATAATTTTGTTGTGCAAGCATATAGTGTTTACACAATATGTATCTGTACTCATGTTCTCGTGGCATTTTGAATAACTGACCAGTAGAGGGCGATAGATGCAAGTAATAAAAGATCCATTGACTTCGGTGGCATGTTGGCATTCTGGCAATATCTTAGTGTATGAATTTAGACAGTTTAAGAGCTTGCCATAATAAAACAAACACATGAAAAGGTTTAGGAAGCACACCTGTTAAAGTGGTAGAGGGCACCGTGGGTGCTACAGTGGATGTAGACAATTCTGTTGTGAGGAAAGGGAGACAGAATATACACATATAAATACAAATATAAATACAAAAAGCTTACAATGTGCAAAACGTTAAAAAAAACATTTATAATGTCTACAATTTCAAGATCCAATTCTAATAAAACTAATAATAAAGTGATCATTACATCAATGGAACATACCTTTACATGGGTTACTCATGCTGACATTAAAACTTGAGTTTGTTACAGTGAATCCAGTTAAGCAAGAACAACTGTATCCTCCTATTGTGTTGGTGCAGGTGGAGTTTGGGCCACAATAGGACAGTGTAAGAAGACACTCATCCACATCTGCGAAGTGAATGGAGCATTTTCTCAAATATCCATTTCTACACGTGTGTAGTAAAACACATTATATAAAAGAGACTTTAGACATGCAACAGTAAATAAATCTGTAAATCTGTTTTCCCTGATGTAACACACCTGGTCCAACTAGAGTTAATAGAATAGTTAAGTGAGAATGTATTACAATTTTTTGTATAACAGAAGAATGGAAAAATATCCGCTTTCAAAACTGAATCAGTGGCTATCTTCAGTTCAAGTCAAGTCAAGAAGTTTTATTGTCAATACTTCAATATGTACAAGACATACAGAGGATTGAAATTGCGTTATTATGAAGTTCCTACATAATTATTAAGTGTCTTAGAAAGGAAAAGTGATGTTACATAGTAGTAAACATGCTCCTGTTCCAGCCTTTTTGGAATGTATTGCAGGTATCAAATTTGTAATAAGCATATACTTATTACATATTAAAAACATTATACAATATAACATTAATACTCATCATTAATCACTGCTTTCCGGTTTCAATAGCATTTCATACCATTTCATATAATTTTGGGAATTGGATTTGTGCACATATTTGCACAGAAACACAGAAACATTCATTATCAACGCACAGATATAAATAAAAACACAAGCAAAATAAAATAAAAACAAAAACTATCTAACAACAAAATAAACAGCCGTCTCACCTGTACATTGGTTACTGATACTTGCGTTGAGACTTGAGTTTGAAACTGTAAATCCAGGCAAACAAGAGCATCTGTAACTTCCTATTGTGTTGGTGCAAGTGGAGTTGGAACCACAAACAGATGGTGAAATACGACATTCATCCACATCTAGAAGACAAATATGGAAAATCAACAATCACACTTCTATGTGCAAGAGCTGTAGAACAATCCTTCTGAGCGACTTTAAATGCTGTTCTTTGGTTGCAGATGGACTTTGGACACCGCAGGTGTTTTTTTACATTCACACTGACCGTTTGATTTGCTAAGCCAGACATTACTTGACCCCAGAACGTTAAAACACGATGTAAATTTTTACCTTGGCATGGATTACTCATACTGATGTTCTGGCTTGAGTTTGTTTTAGCAAATCCACTTGAGCAGAAGCAACTGTAGCCCCCAATTGCATTAGTGCAGATGGAGTTTGGACCACATACAGATGGTAGAGGAAGACACTCGTTGATATCTACAAAGCAAACAGAACACTTATCTACACTAAAATTCATCAAGTATGTCCAAATATGATTTGCACACACAAATGCAATTTACAAATACCTACCTTTACATGGGTCGCTAACACTAGCATCTCTACTGGCATCTATAACCTCCTACTGTATTGGTACACAACAGTGTTTTCAAGGTGTGTCCTAGGGGTGTCAAACATACCGTCCAATGGCCAGGACCGCTCTGGTCATGGTTCCAATCCAATCTGATACGTCATATTAAAATTCCATGTTGCAAATTAAAATGATCTTGTCGACCGTAATTAATTGTTTGCAAACTAATGATCAACACGACACTCAAACACAAAACTCCTCCGAGCAACCCAATGAGTGTACGTAATTACAAGGCTAAGAAATGGTTCAAAGGTTTTCTCATTATAACATGTAATTAAACACACACATTTCTGGTCATTTGGAGGATGGCACTGTTTCAGCAGCTATAAGGTAAGCTAAACCTAATTTTCACTAACATCTATATTAGCTTAATATCTAACAATAAATAAAATAACAGAACCATGTTGAGATGACTTAGCTACCAATGGTAGCTTTTCTTTATTTTAAATGGAAGAGGACCGGAAAGGTCTCACCGTTGCGATTAAAACCATTCTGCAATACTTTGCGTTCTTTGTGGTTTGTTAAAAGACCTTGTGTGAAGTGCTATTAATTTTATTCTCAGCATGGTCATTTTGGAGAGGTATGAACTGCCAAAGCAGGAGGATTTGCCCAGAGCCCAGAAACCAGGTCTTTGAATTCCCTTACTTTTTCTGACGTTCGCTTTATTATGCATCTTTGTTCGGGGCGTTTCGAGTCTAATTCCACTGGTGAGTAAATGTAAAGGGCTGAAAGACATTGTTATAGGTCATGCTGTCACTAGCTCAAACTCGAACCTTCAGCTTCCTTCAGACATTCATATAACTTATTCTTCACCTTCTCATTCATAGCTTCTGAACATTTCTGGAAGAGGCTCTGAATATTAGCACTGAGTTAGCAATCAAAATAGCTGATCAGCCTACTCTACTGGGCAGGATATAAAGCAATCACACAGACTATTGAAAGCAACAAGCATTCTCTAGTTTGTTATCCATCTGGGATCTACAGATGTGCCTGTGCATCAAATTCATTTCTCAATGTTGCTATTAATAACTTTGAGATATTATAGCACAAAAATACGGTTCTAACTTTTCCCAAATCGGCAGTGTGTGCACTTTTGATTAGAGACTATGAAGAGAGGTTGAGATATGCATCATCTGTCTGTCTCTGTGTGTAACTGGTGGTGAAACTGGACACTCAGGGAATCACTTTATATAAGAAACACCTTCATTTTTCATTCATTCCACTATGGAGACACATGTGAAGCAGGGTTAAGCTTGGAGGAAGATCTAATCGCAGAACAGAACAACAATTCTTTAACCTTAACACCATATGCTATTGGCTTGCCCATTTGAGAGTTGCTTTGCTTTGTGACCCAATCTGCTCTTAAACAGCACTACATAAATGCATACAAATGAAAAAGAACAGTATTTTAATTTAATCTTAAAACGACTGTAGTGATGGTCACCATTGTATTACATGCACACATTAACACATACAGGATCTTTTGAAAGATCTTAAGTAGAACATTAAACAATCCATTGCAGGTGGAGTTTGGACTACACAGGGACGTCTTTTAGAACATTATATTTCAGCTTCTGCTTCTAGTTTGTTATAGTCCTTACCACATTTTCCAAATCCATGGAAACATATATCAAGCTAAGTTTGGATCACACACTGTATGTTTCCACACAGGAATAAAAGGTTCAAATAATGGATGGTATAAATACACAGAAGCATTTCTATATTTAATAAAACACTAAATATACATTTAGTAACTTACCTATGCAAGGGTTAGTAATGTTGACAATAAGATTTGGATTTGTTGCAGTAAATCCAGTCCAGCAAGAGCAACTGTATCCTCCTATCGTGTTGGTGCAGGTGGAGTTCGGACCACAAACAGATGTAGTAAGCAGACATTCATCCACATCTGTGAAATGAATAAAAGGTTTGTCTTGTAATAAAAAGTCAGTCTTACACAGAGGATACAACAATATCATCACTGTCCAAAGAAACACATGTATCTCCAAAATACATTATATGCTCAAAACAATATGGACACCGCTTCTAATCATTAAGTTTTCCAATTCATTAGAAATGATTACTTTTTCGCAAATAATCAGTAATTAAAGAATACTAAAATGTGCAGAAGTGTCTTTTTGTACAGGATGTGCAACCTTTTTTGTACCAAAGACACAAAAACTGCTGTTTTTAGTTTTCTGTGTAATTTAAGATCGTGTAATATATCGTGATAAGTGTACATTTTCCAATTTTAATGGGAGGATCACACAATTGTCTTTCATGATGACTGTACCAATAGAAATCCTCCAAAATTACTTTACATAAAGTCTTTTTATATTCATTTAAAGTAAAGCAGAGCTTGGCTATTTGTTAGGATTAAGCACTTTGGGCATAACTGTAACTTCAGTGATGTTCCATAAGACTCTTATATCAATGAAGAAGGCAGTGTAAGGTAATGTGAAATGATGTGCATGTTTACTGCTGATTTTGATATGGAACATATGGATATCATAGTGAATCTGGTTGAAAGATAAATTTAAGCCTGGAGGAACATCTAATCGTTGAACAGAACCACAATCCTTTACCCTTAACACCATATACTCTTGGCTTGACCATTTGAGTATTCCCAGGCAAGAATATGTGTAAAGTTGCTTTGTGACCCCATCTACTCTTAAAGAGCACTTCAGAAAAACATACAAATTAAAAAGAACAGTATTCAACTGAATCTATAACCAGCTGTAGTGATGCTTATGGCTACAGATGCACACAATTTTGTGCCACTGTGATCTCACTTGTATAATCACTGAGCATTTGATGCTTACCAATACAAGGGTTACTAGCGTTGGTAGCTTGTTTTGAATTTGCCGCAGTAAATCCCTCCCTGCAAGAGCATCTGTATCCTCCTATTGTGTTGGTGCAGGTGGAGTTTGGACCACAAACAGATGGAGTATGCAGACATTCATCTACATCTGTAAGACAATGTTACTTCGTCTTTAGGTGTAAGTATTACATACACAAATTAACTCATACAACTCTTGATTAATGGATGGTATAAACACACTGAAGCATTTCTATATGTAATACCAGAATATTAAATATATATTTAGTTACTTACCTATACAAATATTAGTAATGTTGACATTAAGATTTGAGTTGGTTGCAGTAAATCCAGTCCAGCAAGAGCAACTGTATCCTCCTATTGTGTTGGTGCAGGTGGAGTTTGGACCACAAACAGATGGAGTAGACAAACATTCATCCACATCTGTGAAATTAATAAAAGGGTTTGTCTTGTAATAAAAGGAACACAGAGAATATAACAATATCATCACTGTCCAAAGAAACTCTCCAAAATACACTATATGCCCAAAAGTATGTGGACACGCCTTCTAATTATTAAGGCCACTTTCTTTGCCAACAGGTGTATAATATCGGCGCATAACCGTGCAATCTCCATAGACACACATTGACAGTGGATTGTGCATTAGCATTTACAGAAAATGTGTCATTTTTAAAATATTCACTACATAAAAAATTAACTACTGTCAAGAAAACTTAAGTCTTAAATATGGTAAACTGCAAGAGGGGTTATCAGCTACTCATATATGGGTGGACATTTGAATTATTTGGGTGGTAATCAAGAAAAATGTTGCCTTTCTTAAATAGGGTATGTAAACAAAGCTCTAGTTTTATTTTGAGAAGTAGTATTTTTACCCACCAAGTGTTGAATGATTGTGGCTATGTATGTGCAGTAAGTTTTGAGGTTCTTTAAAAATAAAGCAACAAAAAAAACTACTAGTACTGTGAGCACTTCACAAGGTGTTTTGAGTAGGTCCATTTACAGGGGTCTGAGTCTGACCTAGCAACCTGAGAACATGTGGAATGTTGAATTTAAATCTTTAAAAGAAATTTAATAACTTACCTCTACAAGGATTAGTACTGTTCACCGCTAGACCTGAGTTTGTTGCAGTAAATCCATCCCAGCAAGAGCAACTGTAGCCTCCTATCGTGTTGATGCAGGTGGAGTTTAATCCACATACAGGTGGTGCAAAAAGACATTCATCCACATCTAAAAGATCAAAATGATTAGTATTTTAGTTGATAATACATTCTCGTTCCATTTGAGTATCTTCATTTAGAACGCAGTATAAAACTTCTGGGAAAAACATGAGAAATTTTGGCTAAATGTGGATGTGAACAAACTGAGTGGGTAAACAAATTGAATGCCAAGTGATGGCGGAACATTAAGCAATGGAAGAAAAAAGACAACAAGCACTTGAAGAGACCCCCAAAAAACTCCAGTTAAGCATGAGGATGAGTGCAGAGATCACACACAATGCAGTAATGTTAAACACTACCAATTGCACAGGTAAAACCTCAGTTAGTGAATGACAGTGTTGTGCTAGCTAGCTTGCTTTGCTTCCATTATCCACTGTATACTTAATGTTAACAGAGCAATCGAGAGGATTCCGGAATGGGTTTTAGAGACTGTGTACCCTGTTAGCAAAAGTTTCAATGCAGTCTAATTATATTTAAACTGGGTGGTCTCTATGATAATACAAAAAGCTAAAAAAATAGAATGATAAAGCAAAGAGGAAAAAAAGGAACAGGTTTTAGGGGAGAGAGAAATATGTAAACTCAACCATTAAAAACACTGTTAGCAGTAGAGTTTTTATGGTTTTTTTGTTATTCAAATTTTCAACTGCTGTAAAAGAATGCTTGGATTCCAAGATATAGACTGATTTGCATTTGTAAATATATAATTTAGCAAGAAAAACCAATAAATAAATAAGATAGAGCTGACAATTGTTTTGCAAAACAACTGGACAGGACTAAATTGGGGGGTAACTGGGGGAAAATTCTGCTAAAAACTCATTATATATTTTTTAGGAGATTTTACCAGGTTGTACCCAAATGTGTTTTCTTATTATGAAATCACATCTGGCCCCCACAAGAGTAGATGCTGGCTTAACCTCTGTACCAGAAACAGACCGAGTCTTGCAGAGTCTTAGTTTTTCAGACCATCGACAAAAATCATTTGATATCTTAGACAGACATGTAATATCTCACCAGTGCATGGGTTACTAACACCGACAGGCACATATGAGTTAGTTGCAGTAAATCCCTTCCAGCAGGAACAACCGTATCCCCCTATTGTGTTGGTGCAGGTGGAGTTTGGACCACAAACAGATGTTCCAGACAGACATTCATCCACATCTGTAATGACAGATTTTCTCTCTTGTAATTTTAGCATCAACATATTTCTAGTATTCAGTAAAAGTGTAAAAGTCTTGAGTACAACATCACATTTACATGTAGTTACTCACCTCTACACGTGTTATTAACACTAATATCCGCACTTGAGTTGGATGCAGCAAACCCCTTCAAGCAAGAGCAGCTGTATCCTCCTATTGAGTTGAAGCAGGCGGAGTTTGGACCACAAATAGATGGTTCAGGTACACATTCATCCACATCTGTGGCAGAAATAAAATCTTTTATTGTTTTGTCAGCATGTTTTCATATTTTCACTTTAACAAATCTATATATATATATATATATATATATATATATATATGGATGGAGTGGGTCTACCTGTGTTTATTGGACTGCCATTAATAAGTCCAATTATTAATGCAAAAAAAAAAAAAAAGCCTACCAAAGCTGCAGCAAGTGGTGTTACACTCCCACTTTTTCCATATGAAGCAGGAGCTGTGGGGGGACTTTACGTGGGAGTGCCTCTGCTATCTCGCCCACTGTAATGAGTTGTTCCATCCTGCCTTCAAGGCAACTCACATGTTGGGCCTCCCATGGTGAGGGGACTCAATCAGAGGAAGTTTAGAGCTTCTTCTAGTCTCCCTTCATTTGAAAGCTGAGAAAGGAGGAGGCTTTCTAGGCAAATTTTGGGGATGAATATCACCCCAGTCCCTGTGTCACAGTGCCCAATGGCAATGTAAGATCCCAGAGCACTGCCTAAGGCTTCGGAGAGCACCTGCAAGCCAGCGCTGGGTTCCACAGTGCCAATCAGAGCTCCAGAGAGGTCTAAGTGAGACAGGGTCCCAAGGCTCAAAAGAGTGCTACAGAGTTTTACAGAGTTTCTTTTCCAAAACTCCTAAAAAGTTTTTTTGTGTTGTACAGTGGCAAAGAACAGTATGTAAATGCCTTTTGAATCGCAAAGTTTTCTGCCATAAATGTGGTATGTTCTTCATCACAAGTACAGCCATAATACACCAAAGATTAAGCACAAACAGTATTTAAAAGAAATGCTGGACAGTTCTTCATTGCAACTTATTAAGCTCAGTCATATTCTCTGTATGTCAAGTGTGAACGTGGTCTCCGTTGGCTTAATGTATGGGCTCTGAATGGGCCCCTTCAAAAGGTAGATTTTAAAGCCATTCTGCAGTACATTTCATCCTGCTGCTTCACTAGTAGTAGTACTGTGTAGTGTAGTACTGAACTACAGCCAGTACACAGCCACCCTGACATGAACCTGCAGGGTATCTTTATAAACTTGGACATAGGTGTTGATAATGGCAAATAATCCAGGCTCTGAGGCAGCCAAGCAACCTAAATCGTGACGCTCTCTCCACTATACTTCACCTTTGGGATGATGTTTTAGATTTTGGAATGCTGTATGTTCTTCCCAACTATTAGCCCACAAAATATTTACCCAGAAACATTTTGCATTGTCAAGGTGCCTCTTGACAAACCTCAGGCCTGCAACAATTATTGATAGTTGGTCTTCTGAGATGTCTTTCTCGCAAGGCATCCACACCTTCAGTCTCATTAACTCATACTCCAATTAGCTTTTTAGAGGTTCACATGTATTTTCTGACCTACATTGTGACTGTTTAAATTACCTATTCAGTATGCAAAAGAACAAATGACTACTTCTGTGTTACTAGTTCTTTATTGTAGCAGACTGTATTTTAGAAGTTCAAAGAGTTCAAATATGTTTTCTTGCCACTGTATATAAAAGATCATAAAATATTAATGACAAGTGATTCCAAACTTTTGAACAGCGCATAGATGACACTGTATTTCAGTTTGAACACAATGGCGATGAATTTTCAAGAACATTATGTCCACACATTGCAGAATTGCTTGTTTCTATCTTTCAAACATGAAATGCTTTAGGCAAAATATTACATTGATTTTTAATCACTTACCTCTACATGGGTTTATAATGCTGACAGATAGGTTTGATTTGGCTGCAGTAAATCCAGTCCAACAAGAGCAACTGAATCCTCCTATTGTGTTGGTGCAGGTGGAATTTGATCCACAAACAGTTGGTGCAGACAGACATTCATCCACATCTGTAAAATAATTGNACTGTGAAAGGGCGTTCCTTCAGGGGATGGCTTAGGAATGTCCACACGTGTAAGCTCTGAGGTTGCTTAATAATTGTGACCTGTGGCATCTGCCTAGAACTGCATGTGCAAACAGAAATTACGTCCACATTTAATGCAGGAGGCGCCACATGCATATCCCACAGGTCAGTGCAGCATTGTTTAGCTTCTATGGGATATGGGAGCAGAAGACCCAACAGACACAACCCTCATGAGGTTGCTAACAGGACCCTAGAGGATTCTCAGCGTATGGCATGGTCCATAAGTCACGTTACCAATTGTTTTGGGCTGATGGTAGAGTTTGTGTGTGCCACAGACCCCACAAAGTCATAGAACCCAGTTGTCAACAAGCCACTGTGCAGGCTGGTGGCGATTGCATGCGTGTGTTCCCATGGCATGGGTTGGGTCCACTGGTCTGCCTAACACATCATTGACAGGTGGCTCCTATGTTTCACTGCTTAGTGATCTTTTACAACCCAATGGACCTTATGGACTTAATGTACCACTACTATAAAGGGATATTCCAGCAGATTAATGAGAGTTCTGGCAAATGGTGTGGTCTGCACGTTCACTCAATATGAGACCAAATTAGGCTTCATTCAAACTCTGATAATTTTCGCCTTGCCATGAGCATGCTGGCCAATGTTTGACCTCACTCTCAAAATAACAACTCACAACTTACATACTTGCATATAGATATGGACGATCACATGCCATGCCCTGAGGTAGTGCCACTTCATAATCAGTTTACTTACAGCTATCTCATGACTTTTGGTATGTCAGTGTAATGTGGTGGTGTTTCACATGATTCCAAGGCAGCATGTACTTTTTTGAAATTTGAAATATGTAATATAATGGACATGTAGTATCTCACCAATGCAGGGGTTACTTATGCTGACAGACAGACTTGAGTTGGTTGCAGTAAGTCCATCCCAGCAGGAGCAAATGTATCCTCCTATTGTGTTAATGCAGGTGGAGTCTGGGCCACAAACAGATGGAGTAGACAGACATTCATCCTCATCTGTAAAATTATTAAGATTTAATAAGTTTGGACCACAAGCAGATGATCCAAGCAGACATTCATTCACATCTGTAATGAAAGATTTTCTCTTCTTGTAATCTCAGCATCTGCATATTTCTAGTATTCACTGAAAGTGGAAAAGTCTTGAGTACAGCATCACATTTATAGTAATTACTTACCTCTACAAGTGTTATTAATGCTGATCATTAGGCTTGAGTTTGTTGTAGTAAATCCCTCCATGCAAGAGCAACTGTATCCTCCTACTGAATTGGTACATGTCGAGTTTGGACCACAAATAGACGGTTCAGGTACACATTCATTCACATCTGTAATGACAGAATTAGCTGTTGCAGAATTTTCAGTACGATAAGGAAGCAAACATACACTTAAACATAGAGGAAAATTACTCATTCTTTAAAATATGATGAAGATCAGACTTTTTGACCATATTCTCAGAGTAATATTGATCTGATTAACAACAGAGACTTTTTTTTGTAACTTTTTTTTTTTACACATGCCAATAAATTTAGAGGTAGCACTTATAGCAGTTTGTTTTATCACCGGAACTTAGAAATACCCCTACAGTCATAAAGTAAAATGGATGAAACATCTATGTTGAATAATAAATAATTAGTCTGATTATTCAGGAAAATCATTTACAGTAATTTTATACCTCAAATCTATTCATTTCATTTATTATCCAAAAGTACTAGTGAACCTCCATGAGTCTTCTGGGTTTGTGTATGTAATATTGTTCATAGTAAAGTAGTTTTAAATTTAAAACACGTTTTCCTTGGGGATTTTTTTCTCATCATAACATCCTTCATGTATCTCTGCACCAAAATGCATTAAAAAAAATAGACTTTAGACCAAATCCCTTTCGCAAAATAATAATAAAAAACAATGTTTCAGGTACTAGGCAGCAAATTCAGAACCATTCCATGAAATAGCTTTCTTTGAGCTTTTCTTTGAGACTGTAGAGCAAATAAATGCCTTAGATGTCAATTCCTCAGACGGAATTGCAAAACTTATATCAGAATATCAGACTTGCACAAGGAGCAACAGNAAGAAGAGGAAGAACCTAGGGGAGGTTTAGAATGTAATTAAATTATTCACTACTTGGTGATGTACCTGTTGGTGGCAGTGTCGGACATGTAGTAGCATCTATGAGTCAGAAAGAGGAGAGATAGAGGAGACTGACTCAGCACAAATGATAATTCAGTATTATATTGTATGTGCACTTGCAGACTGGTAAAAAATGTCTTTTTTATTTTTCTGTAACAAATGCGTCATTAGGCCACTCTATTTATTTGCCCTGCTATTTATGTAAAAAGGGTTCCTGCCGGTGCAGTTTGTTCATACTTAGCAATTCTGTGATGGGTTGGCAGAACTCTCCATCATTTGGAAGGCCATTGATGCATCCACATGTGGCATTGATAATGTCATCACAGTGTCCATATGCTGTGCACTTGTCACATGGCCAGAAATACTGATCCTCACACCTACACTGGTATCCAGTATTGCTGGAATGGCACACTGTGAAGTCATAAAAACATTGTCAATAATAAACTGGAGGTCATTCTCAGTTTCCTCCAAGATTCTAGAACAGACATAATACTTTAATGGATATACTTGACTTTTGACCTAACTGAGTTTTGGTGGATTTAATAACCATATGAGATACATCTTCAATTAAAGCCAAAAGTCAAACTCAACATAAATCTACATGCTGCAACATTGATCAGTAGGCTGATCTGTTTTAGTGTGTAATTACTGAATTGATGGGAACAAGGAATTCTCAGCTTATTGGCATTAAAGGCTGAATGAATCTGTTAACGAAACGACAAATGTAACAAGAAAGAGGACACATTTGTGTTTGCTATAAGGAGGCTTTCACCAATGAGTGCTGCCTAAGAAACTGCTGTAGTATAACTCTGGATGCATTCAGAAAACGCCTGAGCTCACCTGTTGATATTTCCAGAGCAGAGATTGTGGTGGAGTTGTCTACTTCAATATTGAATAGGTTCAAGGATGATTCAAGTAGCTCAATCAAAATCACTTCAGAGACATTCACCTCCACCACCACGATGTATTCCAGTGCATGGGTGCTGCCTGGGTAAACAGTGAGACAAAGGCTAACTGTAATATCACCACACTTTGGAAAGTCTTCAGATACACGATATGTCGTGAAATTTATTTGTCTGACATCTGATATATAAGAACAGACAAAATAGTGGCACATTTTAAATTTACTAACAAAAAATATGATTATTTGTATTTAAAATATAACACACTATGCTGCACTAGATTCAATCCAAACATGACTATTTATTCTCTCTTTTTAATCAAATATGCAGCTGAAAAGTGTCTTTAAGTACTAACGATAACCATTAAATATGCTATGAAAAAAATATTGTGACATATTGAGATGTAATTCATAACGATAAGAATACATATTGCCAGATATTGTCACTCTTGTTCTTATATTAAACACAATACAGTACAATACAGGAAAACAAGGCTATTAATGTATCATTTGGTAGCACTTTACTTGAAAAATGCTACTTAACATTAACAAAAGCACACGGTAACAGGGCATGGCAGATGTCATATGCTGTCATAAGTTATCATAACATATTTTGTATCACATGATCATTTTAGATTTTGTATTATTACAAACTATTATTACACTCTTGTATTATTACAGTATATGCCATATTAAATGCTATCTGTCATGTAAATTAACAGTAAGGGTAACATGACACTGTTATATATCTGAATGAAAGTGTTGCCTATAATTCAGAAAAATAAAAGTAATGTGAACTTTTTGAACAAAAAATCAACAAAACAACCCCAGGAATTCTTACCTTCACGTTTGTTTCTTATGTGGTTCAGCTGTTCATCTTCGTATTGATTCTGGAGATTAAAGAATTTTGAGTTATTTAAAGTTATTTAAAGTTATTTTATGTCACGCCTCCGGGTTTCGCCACACCGGTGTTCTCCCGGACTCCATTTCCCAGAGTGCACTATCCGATGATGTCACACCCACATGTCCCCAGTCATCCAATCACACCTCATTCTCCCGATCCAGCTCTCCCGAGTACTGATTAGACACAACTGCTTCTCATCAACCAGTCTGCTCTTAAACCTCTCACACACACTACACATTGCGAAGTTTTGCCAAACTTAGTTTGCATCTCTGAGCATTTCTCTCTTGCCTTCTCATTTCTATTTCTGGTCTGACTCTCTTTGACTTCGACTCTCTCTCTCTCTGATTCTCCCTTTGGTTCTGGTTGCCTGATTGTTTGCCTTGCTGGTTTTCAAATCTCCTTCTGTTTTCCTGATTACTCTTCTGGTTTACCCTCTGGATTTGTTTGATGGACTGACTGATTTCCTGGTTTTCTACCCTTGCCTGTCTCTCCGCTACTGACGCCACGTTGCCCATTTGTCATGCTTGTTTGTATTGTGCTGTTGTGCTCAACCATCAATTTGTATAATAAAACTCATCTGACTTTTTTTAATTCTGCAAGTGTCGAGCCAAGTTCTTTGTTCCTGACATTTTAACAAATTCTTTAACATTTTAATAATTTTTCCACTGCACAAATGACCAGAACATCTAACACCAGAAACCTGGAACAGTATTTTTTGTTGTTGCTTATTTTTCTAAACTTTGGCCATCAGTCCAGTACATAAGGTTTCATGTTTTCCACCACAATGTGTTGATTGCTATTTCTTGAATTATGTCTTGATAAAGAGTTCCCTGAGATGGCCAGCTAGTTAGGAAGCTTGCACTATCAGTGTTTACACTAGCATCCACAGAATGTTCTTGGCAGAGAAGAGTTTGCTGCAGTAAACAAGACAGATAATGATTTCACACACTGAAGAGAACACAAACATGAAACTTTGTCTGACTCACCTTTTCGTGAGTACGTGCACGTAGACCAGTGCAGGACATCATTTAATGTCAGCCAATATGTAAAGTTAGCTAGCATGTAAGGTCAAATGAGACTAGAGGGGCATAAAATGGCCCATAAGATTATTATTAAATTAATACTTGTAGTGTCTGTGGTGATTAAACAGGTGGAAAATGAAGTAGAACTAGTAGAATTATTTTATTATTATTATGCAGTGGGAATATGTCCATAATGTTCTGTAACATTCATTGTAAATAAGAAGAAATATTAAAAAGAAAATAATAAAGAAATTAGTAAAGTAAATGTGTTGTCATTCTGGGCATCTTGCTCTAGTGTTGTCTGGCCCTGCTCTACACAATTTATTGCATTGTATGCTCCCAATACACCTAATCAGCTCCTTACCAAGCTCCAGCTGAGCTGAACTGGGTGTGTTAAGTCAGTGAGTACTTTCATGTGTAATTAGTAATCTGGATAATTGGATTTCTGCAGTTTTCTTATTATTCAAGTGTTCATGTAAACAGCATTCTCTGATTCCTTAGATCTGAATGTGAAATCCGATACAGGAGCTGGATTTTAGCTCCGTAATCAGACTTCTCAGTGCATGTGTGCTTCTACTCTGATTCAACTTGGATTTCTCGGTCTGCACATGCACGAAAAAAGACAGCTGGAAAAAACAAGCAGTGTTTATCACAACAGCCTCAAAACAACAACTAAAAATGTTTGGAGTGACTACATACTTGACGAAATAAATTGTTTAAATATTCTTCATTTTCTTGGTGGTACTATTCATTGTTTAAAACAAAACACTACAGCATGAAGTTTGAGTTTTACATCATGTTTATGTCATGACTTCTGCTGTGAGTTTATAGGCTTGCTGAAAAGCAGAAATCTGATTACTGGCTGACTCATGTACACCTGGAATTTTCCTGTTCAGCAAACATGGTGAACTATTATTGACAAAATCTGATTTACTGCAGTTATTGGATTATTAAGTGCATGTAAACCCCCTCAGTAAACAGAGGGCCCCCAGAACCGGGACTGGGAAACAATGACCACAAAGTGGCCACATTTGTAGTCGTTTGAACAATGCTCATTTGAATAGGGCTATAAATACCTACTTTTATTGCAAGGCAAAAATGCATGCTGATGCAAGGTGCAAACAGGCCCAAAGAGAAGATATATCTGAGAACTTTTTCTCAAACCTTGCTGTAATATAGAACTTTGCACACCTTAAAAATAGAACTAACAATCGTGCATGTCAAAAAACATGTCACCATCAGATAAACAGTATTTCAAGCTGAAAAAATCAAGCTGCTTGTGTCAGATCTGATAAAAATCCACAGGGGTTTCTGTGCATCCACTGTGAAACAAGTAGCTGTCAAGAAACTGGACTGACTACGCCATAGTCTGTGTGTGTGGAATTAGACAGTTTGGAACTGAATCATGAGAAGCTGAAATTGAAACCAGCTTTTAACTTTTAAACTTTGGAGGTATGAAAAAATATCTCTGCAGATTTGCTGGAAAAACTGAAAGGAAGTGGACACATTACACACTGATACCAGGGATGCACTAAAATGAAAATTTTTGGTCGAAGCTGAACAAAATGCAACATTTGGCCAAAGGCTGAATACTGAACACAGTGTTTTGCCACTTTTCAGCATTGCCTAAATTTAATAGACTAAATCCCAGAGCGCCAGTGTATGTGGGCCACATCTGGCAAAGATATGGCACTGCTGGACCCACTGTCGGCACGGCATATTTACAACATGCATTTGGCCCAGCTGTCCCAAAAAAGATCTGGTCCACTTCTGGCACAGTAACAGCAGAGTTGTCTTCTTTTGGCGGAGACTTGGCCCTAATGTGATGACATGTTTGCTGCATTCACACAGCGCACCTCACTCCACACTGGCTGAAATTTTATCACGTTGTTGTAAAATTAGTGTTTGTGTTTCTTCAAGGAGGATGCGGGCACGCACCCTGAGAAAACGAGCAAGAAAGAATTTGTATGTGTTAAAGCTACCGGCTCTGTTCTGTTATTTAATCTGTCTGAAGCTCCGTTTGGCTTGAATGCGTGAATAAAGCTAGGAAACGTCAGCATGCTCCGGTGTGACTCGCAGTGGAGAAATAAGGCGTTATTGTTTGGTATAAGTTATTTGGTCTTTTCACATATACAGCTGAACACCAAGGGTGATTTTTTGCCATTTTCGGCCGGATAATTTCACTTGCCAAACATTTGGTGCACCCCAAACTGAAACCCGTGAAACAGCATTTTGTTGTTGAGGCTTCTGTTTAAATTTTTGTTAATTATTTTGTTAAATAAATAGTAAATAACTTTGAATTGATTTCTGACTTTTGCACAATACTGTATGTACTGAACTATTACTATTTCTGTTTCTTGGGTTTAGCTGTATTTTATTCTTGGGTTAAATCCTGCTTGATGATTAGGTTATGTGATATAATGAGCTATATGATGACATTAATATTCAATCTTTTGAAATCATTTGAACATTCTTCATATTTGTTGCAGTGTTCTGACAGCTTTGCTAGCATAATGTGTTATCCACACCAATTGTAAAATGTACTGAACTGGTAAAGATCTTCATATGTCATTTGTTCCAAGTTATATCAATATGTGTTATTAATAAAGTAAAATCCACTTCAGTTTGGTGTCATCCTCTGACCTTGACGTGATTACACCTGAGAGTGTATGTGTACTGTAAACCTTTCCTTTACCTTTGCAGGGAAGCTTGAACTTTCAAAGAATCCTCGTGTTTCCACAACACAGCACACTAGTATGATGGTGGCGAATGTCAGAATGTATTCTGATGCCATCTACATATGTAATGATATCTGAAAGTGAGAAAGTAAGAAATCAGTACTACATAAAAGATAGAAGTAAACTGTGCTCACCAATCTATTTGATGTCAATTATTCACGATTGGAGAGAACTAGTGCTATCACAGAAGCAGTTTACGGTTCAGCAAAATGCAAAAACATACTGATAAATCTGTTCAATTCATTGACTTCCAGTTAACACCATCCATGATATTTTCATGAAAGAGAAAAGAATACTTAGAAAATAAAGCACATAGAGCATAAATGACGTGTAATGGCCAAGCATGTGAATTTTGAAGCCGTCTTGCTTTGTTTTGTTACACCTAACTACATTATCCTCAGTGTTTCAGTCAAAATACCTCAAATAACACTGTGTTATTGAAAGCCTTGATGACCCACCCTGCACACTACCTTCTGATTTCAGTTTAATGAAACTCCACTTAAACTAATGACCTCTAACTTCAGTTTTGAGCTCTGTACAGTATACAACAGTAATCACATGACTCAAATTTACTATGTAAACAAGAAGCCTATATTGAGGCTTTTCCTCCAAACAATCCTGTCTCGGTTGTTTGGGGTAAAAACCTCAAGCATCAAGTTGAACAGGTTTTGAGCGAAACATCTTTCTTGCATAACATGATTGGCATGGCGTTCCAAAATAACACCTTAAATAGTTATTTTAATAGTAATAAAGGGAAAGTTCTAAACTTTGAATACAAGTTATATGGAAGAAAATATATTTGTTTTCCAATTTGGGACCTTTCCTATTGGTCTGTTCATCATGAAAAATGAAGAAAAACACAATAAAAAGGGATATGCAAGCTTTTATTTCAGTGCCAATTTACAAGTTTAGAATCACCTCATATTAAATGTTGTTACTGTATTCAGTGATCCCTATATTATATACCTGCAACAAAATTGGTTTGCAGTTAATAAGAATAGTAATAATAATTAGTTATCGTTTCTTGATCTTCCAGATAACCTCTGTATTGAGGGAGAGAAGGACACATTCACGTCAGGAAAATAAAAACAATTTAATTTAACAACCTGAAGAAGTTATTTCATTTATAGTGCTTAACAGAACAACAAATACTGGCAGACTGTCACTTATTAACTGATCTTAAATACTCCCCTAGCACTAAACCTTTCTAGATATTTTGCCTCTTTATATATCTGAAATCCAGGCAAGATCAATTACTTATTTCACTCACAACACATACAGCAGGGATCAAAATTTGTCACTATTCGAAAGGGATCACTAATCAAAATTTTGGAATCATAGTTTTCATTAATATAAAGCCAATTTGGTGGTGCATACACGTATATAGTGCTGATTTAGACTTCATTTGTTTATATAATTTGCAGAAAAAGCATTTAAAACACAAATAGCAGTGTGTTTGGCAGGAAACATTAGACCAGTGCATACCTAGCTAAAGTTTTTATTAGTCAAGAAAACAAACATTCAATGTAACATCTTAACTATACATTAAATATTAAAAAAGCATTTAAGCATAATTTACCCAATAGAAGAAACTTGCTCTTACCTTGACTCCAACAACCAAGCAACCAAAGCTTTCACTAAATCACTACATACAGGTTTCAGTCTCTAAAGCGTTTCATTCCCCTGACAGTTGACCCGCCTACAAACCTTCCTGGAACAAGGCAATAGACCTTACTGTGTTACACAGTTGCGAGTCTAGCTTGGGTTACTCTCTGTTTTCTTTGTTCTATTGTGGAAGCTGTGGAAATTCATCCAATAATCATTTGTCGCTGTGAAATACAGGCCTTGATGACAAAAACTGACCTACAATTTGGAGTTAATTAAACATCCCATAGTAAGTTCACAAAACGAGTTATGCAAACGTATTGTCTGATGATCAATCAGGGCCGGAGTGGGACTTGTTTTCAGATCAGCAGTTATTTGTTGTATCCCACCTTAAACACTTACTATATCCTGTTATATATACGCACACACACACACACACACACACACACACACACACACACACACACACAGCACTGCCTTTGTGCATCTGTGCTTGATCATCTTCTTTTCTTACTCTTATATTTTATATATGTGCTATACTAGGAATAACAAGGTGGCTAAATAATGACAAAATGAAAAATGTGACAGAATCATGACAGTCAATTTGCTACAAACAATGCTAAAATTAGCAAAGTAACACCAACAATCTCGTCAACATTACACAGCCCACAGATTCTCCCGATTACCCACTCTAGCACTGTGTTCAGTAAAAGTATTATTTAAACATATTACTTACTTTTGTAAGTTTAAATGACAAATCCTTTTTTCCACATTGTAGTAGATATGTTTAAGGCCATTCCCAAGAAGATTTTAGAAGTTTTACTTAAAGGTTAAAGAGATACGTGTCTGAAAGTTTCTTAAAAGTGTGCACTGAGTTGGGCTGCCTAATAGGAGTTGGACATGAGATCCACAGTTTAGAAGCTCAATAGGTAATAAAAGGTTAGGCTATAGAATAACCTTGTGTCTGAAGTTTCAAAGAGGTTTTTAAAGGAAAGTGACAAAACCAGCAATAGCCAATTTAGCTTTAGTTGCCAGATAAAGTACAGATCATATATATATTTTTAATTTAGTAAAACTGTGGCTGGGTTAGCTAGTACACTAACTAGCAAGCATACGTTCAAGCTGCAGACTAATGTTGACCTCAGCCCCCCAGGTCAGGTCTGTGTTCGTTTGATCCTTTAGGAAAATCAAGGGTCGAGAGACAGAGTTACCAGATCTGCTTTATTCACGAAGCTCCGGAGATCTCCACTACACCAGTGAGATCTGAAATCTGCCTTACATTGAACTTGACATATATAGTACCAAACAGCATTGTCCTGACGGTGTGTACACCAATCACAAGGCCAGGACCTTTCCCCTCATATGCCAGAGGCCAATCAGAAACTTGTGCCCTTTTGACCCTCCAGGCTGAGGTCATACATACACGTCTGGAGCATCCCGATAGTCTGTGACATTTACAAGGCTAGACCCTGTTCTGCTTTCTAGTTCCCTTTAATGCCCCTTCCTCCAAGTCTAGCCATGATGATAAGTTCATACATTCAAAAACAGTCTCGTGCATCTTGCCCTTTTCGTGACCCTTTGTACTTTGGTTATGTTCTAGCAAGCAAGCTGACAAAAAATACATAGTGATCATGTTTATATGTGATATATGTGATTATAGATGATATATGTGATTAATATAGTCCTTACATCTGACTCCATCTTACACTTCTCATCTACCCCTTTTCTGAGGCCAGGTAGAATTTCTCCTGACTCCTACTGCTTTTGACCTGTCTTGTCTGAAGTTCAAATCCTTCACTAACCAACCATATCCAGTTGTTTTGTCCTTTTATTTATGCACAGTATTTACTCTGAAGCGGATCAGCTGTGTTTTTCAAACTGACAGGTTTGTCTGTAATGAAAAGCTTGTTAGTTAAAGCTGGTAACACATCTGATGCAGATAATAAGGAGAGTAATATTTCCTACTTAAAACTTGAATAAAGTGACTTGCAAACATTTAGGCAGAATCATATTCAGTATAGAAAACAGGGATACACATTTATTATCCTCTCTCTCTCTGCTAACTTGCATGGCTACTTTTGCTTACAACTATTTTCAACTTGGTGTTACTTTTCCACGACTCTATTAACATGCCACTCATGGCCATGCCATATCACCGGGCGTTCTATTTACAACTAACACTTAAATATCTGTCATTATGTAGGATGTGTAGTTTCTCTTTTACATCACTTTTCAATCCGGAGACACCAAACAGCTTCAGGCAGGCTTTCTGAATGCGGTGTCCTCTGCTGCCATATTTTAAAATGACATAAAATAGGTATTGGACAAAATGGCCAAACATATGCACACAAATATCTAAATATGGCATTTTGTTCTTTTTGTATGTCTGAACTAGAATAGATTTACCTAATTGTCTGTATGTACAGCATTCTACTGCAGTCTTCCTGCTCCTGTTTTAGCTCCTGCTCATGAGTGTCCAAATAGATTCTTGTCAGTGTAGGTCAACATTTCTAAGGGATCCCAGTTTTATATTTGGAGAGAACTGTTATTAGATGGATAGAAACCCACTGATCTAGCCAGTTTAAGTTTTAAATAACAATTGAGGTTTTAAATAACATAGTCATCTATAATACATTATAATACTTCATGTTATAAGCACATATAACTGTCTTTACTGTTCTGGCAATATAAGTGCAAGCAAATATATTTGGCAAAATTTAGACAGCATGCATGGGGTACCAACAAAAATAGGTTAAGAAATGATGGTCAAATTGGATCAGATATTACTTTATTTAATATTTATGTTCCATCCATCCATGCATTTTATCTTCTTAGGTAAATGTTAGCTGAACTACTTTTCACCACACAATGAAATCACATCTTAATTTTAGATCAGATTACAGCAGAGCAATATTTTCACTGTATTCTTGGGGTAAATTCAGCAGAATAAATCAGACACAAGCCATGATTTTATGTCACTAGCTGAACATCTACATTTCAGAAAAAAAAATTACAAACAAAAGCAAACAAAACAAACATCACCACCACCAACAAAATATATTAACTGTGCATATACTGATTATCTTCCAGGTGGATAATTCGGATGCATAGAAGAAAATGCACAGTGTAGAAGTAGCTCAGATTAAATAACAGTAAATGCAAACCGAACAGACAAAACATTAACATGAAAGGTAAAACCTTCTTGTGTTTTTCATGTTTTCCAGCTTTTAAAAGCAGGTACAGCTGCTATAAGAATAGGCACATCTAGTTGGTCAAGCTGTGAATATTTTAGAGACACACATCTGATATTTTAATGACAAAACCACTAAAACAGCTCCTGCCGTTATCCACTCGCAAGTATGTTCTTTTCCGTTGTGGCCCAACACTGATTTGTCCTACATGCCTTGAGGAACTTTGTTTTTAAGATTTTTTATACAATAAAAGCAACTATAAAAATCAATTGTTTGTTGCTGATAAATCTGGTCTAGGGCAGATATTTCTGTTGGAACACTTTAACGGTCTCTGTGGAGCAAGTGTTAGCTTAAGTGTTGATAAATGTATCCGAGTTTGAAGATGAAGTGAAACCGCTGCTATCTGATACGTTGTATCCGTCTGCAAAAGACCAGCATATGGTTAGTGGTATACTACTTACAAAACAATACTGCACATATGTTTGGTGCAATTTAGAAACATGCTAAATAATAATGCTAAATAAAACGATAAGTGCTAAACGTTTATGAGAAGTGATGTAAACCAAGTTAAAAGTACAAACTTTGAAATATTATCTAAGGACATATAATTACACAGCTATTCCTCTATTTAGCCTTAGATGATGGCCAGATCACTGAATATTACATGGCCATGCAAAGTGTGACAAAACAGTTTGAATTATGAACAATGATACATCGTAAATGCATAATAATAAAATTCAGTTCAACTACATACTTCTCCTCCGAAGCCTCTGAATGAAGCCAAAGCCGCTTGATGAAGAAGGTCCTGCGCTAGTGCTCTGTAATGTAAATACATTAGAGGGTTAACGGAGTTAATGATTTTACAGTGCAAGTTTTACAAAAGTTTTACTAAAAATTAAAATAACAAACATATAAACTTCAGTGATTTGATATTCACCCTTGTGCGATTAGAACTAAAGTTTGCCAGTGACAACCTCCCTGCCAATGCCTCGCGAATCTGCAACCACAGGTGAAAAACTTTATGATTTATTTTCAAGATCTGTGTTGAAATATTATCAGTACAATAATCAATAGATACTTGGATCCTGAAAGCATTTTTAAGTATTTGTCCACAAAGAATGCATACCTTGCTGTCCAGCAGTGTCCCAAACACCAAAATAAAGAAACCCTTTGGAGAGATTAAATAAAAGAGTTTTAATACATTTTATAAATCATATATGAATATGAAATCTAATTATTTAAAAAAATCATCAAAATCATAATGTTAACTTTCATTAAATATTTTTATCAAAACTGATATCCTGACGCACTTAATGTGTCCTCCAGTATTGTTAACAGCCTTTTTAGAAATTAGTAAAAAACGGCCATAAAACATATAAGGCAAACTATAAAACTGGGTTTGGTGTAAAATGTCAGTGTTATTGAGAGAAAAAAAATTTATCCAGAGTGTGCAGTACGGTGGAGATTCTGTGACACTGTGTAGCAATGTTTTTTAATCTTAATGGTTCTGGGAAATTTGTTATGATACATGTACTGAACTTAAAAACCCAGAAACAGTTTTCAGTCCAGGCTTTTTATTCTTTTCCAATTTTAAAATATTTGAAAGTAAATGTCCCTTTCACCTAGAAAGTGAACGTAGTGTACTTATCCAACTAATTAAGGCTACATAACTGGACTACTATTGTACCTTTAAGGGCACCTTTTTTTGATAGTGTAGAGGACACAAAACAAAATATATAAGAATAATATATAACAGAAATGTAATTTATAAAATATAACATTAGTACCTGAAAGGAATTAAGGAGTGCAAACACAACATGGATTCCTAAAGCAGTTGACACCATGGTCCCGATACCGAATCCCCAGGTCAGACCAAAGAGAGGTGTTAAAATGGCCACACATCTGGCAATGACCACTAAGGCATGTTTCTCATCTGGCTGAGAGGCGGCACCAACTCCCCTCTTCAACATCTTATACAACACCACAATAAGCACCAGGAGGTTTATAGCCACAATTGTCAGAGCAGGAATCACAATTGCCAGAAGGGCCTTAGTTTGGATCCAGTTTAGCCAACAGGCATCCTTTTCTGTGATGTATCCCTTACGTCCAGCTGTTGCTGCCACAGTGATGACGGCTATGAGTAACGGACCCCCATAGCCTACAGCAAATGCTATGGCCATCATCTTGCACTTAGACATTCCAGAAAACACCATAACAGTCCGGTAGAGAAGCAAGAGTGCTGAAAGCAACATCCAGAAAAAGAGAGCGAGATAAAAGAAGTGCATGAAGAATGTTGCTGCACTGCAGGGGCCCTCTGGTGTCTTCCCTCCTTCTTTAACAATAGCTGCTCCAATGATGAAACATATATCTGCAATCAGGAGGGACAGAGCGATGTTGACTATGGAGACATGGCGCATGTAGGATGTGTCATTCCGTGTCATTGTCCTCCAAATAATGCCTTCAATGATGAGGCACAAAATCAGGCTGGCCATTGAAATGCCCACTCCAATATAAGTTATGAAGTCTAAGGCAAGATTATTTATAAAAAATGGTGACATCAGGATGGAGAATGAGGTTGTGTGGTTGCATTCACACTTAACCATGTCACTTTGATTTGCTAAAGGCTTTACTTCACATCCAGTTGAGTCCCATCCTCCAGTCCCATCCAGTAGATTGAAGTTCCAGAAGACACACTGAGGGTTTCCCAATGACGTCTGATTCATATCAAACGTAAGAGAGATGTTGTGAATTGTATTGTTCAAAATGACTGTAGCCACATTTCCATTGATGAAGACATCTTTCAGACTGCTGCCATTGTTGGATGCATTGCGAACAGGTAAGACATTGTCGAGAGATGTGAAGACTATGGTGGTGATATAAGTAAATCCATTTGTCTCTGGGATACTAATTTGCGTTGTTAGATTTTGACCAAATGTTCCATTAAATGAGTCAGTAAAGTTATCTTTTTTGAGTTGAATGTTTGTAGTAACTATCTCAAAGCTATTATCTGTGAGTCTCGTTCCGATGGACTCGATAGACTTCAGAAGTTCAGAGCTCGCACTCTTTGTTGTGCTGTCGTTGTTCAATGTGTTCCATGTTTGTTTTACATTTGGTGATCCAGAGGTGATGATGTCCAGTGTATTTAGGAAACCCTTGAAATTGAAATACTCATTAAATACAACACAGCTGAGCCATTTATGTTATGTAACATTCGTTATTACTAAATATTATAGTATAGCAAAGGATAAGGCTGTCTGTAGTACAAATAATGTAAACTTCTAACTTAGTTATTTACTGTTGGACTTCGAATACCACACAATGTCTCTGAAGTAACAAGAACCTGTATCACGAAATTGAGTAACTTTACAGGAAAGGGAAAACAGTCATAATTTATAACAGAAATTAAGTAATTTTGGATCATGATGCGTCTTGCATCGTGATACATTCACTATGGAATTTTCTTATAATGTAATTTGTATATAATATAATTTCTGTATTATGAAAAGGTGGTTGTTTTTAAAATGGAAACATAATAGGAGACTGGAGGTTTGGACAAATTGGAAATACAAGGTTTTGTTTCATCAGTGATGAGAGATAAGATAAGATAAATAAAAAAATAAGATATTAAAGCTGCTAGAACAAATAAATGAATATGCATACCTCCATAGTTGTTTGGCTAACTACAACTGTTTGTGATACACTGGCAACGGTTGTCAGCATTGCAACAATCGTTAGTACAGTCACAGCAGAACCTGTTATATTTTGAGCATTATTTACAGTAGCATTGTTGAGCTCAGCCACAAATGTTGGAATCTCTGTTGTTTCTAAACGCTGCAGACAAAGGAAAAGCACAAATCATTACTGTCACTGAAACTGCACTATTAAGACAAAATTATGTATTATTGTTTTTTTTTAATATCTTTCAGTAAAAATTGTTTACCTGAGCTTTCTCTTTCAGATTCTGAATGACACGCAGAATGCAGTAATCTTGTTCAGTCCATTTTCCTGTTTCTGAACAAGTACCTGTTATATAACCAGACATGTTTTCAGGACAGGTAATATTTCTCTGTTGGCCAACGTTTCCAGGTCCAAATGGCATTTCAGTGCACTTTGAGTCTAAAGAGAAATGCATGAGCAAATACATGAGCAAATATGAGAATTCAAAAAACACAAAAGCAAACAAGGTAAACAGTTCTAAACAGCAAAAGCAACATACACACACATACTTCTATCTTCTAAACTGAGAGGAACATAAGAGGAATTAAGAGGAATTGGCTTTCTTCTATGCATATATTCTCCTACTCAAAAGTTTGGCGTCAAAATAATTATTCTTACTCATACTGTGTAGAATAAAATGCTGAAACTTAAACAATGCTTTATTTATGGTTTATGGCATTCTGGGAACCGCATAAAGTTAGGGCATGGTGAAAATATGGAAGTGTTTAATAATAAGTATTTGGAATTGAAATTTGTTTTCACAAATTATTAGTATGAATTGCTGTATAGTTAGTGCAGTTTGATGATCACTGTTCAAATATGAGGGACTGTTGATGTCAGTTTCTTTCTAAGTTCCTTTGCTGTACAGATTTCTCTCTTATCAGCGAAAGCTAAGTTCATCATCAATAAACACGTTATGTTTTTTACACACTGACATTTAAATGAAATATGTTTCATCACAGAATCATTTTGTATCTTCAAAGAATGTGGTTTTACGTAAATTAAATTAGTGACCCCAAACTTCTGAGCATGGGACAGGAATTGTGGAGAGTGCTGTCCTCACCGCATCAACAGAGTTTGGCCAGTATTACTGACAGTAACTACAGATACTGCTTTTTATTCCTTGTGAATGTTTTGTTTCTGACAAAAATGTGAAACACTACAGAATTTATGTCTCAGAATTGAACTTTTTGACACCTTTACCTGCAGCTGTCCTCTTTGTAACAAATGTAAAATAAAATAGGGAAGACTGAAACTCACATTCTTCATATACATCAAGTTAAAGAGGGTCAGGAAGCGAACCATGCGGACAAACAATGATCTAAAGAAAGACTGAATACTCACTTGATACAACGATTGTTGTTATCTTAATGGTCTTTGAGCTGTAACTGAGCCCACTTAATTCAGGCATGCTGAGTTGGCATTTGATTTCTCTTGGTTTGTCAATGTAAGTAGGACATTCCTCTTTATTGATTAGATAGTTGCAGGTGATGCATCCTGTACCTGTGTAACAGAATTTAAATAGTGAATTTAAAAATGTTATTTTCATAGATTTTATAAAAAGTTGGCTGAAACAAATTGAATAACATCTTTCTATTCCTTGAAAAAGTATGAATGGCATGTATTGCCTAATGTTTATTTAGTGTTATCTATTGTAAGGTTCAAAGAACTAGGCGCGACGCTAGCAGTGCCAAAGTACCAAGAGCCTTTAATAAACAAACCAGAAGACTTACACAGCAACAAAGAACAGTACAACAAAGCATGAGGGTAATACCAGGTCCCAGACGAAAAAGGGAGAGCAAGGGTTGAAAACCGGAAGGGCAAGAGAGAGAGAAAGGCAGACAAAACTAAGCAGGAGAGCAGAGCCGTAAACCAGGAGTTCAAAAGCTGGGTCGGAAACCAGAGGTCAGATTAGAAGAGCAGACAAGCCAAAGGGATGAAGCGAGAGAGAGAAAGTTGAGAAATCAAAACAGGGTCAAAAAGAAGAGTAGTCAGAAGATATAGATGCAACGCTCAGAATTGCAACAAGGAGTTAGCAAAACTTCGCGAAGAGTATGTGTGTGTGTATGGTTTATAAATAGTGCTTGCAGCTGACAGCAATCAGTAGTCTGGCGGGGCGCGAGCATGTGGGTGTGATGTCATCGGGCTCTGCACTCTGGGAACTGGAGTCTGGAGGAGCAGCGGGGCCAGGCAGACCCACAGGCGTGACATCTATACATGATTAATTCCTATTCCTTATGTGCTACTGAAAGTAAATTATCTCTGTGTACCAGCACACTTTTGTGTATATCCACCTTATTTCTATATGGAATCATCTACAGCACATTCTCTATCAATCAAAATAACTTTTTCATGGTGCAATGAAACCCTTCAATCATGCAAAGGTTCTTTATAGACATTTCTTTTTAGTTCTTTGCTAAAGAACTCTTGAAGAACCCTCTTTGTAAGTGTTAGTTAGTTTAATTTGTATTTATTGTCCTTGTCTTTTTTCTTTTTATGCACCAGAAAAGTAACTTAAACTTGTTTTGTCATACTGTACACTCGTATGTGCAACAAAGCTGATTTGAAGTTAATTTAAATGAATCTTCAGGATGCTGTCTGTTATATTTAATAGCCTTGATCTTTTCATTATTAAGTGATTTAGACAGACTTTGTGATCAGTATGTAACTTATGGCCACATAAATTTGTAAAGTTGTTTGTGTGTTTCACCTGTATTAGTACAGCTGCTCGAGTTCCATTGCAGGCTATAGCTGCTCGCAGCACAACACTGAAGAGGGACTGACACTGCCGTGTCCTGACATTGCACAAACGTATCAAATGCTTGGATATTTGGATATGGCTGAACTGTAATTTTTTGCCAGCTGATATAGGGTACTGAATTCACATTTGCACTGCATGCATAGTTTCCTGTAAAAGCAAAATAAAAATATAATATTATAAAACAAGTGTTATGTATGATACTGGCATACAAGCCCAAGGGCAATGTTGTTGGTTGCAGCATTGGTAGGGGCACAACATCCCCCCATTACCTCCCCTCATCCAACAACAACCCCAACCCCTGGTGACATTCGGTAGCATGTTAAATCAACTTGCCTATTGACTTGTTAGTTTACTACCTATTACTGATACTTTGGGTGCTGAAAAAGCTCCTAATGACTCTTTTTGGTGAAATGATATCTACAAAGTAGAATACATGTTTGCAGTGCCTTCAGTTGAGAAAAGGAGGAGTAAGTCATTTGAAAGACTACATTCCCACGCATGTTTAAGGTATACGGACTGACAGCACTGATAACTTGCTAGCACATTGATCAGCTCCCGACTCTTTCATGTCTGGCAGTAAGAACAGTATTTAAAGGTCCTTATGTGATCTTTCAGATAGTCCCCTTACTTTCAGTCAGTCAAATGCTAGCATGCCTAAATTAGTCAAATTGGAGACATGATCTCTTTTAAACACATCAGAATGACCTAAAGCTGCATTTGAACTTGAGATGTTGTAGATGGCACAAGTGTGCCTGTGACATAAATGATGCAATTGCGGCTCTGACCTCACTCACTGGCCTCATGTGCAGTTACAGTCAAAATATTGGTATGCACATATATAACACCGCAGCAGAATATTTTGGTGGGAAGGACTATTATTAACATTGCCATTTCTTCATCACTGAATTAGTGTTTTTGTTTTTCTATAGAGGCTTGTTGACAGCTCAGTTATTTTACTGCCACTTTTAAACCCTGCACCACATGAGTAATTACAGATATCTTTATTTGATTAACACTGTTAGCATAATGCTAACTTCCATTAACACTGCTAGTACCAAACTGGGTCACGTAAGCAATTTATGGCAGGTGTAGCTATAACAGACAGTTAACAGAAAAGACTGTTGGCAATTATGAAACATTTCATCCGATCCTTTCATTAAAGGTTTCTTCTTGAAGCCTGTAACTTACGTTTTAGTGGGGCCTAATTAGCCTGTTAGCTGTCTGTTAGCAGGTCAGCCTACTTAAAGGTTCTATTTTGTTTAAGAATTAAATAAATAAAGACAGAAATATAGCTATAGAAATAATGCTATAGATTGCTTTGTAGGTGGTATGTAGTGGCAAACATTAACATGAAGCATACATACATTTAAATCTGAGACAATTGCAGCCGCGAAGCTAAGTAGCTAACAGAATGATGGGAACATTTCAGGTAGCAGAGAACTTACACTGTAATGTGTCTTTCTAGAACAAAACCCTTATTGCTGGTCATTTGTTATAGTGTGAAAAATAAATGTGTAAATGTAGGAAACATGGTGCACAGTGGAAGCATTTAGGAAACTAATGTAACAGTGCAGTGGAACCATTTACAATGAGACACCCTCAAACAGTGGTCACCAACGAACTCCTGAAGATCTACTTCTTTGGAGAGTTCAGTTCCACCCTGCATTATGTCCTTTAACTAACACTAATGCATCTGATCTGATCCAGCCTGTGCAGAACATTCTCAGCTTGAGGATCAGCTTTGATGGAACGATGCCATTAAATGTAGAAACATTTGAACACATCCGTATTACTCCAAATGAATTAAGTCTGACTTACCACTGTCTGTAGGATCTGCACTTCTTATAGTGAATTGAGAATTATCAATTAAATATTTGTCATTGGTGCTTAGAGGAACTCCATCCTTGGTCCAAGTTATCGCAGTTTGACCTGCTCCGTTACATGTCAGCATCACAGTTGTCATAGGATATATTGGGCCTCCTTTGTATAGGTCATTCTCCACTGAAATTAGAAGGCAAGCATTTTTTCTCATTACAGTTGTGCTAGTATACACAGCATTATGTTGTTGATGTTGGAATTAAGTCCTACACAGTGCAAGCAATGAAGCTGCACATGGTAGCAAGAACATACAGTACATGCTTACATTCAAACTTCTAGCCTTCCAGCTGTAGTAAATTTAAATGCCTGTCATGATGTCTGAGAATGATTCATTTTGCCAGATGAGGGTGTAAAATTCTGGTCATATAACGTTATTTGTTCTAACACTCCGCAGGACCTGTATTGTGTTACTACATGACATGATAGCCTAACATAATGCATATTCTAAATGCTAACATGATTGTATTGTCTTTGTCTTCATGGCTGCTGCCAACATAAAGTTCAACAAGTCTAGAGTTAACCAGCAGCTCAGGATGGTTTAATCTTACTCCTCATTTCTCCATCATTCCTGCGGCCAGGTTTAGGGCAGAGAACATGATCTGAATGGCATTCGTCCACATTTCTGTGCTGTATTGCTATGAATAGTGTGCAAATGTCTTTATTGACCATCCATTGCCATTCGTAAATGATTAAGCTAAGATTATGTAGAAATTTAACCATAGCTCTTTACTATCTGACAGAGGGCATAACTTGCAATGACTTTAATAGCCTAGCTGAGCTGTTGGCTATGTTTACATACTGAAAAACTACATATTTATACATTCCTAACAAAATACATGCATAATCTTCATGAAATCATCGGCATGGAACATAATCCACAATTTTCTGGGCAGTCCTGAAATCATGGCTCGGTGACACACTGGAACCAGCATGACCCATTAACATTGTACTGTTACCACTTTTTTTATTTGTTTACATCTTTTTTACAACCCCAGTTAGCCTTGCCTGGCTTGTTAGCAAACTAGTGACATGATGCTGTACTGTATAATATATACCTTGACAAAATTCATATTACTCCACACAAATCTCACATTTACACTAAAGAGACAGTCAATCTAAAGTCTTTTAGAGACAAGTAAATGGTAATTGTCAGATAGCTCTGCTAGCATCACAGCTAAACCTCTTTCACTTAGTTTTGAGAAGTAGTAGTATTACTTGCCTTACTACAATGCAGAAATTTGCTTCTTACTCGGAAGCCTCTTATTCTAGTTTTCCATTCTACCTTAAATGGTGCAGCAGTTTCACCCTGGCACCCATGAGGCATTTGTAAAGAGCTAAGCAGCTTCCAAACTTGATTAATTTACTAAAAGAACCTAAACGAACCTATCTTTTCTGATCTATTTTCTTACTGTTGCTGTTAATACACTATATATTAAAATTAAGAGTTAAAACTGAAAAATGCCCTTACCACTTTGAGCGATGGAATTTACTTTATATCCATTACTGTTGAGATTGTTTGTGAGTTGGTCATTAGCTGCTGCCAAATTAAGTTGATCATTTGTTATTTCGATGGTGAAATCTGCAATAACACTGCCAGACCTGTTGAAATCCCAGAGATTACCAATCAGTACATGCCATAAAGGAAATACTCCAAAACCATTTATCTGTGCCCGTTCCGTACTTTTATTGACTGTCATCAGAGATTAGGAAAAAAACAGTCAAAGCTTATATCCCTAATTGCATTTAAAATGAGGTACTGAATATAAAGAACAGTACCTGAATCCGGTCACAGTCACTGACTTTTCCTTGTAGCCATTTAAACCTTTGTAACTTTTATCAATCTGAAAAATACAGATATTGATTTTACATTTTATTTCCATCTATGTGAGAAGCACATTACCACAACAACAACAACAACAACAACAACAACAACAACAACAACAACAACAACAGAGAGCCACATCTAACTCAGCTACAACCACGATAATAATAATAAAGCTCACACTATAAAGCTTCCTAAGAACATACCATTTTAAGATGTAATACTTACTAAAGTCTCAAAATCTGATTTATATTTTTTGTACTTTGCACTATCTGGATTGGTGAGCACAAGGTCAAATGTTTCATCTATTGTCAGGGACATACTTCTTGATGTGCCTGTGAAAAGAAAAAGAGTAATAACCACTTTCTTTAGTTGTTATAAATCTAAATTAACATGCGCTAAATATTTTTAAAAAATTATCAAATAGATGCTGCCAATGAAGAAAATGTAAACTGCAGTATGTCATCTTTTAAAAAATGACCGGATGGTGGGTTAATGCTTCACATTTTACATTATATGTTTTAAGAAGTTTTGAAAAGATAAAAAGTTTAACTGTGTGGTGGTTGGTGTCAATACTGCAGTGGCTGAATGAGAGACGAGGACAAAGTGTTAATTTAATTCATTCTGTCTTCATGCTTTGCACACCCTTGATGCCAACCAAAGCGCTATTTCCCCTAAATTAAGTATTAATTTAATAACCTCACTAACCACTTCACCACCTTGTATCTACATTATCTTTGGTGTCTGTTTTATCAGTTTCTGGGTACTTTTTGTAGTTCTAGTTACAGATTGTAGTTCAGCTGTTTGACCCACATTATTTGTTAGCTAAAAGTATGATCAGAATTAAATACATAATTAAACATATATGCAGCCAACTAATGATAAAAACTACTGCTACTATTCACAATGTCGTCTAGACACTATGGTATATCTTTAGCACTGAATAATGCATGATGCTATAAAAGAGTTTCAAAATATAATATGTTCTAGTCAGTTTGGACAAAGATAAAAGAAGTTAACCATACTTGGTGTTGGTGTGGTGGGACTGGTGGTCGTTGTGGGTGCTGCAGTGGTTAAAAACACTGTGATAAGAGAGAAAACAAAAACAAAGAAAACCCCAAAGTGTTTAAAGAGTCATGCCATCACGGGTCTACAGAGTTCTAGACTAAGAATGCTGGGATTTGAGTAACTTACTTCACCCCATTTTAATTAAAAAGAATGTACCTGATTTCATGCAACACAAAAACATAACTAACAACAACTACTAATACTACTTCTAACCATAACCCGATTTTATATTATGATATACTCTAATTTGACAAAGATAAAAGTTAACCACCTGTTGTGGTTGTGGCTTGTGTAGTTGTTGTTATGGCTGAAATAATGGTGACAAAAAAAAAACAAACCCAAAATGTTTAATGATTCTCAAATTGAATTTAATTACCTGAATAATATCTTATGAGATCATATGAATAATAATACAGGTTGATTTAGACCTTAAAATAAAAGCGAGGTAATAAAACTGTCAATGTAACAAAAAAGGTACTAGACCAAAGCAAAGACATCAGTACAATCCTGGGTTAGCATAAATTAATATGAGTTCAGTTCTCAATACATTTTAAGCCCTTTTTAGCCTTTAGTCAACACAGTTTCAACATAGACTAAAAAAGTCTACACACCCTCAAACCCAATCAGGGAGGTAAGGAAGCAGCCTTTTTATTTTGTATATATAAATATGAGCAAAAGGTATGCATTCATAAGCACGAACAAAGATATGTATAAAAAATTAAACTGACAGGGAACAAAAAGAATTCAGACTATTAATAAGAAAGCTAAGAGAGAGACCAGACATCACTTTAAAAGAGCTGCAAATTGACCTGAAAGCAGCAGTAACAACAGTTACACAGAGCACAGCCAGCAATCAACTGCACCACAAGAAAGGTGCTATGTTCTCTCAAGAACTCCATACCCACACTCAAGTAGGGAAGTGGGAGCATCATGATATGTGCCTGATTCTCTGCAAACGTTACTGGCCCATTACATGTCATGAAAGGATGCATGAAAGGAGTGGTGTACCAACATATTAGAGGGGCATTTAATCTCAGTGTCCCTCTGGAGAAAAGATATTTCTCCAAAACTGCTTATAAATTACAGCCAAAATAACAGTTTTTCTTAAAACTTAGCCTAGCCAAAGTTTCACTCTCACTGAAAGTGTTTGAAGGATTGTGCATTAATCAGAGGGACCTTTGTTAACTTTGGGGCAGTTTGTCAATAGAAATAAACTGAACTACAATGATAAAGAAGCTAATTACTTCTTACCGTATATTTTTCTAACAGCGGCTTTGACATTAAGTACTAGTATTATTAATTGTAACATATGCTTTTCCATAAATTATTTAATAAAGTTGAAGAATAAGTAAAAAAAAATATAACTACAACCAAATATGTTTTGGATGTTGTAGTTTCTAAACTAAGCTTCTAACCACGGGTCTACAGCTGTAGTTCCAACTACACAACTTTACGATTTCTATTTCATCCATTGTGTAAACGTAGTAACTACTGTAGTAACAAAATACATTATTCTTCTTGTCCAAAAACCACAGAAAAAAAGAAAAATAATTTCACACATGTTGAGCAGAACATTAATTTACAGGTGTGCATTTATGCTCTTCTATAATAAATGATTATCTCTTCTTGCAATTTTACCATCAACATACTTCTGTGTTATTACTTACCTCTACAGGGGTTATCACTGCTTATCATTAGACCTGGGTTGGTTGCAGTAAATCCCCCCAAACAAGAGCAGCTGTATTGTCCTATGGTGTTTGTGCAGATGGAGTTTGGACCACAAACAGATGATTCAGAAGAACATTCATCTATATCTGTGAGAGAAATTAGACATGTTCTCACTTTAGCAAACTTAATTTGTAATGATATTTTCACAATAAATGAAATAATAGTAATAACTGAGTGTAAAAGCTTATATGTTTGTTACAGTAACTGTAAAGTAAGTAATTTAGCCCAGGGCAATTGCACCCTCCCACTGAGTTTACACCACAGAAACTTCTCTCCAGAGATTTGGAATCGATGTTTTTAATAATACAAAACCAAGTTAGTTGCAGATAAGTGTATAAGATGTATAAGAATGCTAGTCTAATTTAGATTTAGATTTGAATGATGAATGGTCTGGCAATATATTGACTGAAAAGAAGTATAACATTAGTTATAAACTCCCAGTAAAATTAACATTCAGAATGTGTTCAAACGTTTGCCTGTGTTTCCACGCTAATCCATGTGTTTACTGACAGTAAAAAATATTTTATATTTTTATAGAAAAACTTTAATCTGACATTTAATATTTTACTTATGCAGGGATTACTAATGGTGATATTTTGATTTGCGTTTGTAACAATAAATCCATCCCAACAATAGCAACTGTATCCTCCTACTGTGTTTTTGCAGGTGGAGTATGAACCACACAGAGATGTTGTGGACAGACACTCATCCACATCTGTGAAATAAATACTGTACTTTCCCCTTTCCTCTTCACACTGTACACATCAGACAAGTACAACTCTGAGACGTGCCACATGCAAAAGTTCTCAGACGATACTGCTATTGTGGCTTGTGTAAGGGGAGGACAGGAGGCGGAGTACAAAAACCTGGTGGAGGACTTTGTGGCATGGTGCTGTAAGAACAAACTGCTACTGAACACTTCAAAGACAGTGGTGGACTTTCGCAGAGCCAGGCCACTCACACAGCCAGTCTCTATTGAGGGGGTGGAAGTAGAGATGGTTAAGACCTACAGGTATCTCGGACTGCACCTGGATGATAGGTTGGACTGGTCAGCCAACACAGAGATTCTATACAGAAAGGGGCAGAGCCGACTCTACTTTCTGAGGAGGCTGGGGTCCTTGAACATCTGTAGGAAGCTCCTGCAGATGTTCTATCAGACTGTGGTGCCCAACTGTCTCTGTGTCTATGCTGTGGTGTGCTGGGGAGGAAGCATTAAGAAGAGAGACTAGATGCGACTGGACAAGCTGGTCAGGCGAGCAGGGTCAGTTGTTGGTGCGGAACTGGACTCTGTGGTGAAGGTGGCATAGAACTGCACAAACTGCTGTCCGATATGGATGATGATAGGCACCCACTGCACACCATCATTATGGGCAAAAGGAGCAAGTTCAGTGGCAGGTTGCTGTGCAGAGCTGCTCTACAGACAGTCTCAGGAGATCCTTTGTCTCAAGAGACATCAGGCTCTTCAACTCTTCCCAGTGGGGCCGGAGGAGGGAAGAGGACAGATGAGGACTGAATCTCTTCTGTTAAATCATAGGTTTATCTGCACTATTGACACTTTACTATATATCCTGTTCATCAGCACTCCTGGACACTCTAGACACATAAACACCAGTATATGCACATGATTATTATGTTTATTGAGCATTGTCATTTTCTGCTGATACCTGCTGATACCTGTGCCCCTTGCACATTTTATTATTATTGCACATTTTATTATTGCACTGCCTTAATGCATATTTTTTACATATTTTTACATTTTCTACATGTTGTCTACAGTGATTTTTGTATTCTTATAGATAGACTTTCTTGTATATATTTCTTGCCTCACTGTAATAAGCGAGATATATTTATCTATAGCAGACTGTATTATTTATAGTTAATAGTTAACTTTTTGCTGAGCCGGTACTTACTTATTTTTCATACAGTACAACCCTTTTTCGTAATGTATTACTGTGCTGTATTGTGCAATTGTATAACTGCTACTGGGTGCTACATTTCCTTCAATAAAAGGATTACGTTTGTTAAGTCTGCAGTTTCAAGTACAAGTTTTCAGTCAATTTAGAAGCATATATATTGACTTCTGGTTGACTTTGTTTTGCTTTTGGACTATATTCTTTTATGCACAGATTCATTTTTGCATAGATTAGGCCTTTGATTAGTTATTTTTAGTAGCTTCTTGTTTCTCTCCCTTTCCACATCTAGCTAGGTCAGGTGTATTTGGTAATTACATTTTAGGCTTCACTTGCTACATCCACAGCTTGTTAATCATTCTAAACACAGTTGTGTTTCCCCAACTGCTACTTCCTCTGGGGGCTAGGGAAAGCTCAAAGGGCAGACCCTTGAACTGGCATACATGTTAACTAAAAGCAAAGAAACCATCTGTGTTCCGGTACAAAGGACCGTATGCAACATGCAGAAGAACTTTCAAACATCTCTTTAGCTGGCGTGGGTCCAGAATTGGACAAAGGGTGGCATCTTTTTTGAAACAATGAAATAAATGTAGCAGAACCACTTCAGAAAACTGACTTCCTGGGAGAGTGTAAAAACAGAACTGTACCCCTCTGACAGTGTGAAGACGCAGTGTCTCACAGTGATACACAGCCAGGCCAAAGATGTGACCAGGTACAAATGGCTGAATTTTGCATGACTAGAGTCAGATAGAGATTGCTAGCCAAACTTGCCATTGATCATGTATGTATGGCCACCAACCATTGCAAGACGAGCTTTAACAATGAGCTTGTCAGTTTGTCTACACAAAAGTGGGGAGCATTGTGTCATGTTCTGTCTCTAGCCCTGCTTTGAGAAAAGTGATGTAATCCAAAGCACAACAGGCGTAAGTCAAGACTATCCAGAGGCTCGAGAATATGGCCTGAAGGAAAATATTTTTAGTGACAGAGGCAGCAGAGGCTGGTGTTAAAAGATGGTTCTACTCTAGATCTAGTCTTGCATACAAAATAATTACATTCAGGTGGATGGAAGGCAGTCTCCTCCACAAGTAGTATGTTATGAACCCCTCAAATAGCTTTTTCAGAAGTGCTCTGGGTTACTAATATTTATGCTTAAACGTGAATTTGCTGCAATAAATCCAGTCCAGCAAGAGCAACTGTCTCCTTTATGCTGGTGGAATGTAATCCACGTACAATTTGAATAGTTACGCATTAATATCATTTTTATATATAACAAGTAGCTTAATTAGACCATGTAAACACTGAAGTAAAATTAATAAAATTGTTAGTACAGTTTTCTTTCAGTTATGACTACAAAACGTAATATCTTGAGCATTTACAACAATTCATATCTCACCTGTACAAGGGTTACTAGCACTGATGTTTAGACCTGAGGTTGTTGCAGTAAATCCAGTCCAGCAAGAGCAACTGTATCCTCCGATTCTGTTGTTGCAGTTGGAGTTTGGACCACAAAGAGATGGAGTAGACATACATTCATCCACATCTGTGAAATTAATAAAATGTTTTGGCTTGTAAGTTTGTATCAGTAGCTATTACTTAATAGCAGGGTAAATTATCATCATTGAAACTACAAAACATCTTGAGTAAAACACATATTTTCAGTATGTAGTTACTGTAGCAACGAGACCTTTAAACAATGAAATTGTGACTAGACTGGTGTGTGTTGTTGTAGAGCATATGTTAAATTTTGCTCGACAGCAATTGTTAATGTACAGTTACTTAAAATTTGATTAAGGTAATGTTTCCTCCTGATGAGACTTCAATACAGATCATGTTTGTTACAGCAGTGCTGCACTGTAGAGCTACCACTCTTGTTAGCCTTCTTTTCCTGTCATTTTCATATGGCTCTTTGCTTGCCTTTCAGGCCAGCATACTAGTAGCTCTGAGAGTTTTGAGTCTGCCCTTTGGTAATAACATGTCAAACAGTGGAAACTGGATGGAAGAAATTTGATATCTTTTTGTAGGGCTTCATTGCATTGTACACATCAGTTTACACCTTCATTTTTATATCCTCAGCCAGATGATTAGCCCATGGCTGTTGAGAGTTAGCACAAGTTATGAAGTGTCTACCTGTCTAACCACTCATCTTAATGAGTTAAACATGATCCCAGATTCAGCTACAGGAAAGGTGTCCAATATGCCACAATTCTTATTTTTCAATTTTCTAACTAAACAAAGCATATAGTAACTGGCCATTAATATTTACAGAAAATATGTTTTTCACATCAAAATCAGGAATGTAATTTGGCTGAGGGTATGCAAATATTCAAATATGACCGTACAAAAATTGCCCACTTCCACTGCAATCTGTATTCATGAGCTAAGCCAGTAAAAAATCATAAATGGTTACTCTTTTTCATGAAACCATCTTGATCAAAAATGTACATAGTTTTACAAAAGCAATTGGCCATCTGTGATTTTTATAATGGTATAAAGGGGTTTATTTCGTTGTGGGAACATATTTAAACTGTGGTAGACTGTAACATGTCTCTTCTTGTGGTTAACTGATCTGCAATCTGAGACTTCCTACATCACACGAACCCACAGAGAGTCATTGGTGTATTGGTGTATTGGTGTATTATCTATCAGAATCCTTAGCTAAGTAGTACACACTAACCACCAGAGGAAGTGTTCTGAGTTAAGTTCAATTGTGGGTCCATTTAGAGGGGTCTGGTTCTGATCCATGACCAAGTGGCCTGGGACTCCTTGAAGTACACTGGGAAACTTAAGCCTGTAACATCAATCAATGCAGCCCAGTTTGCTACACATTTAACCATGTGTTGATTAACTTATGTCTTAAAAAACACATTTAATAACCTGCCTCTGCAAGAGTTAGAAAAGTTGATAGCTAGACAGTTTGTTGCAGTCATTTTGCACCTTTCCACTATTAGGAGTAAACAACATGAAGCCAGACTTTCTCCAGTTTACCTGTACAAGAGTTATTAACGCTGACACTTATACTTGGGTTGGTAGCAATATATCCATCCCAGCAAGAGCAACTGTATCCTCCTATTGTGTTGGTGCAGAAGGAGTATATTCCACATACAGATGATGCAGGCAGACATTCATCCACATCTGAAAAATCAAAATCAGTATTTATTAGTGATGTACCTAAAGTTATTATCCACAAAAGGTATTACCCCAATGTGAATACCTGTGCAGCAGCAGTAAGCCCTGAAGCAGCATTCAGGTATGGCACCTTTGGGCTTAGCTTGAGGCAGTGGATAAATGAGCGAATCATTCGAGACCACATTTGAGGCAATGATGCTGTCATAGACCATGTATTGAGAATCATACCTATGAACTGGGTCAATTGCCATGGCATTCATTGACTCCCTTCCCAGTTTACAGTGAGGCCCAACATTTGTACCTTCTCTAACAATCTGCTTGTGTCCCTAAATGTTAGTTTCATGTAGGGGGTGCATACCAGTCAGTCATGTGGGTCTGGCAGAATTTTGTTTAATTCCTAAGCCATTCAATGGAGACAGGGCAGCCCTGATGCATCTGGTGAAGTCTCTAGGGGCTAGAGAAAACCCAAAAGCCAGAACCCTAAATGGCATACCATATTTCAAAACAATGCTAAGGAACCATTTATGTTCTGGTACAACAGGGACATGGAGGTGCATGTCTTTAGAGTCTATGGATGTGAACCATTCATCTCTTTCAATGCTGCAAAGGACTGTAGAAGAACTTTCAAATGCCTGTTCAACTGGCAAAGGCACAGAACTGGATGAAGGCTGCCATCTTTTTTTTTTTTTTTTTTTTTTTTTTTGGAACAATAAAATAAAATCCTCAGAACCTCTTTACATGAGGTAAAGCAACTTTTATAGTCCCTCTGGTCAGGAGGAAACTGACTTCCTATAAGCCGGGTAGCAAACAGCAGTGGCCAAGAACTATACCACACTGGCAGTATGAAGCTCTTTCCAATATGCCAGATGCTGGGTTGACATGAGTTTCATCACTGGCCAAGGCTCATCAATGGGACACACAGGGCACAAAATGGACTGTGTGCTGCTGAGGATGGGCCACTGGCCTTGGGAGGTGGAATTTGGGAATCTCAGAGGGCCAGAACAGACGTTTGTGAATGCAAGAAGGGTGACTGTTGATGCAGTCTTTAACAGTCTTTAACAGTCTGATCAAAGATGTGGCCAGGTACAAACAGCCGAGTCCTGCATGATTCATGGCTCTGCATGTTGATGCAGGCCAGTTTGAAGGGTGACTGTAGGCTCATCAACAAAATCTTGACACACAGGCATGAAGAACTTCTTCTCGGTGGCTGTGCATTTGAAAAAGGCATTGGTTCATGGCTCATGGGCTGTCATGGTTCCAAGCAATAGTTATTCAAGGCAACCTTCACAACACTATATACTGGATTTACTGGTTTTGCTGTAGAAGCCTGACTATGTTTGCAGGAATCTGCAATGGAGAGGCAGACTGAGGCTCTAAAATAAGTTATAAAAATAAAGATATTTCAAACAGTGGAAACTGGATGGAACATCTTTAACATCTTGTATTAGGCTTCCATTGCTTTTGTAGGCATCAGTTAGTTTCATTTTCATATCTTTAGCCAGATGATCAGAAAAGCCCACATGTGTTGAGTGTTAGCATAAGGTTTGAAGCGTCAATTGGCCTAACCAATCCTAATGAGTCACACATTCTATTGTTTTTTATATAGCTATATAAGTCTATAGTTATATAAAAGACTTCCCACACAAACTCACGGGGAGTCATTTCCTAAGTGCATTTTTGCCCACCAGGAGCTGAAAGGTTGTGGCTGTATATTTGCAGTAAGATTCTTTAAAAGTGCTCTTTAAAAGTAAAGCAATAGTGTCCTTTTGGTTTTGACAATGCATACATCTATAAGACCAACCACCAGAGGAAGTGTTCTAAGTTAAGTTCATTTGTGGATCCATTTAGAGGGTTCTGGCTCTGATCCATGACCCTTTGAAGTTCAGTGGGAAGCTTGAGCCTGTAACATCAATCAATGCACCAATGGTTGGTACACATTTAACCATGTGTTAATTAACTTATGTCTTTAAATCATGTAGAGGTTATTTCAACCTTCACAACTTTTCTCTTTATAAGTTGATAGCTAGACAGTGTGTTGCAGTCTTTTTGCACCTTTCCACTATTAGGAGTAAACAAAATGAAACCAGACTTTCTCCAGTTTACCTGTACAAGAGTTATTAACGCTGACACTTAAACTTGGGTTGGTTGCAGTAAATCCATCCCAGCATGAGCAACTGTATCCTCCAATGGTGTTTGTGCAGAAAGAGCTGATTCCACATACAGATGATGCAGATGGACATTCGTCCACATCTGAAAAACAAAAAATTAGCATTTAATTTGTAATTATTGTACTATCCTGGACTTCATTTTTCTTTCCATGTAGAATACAGTATAAAATCTGGCAAGCATCAAAGAGGCAGATGAGATCATAAAACAAGAACATCTGTGTCCATTAGAACTTTTAGAATAACTATAGGTGAGAACAAGCTCAGTGGCAAAAGTGGGAAATCTGTAACTCAATCAAATGCCTAAGCTTCAAGTAGCAGGAGATGGTGCACTCAACTTTATCTAACCCATAATATTAAAAATGTGGCTGTATATTTGCAGTAAGATTCTATAAAAGGGCTCTTTAAAAGTAAAGCAATAGTGGCCTTTTGGTTTTGACAATGCATACATCTATAAGACCAACCACCAGAGGAAGTGTTCTAAGTTAAGTTCATTTGTGGATCCATTAGAACTTTTAGAATAACTATAGGTGAGAACAAGCTCAGTGGGAAAAGTGGGAACTTTATCTAACCCATAATATTAAAAATGTAGCATTAAGTTAATATTCCTGAAGAGTCCTTTAGAGAACTCCAGTTAAGATTATAGATGCGTATCACAAGTTTGGAGACAGTTAATATGCAGAAAAATAAACACGGCCACTGGTAGAGGTAAAACAGTTCCATTAGCTAATAACAGCACTAATAGCAATGCCTGGAAGGTAGAACATACTTCTTTATCGTTATTTCTTAATAACAGAGGCTAGCCTAGGTGTCTGTTAGCAGGTGTGATGGAACTGGAACTTGGCTCTTCACCAAGCATGTTAGGCTGTCTAATGTTGTTGTGTAATACAGTTACATGACTGGCAGTTTGAAATGACGCTTCACATGACTTGGAGGAAGCATCTGCTTCACCCTCCTAGTGCTGGTTGTTTTGTGTGATTGGTGGTGACCTAGCTAGTTGGTGAAACCAGACATGATTCATATGAACATACATTGCTAATAAAAATAACAATAATAGATTGTTCCCAAATGTGTTACATCACACCTTGCTCCTCAAGAGCAGCAGTTGGATTACCCAGTTACTCAGCAATCTTGCAAAAATACATTTTCTTTGAAAGAAACTTTGAAAGAAAAAGGAATGTAATTATTTGAAATGTTGAGCAAAACATTAGAATAACATTTAATATCTTACCAATGCAGGGGTTACTAACGCTGACAGACAGATTTGTGTTGGTTGCAGTAAATCCCTCCCTGCAAGAGCAACTGTATCCTCCTATTGTGTTGGTGCAGGTGGAGTTTGGACCACATGCAGATGTGCCAAGTAGACATTCGTTCACATCTGTAATGAAAGATTTTCTCTTCTTGTAATTTTAGCATCAGCATATTTCTAGTATTCACTGAAAGTGTAAAAGTCTTGAGTACAGCAGCACATTTAATGTAATTACTTACCTCTACATGTGTTATTAACACCAATATTTACACTTGGGTTTGTTGCAGTAAATCCCTGCACACAAGAACAGCTGTATCCTCCTATTGAGTTGGTGCAGTTAGAGCCTGGACCACAAACAGATGATTCTGACAGACATTCATCTGTATCTGTGGGAGAAATTTAAGAGTTTATTTAGCATTTTTCATATTTTTCTACTTTAATTTTAGCAGTTTTAAAATTATATTCAGTGTAATATATATTTCCACGAAAAACTGAAAAATCAATTTACTAACAGAAAGTACAAGTTGTATGATACTGATACTTCAGGTGAAGTTTGCTGCAGTACATTTGTTTAGGCAAGGACAATGTATTAATACAGATAGAGTTTAGACCACATAAACTACTATTCGGATTTGAAATTAAATTTTTCAATAATAAACAATTTAACTGCAGAAAAATATATACACTGTCTATAATTCAGAGGGCAGGGCAACATGAGAGGTTTTAAATGTGTTCAGATTGAAATGGCATGACTGTATAAAGACTGAGAAAGCTGTATTACATCAGGAATGCTTCAAATTTGAACAAGCGATACAATTTGAGAACATAACATGAATGTTAAATGTTGATTACATTTTAGTGTTTAAAATGTTATACTTGTTTTTTTAAATATACTTTAAATAAAATTTTAGTTACCGCTTTTGAATTACCTAGATTTCTGCAGTAACTGCTCATAAAATGTGATTTGTTCTCAATCTAAGTCCCAAGTGCAGACAAACACATTATGCCGAAGCTAACAGCTTTTAAGAGTAATACTGGAACATTTTTTCATGGGGACCTGCCTTAGCTCAGCCATATATTCACATCAGATGTCTGATGTGAATGGCATCTCTAATGGGTTAATCTAAGACACAATGTTTGGGTTCTGATTGGGCAACTAAAAGAACAGATTGTTGTAAGGCATTCTATGGTAGATTAAAACTGAATTTAAGGTTATCTACCTGCTGTTTTATCTGCCTTCTACTGAGCTGCAGCCAACAGATAGCCACCTTGACATGGACCTGTAGGGAATTTAGTTTTACCCTCAATGCTGGCAATTGGCCCAGGCACAAAGGCAGCAAAGCAAACCTAAATCATGATGTTTCCTCTGCCAAACATTTCAGGTTTTAACAGCCCACAAGATAATTTCCAAGTAGCATTTTGGAGTGTCAAGATACTCTTTAGCAAAGTCCAATGTGTTTTTTGTACTTTGTTTTGGAGATGTCCTACCATGAACACAGCAGTTTAACTGTAGATTGATGAATGACTAAACTCTTTGAGATTACTCTGTAACCCTCTCAATCTTAATGCAATTAAACAATTTTTCTGAAATCCCCTGCACCAGAGACAGCAACAGAAACCAAGGCTGATATGGTAACTGAATGAGAGGTAATAGAGGGAAGGAACATAGCAGTTCCCTCTGTCACTCATGCGCCAGAGCTTTCTGACCTGATGAGCTGTCCTGGGCACTGAAAACCACATTTGACAGGGGGTGATGTCTAGCAAAGTAAACAGGTCCACCCATGCCTGCTCCAAAATCAATCAGACCAGCCTTCCATAACGGGGGTTCAAAGTAATGTGTGAGAGGACATCTGCCATCTCCTTAATCACCACTGCTAGGCGCTCTTAAGGAACTAAACCTGGAGTGAATCCATGTCAACAGGTGCCATGCAATATTCAGTAGCACATATGACCTGGTGTCACCATAGGGATTTGCTTGATAAATTGTTTACAGGTTGTCTGAGCGTACAAAAACATGCTGGCAGAATGTATTCTAGAGCTCGCTGACACTCTGCCATCTTGTCTGGGCCATCTGCCTTCCACACATTTGTGTCACTAGATAGTGAAGGAAGAGCAAATGCATTCTTCTTTTGTGTTGATGCAGGTGGAATTTAATGTACACCGAATTGGTGCAGGTTAATAACTTAATAGTTTACCTATACAGCAGTAACTTCTGAGCTACTTCAAAGTCCCTGATCCACCGAATATGTGTTTTTAAAAATGTATTTCATATTTTTTAACAAGCACAGTGAATCCAGACATTTTATATTACATTACATTATTAATGTATCAAGAATGAATTCTTGTTCCTCTCTTGCATACAAAAAACTTCCTGAGCATAACATTGACAATAATTCAAAGCTCACCTATACAAGGGTTACTAGCCTTGATGTTTAGACTTGAGTTCGTTGCAGTAAATCCACTCCAGCAAGAACAACTGTATCCTCCTACTGTGTTGCTGCAGATGGAGTTTAATCCACATGCAGCTGCTGCATACAGACATTCATCCACATCTGATGGAGATAATTTAAACCAGTTTGTAAGTTTTACATGCACACTTTAAAACATACAGGAGCATGCTTGTACCATTTATTAACATTAAATCTACTTTTATTAACATTAAACTGACAATTAGATCACTTAAACGTTTGGTGAAATCAAATTGTGGAATAACAACAGTAGAACTCAGGGATATGTAGTGAAAGTAAGAGCATTTCCACACGCACAGTGCAAAGGAAACTCAAGGGATTGGGACTAAACCGCTGTGTAGCCTTAAGAACACCACTCGTCTGTGAGGCTAAATTGTGAAAGAGTGGTTCAGGGAGCATGAGACATCATGCATATTTTTACATATGTTCTATCATCTACAGTGATATTTGTATTATAAGATAGATACATAAGATAGACTTTTTTTTATATATTCTTGCCCCATTGTAAAAATCTATCTTAACAAATTCAGTACATTTTGATAAAACACAGAAATTGTCGTTTACATATCTTGTGAAACCTTACCAGTGGATATGAACAGTGCATATTAATTCCAGTGTATATGAACAGAACCAAAATAATTAATAGGGGGTTTCAGGATGCTCATTACAAAAGCTGCATTAAAGACCCTTTGTGAATGTACAACCCCTAAATCAGAAGCTGGGACAGTATGGAAAAAGCAAGAAAGTGTTGTTTACTTTAATTAGATTTTTATTTCACTACAGACAGTGTGAACCCACAATAGTTCATGTTTTGTCAGGTCAACTTTATTTAATTTGTTAATATAAATCTATTCCTGCATTTCAGACCTGAAACACTAAATTGCCCTATTCTCAACTTTTTTGGAAAGTGCTTCAGGCCTGAAATGCTAGAATGCATGTATATAAACAAATGAAATGAAGTCGACAAGATAAAACATGAAGTATCTCGGATCCATACTGTCTGCAATGAAATGAGAGTCAAAGTAAATTGAAGCAACAGTTTTATTATTATTATTATTATTATTATTATTATTATTATTATTATTATTGATATACTATATCACTGCTATGGACAACATCACTGAGTCACTTTAAAAGTACACACACACACACACACACACACACATATGTATATATATTATATATTTCCCCTCTCTCTCAGATTATTGTTTAATATATTGTACATATCAGACAATTGCTACAAAGAACCCTCCTGTCTCTGTATATTCTGTATTTTGTGGATATTTTGTGCATTTTGTATATATTGAATATATCTCTTATTTAGTATTTTTAGTTAGTATGTATATTAATGCTGCCCTGCTGTAGAGTATTAACCTGAGCCACGACCACAAGCATTTCAATGCACAAATGTCTTGCCATGTCTTGAAGGCAGTCGTGGGCTGGAGGTTAGGGAACTTCTGAGGATTTTCTGTACTGACCCAACGTTTTTTCTGATTTGAAAGGATGCTTATTGAAGCTTATTTGGAATTATAACCTTCTAAAGTATTTCCAGACCTATCTCTAACTTCTATTAAATACCAATTCACTGCATTAAGCACAAAAAGAAGGAGATAAAGGAGATAAAAGATGCCTCTTTGGAAGAGAGAATGTGTTTCTCTGTTGTTATTTTTAAGAAAGTTTTCCTGTGAGGTGCTACAAGGATCCATCAGGGGTAACTGTATGGGATAAAATTCCATAAGAAATTGTATGAAAAATCATTGCCAGATTGGCCTTGCTTTCTCTGGGTGGGTACCATGACCTCCCTTTCCCCCCATCACCTAGTGAGAGGTTAGCAAATGCAGATGTCTGTTAGCAGACGTGACAGAACTGGCAGTTAGTGTTCTCCACCAAGAATGCTGAGCTGTCTAATGATGTTGTGATAGCAGCATTTGGAAATTATTGGGTAGCTCTGCGTGAAGCTTTTGCTTTACACTTCTTGGTCTTGTAGTACCGTGTGATGGGTGGTAACCTAGGTAATGGCTGAAACCAGACTAAATTTGGGAGAAAACTGGGGAAAATTCTACCCTGTCCAGACAGCTTCTCATACCATGGAAAATGGAAAAAAAGGAAAATATTTGTTTGAAACGTTTTAGCAGAACATTAAACTGACATTTAATATCTTATCAATGCAGGGGTTACTAACGCTGACAGATAGATCTATGTTGGTTGCAGTAAATCCCTCCCAGTAAGAGCAACTGTATTCTCCTATTGTGTTGGTGCAGGTGTAGTTTGGACCATAGACAGACGTGCCAAGTAGACATTCGTCCTTGTCTGTAATTAAAAACTTTTTCTTTTAATTTTAGTGTCAGCATATTTCTAGTATTCACTGATGGAGGAAAGGCTTGAGTGCAACATTACAGTTCTGTGTAATTACTTGCCTCTACAAGGGTTATTAACACTAATATCTGCACTTGAGTTGGTTGCAGTAAATCCCTGCACACAAGAGCAGCTGTAGCCCCCTATTGAGTTGAAGCAGTCACAGTTTGGACCACAAATAGATGGTTCAAGCACACATTCATCCACATCCGTAAAAGAAATTCAAGACTTAAAATTGCATTCTTTCATCAGCATATTTTCATACAGCATTTTCATGTTAGCAAACATAAATGTATAATCAATATGTTACATCTTCACCAAAAAACTAAAAAAGTGTATTTCCAGAGGGAAATGGAGAATGGTTGTGAAACTTGAATGCTTCCCACTTCCTGCTAGGCTGTGGTTGCCACTGGTCTACCAACAATGGCAAAAATCCCAGTCTACAGGAAATTCTTCTCAGAATAGTGTAAGGGAAGCATCCACCAAATCTGACCCAACTGCACAATTCTTTGAGTGGCTGGCCTATATCCAGAAACCTGTCCAGTACATGCCAAATTCAAGCACAGTTGTTATTCATGCTTGTGGAGGTATTGCATACTATTAGGTACATTTGTTTGTCCAGTGAGCTTATAAAAATAGGACAACTTTGCTGCCTGTTATCGGAAATTAATGATTACTAGTAATGCAAAGGGTTACTAGTACTTTCAAGCTTGACACAAAGGTTCTGAAGTCTCTTTTTTTGCCAGGCATGGTTCACATTAGAATATGCTTCAGGTGATTAGCAAAATCAAAATGTTTTTTATTAGTCAAAGTAGCTCTAAACCACACCACCAATTACATTTCATAGATTGGTCCTATCTCTGTGAACTCCTGACTCCAATTAGCTTTTGTTGAAATCATTAGCCTAGGGGGTCACATATTTTTTCCAACCTGTTTGATACATTCAGTATGGACACGAACAAATCATTTTTTGTGTGTTTGTTCACTTATATGAAGACCAGATCATATTTTAAGATGACCTTATTTTTGCCATTGTATGTAAAAATAACCAAAATTACTTCAAACAGCACATATATGGCAAAGACATTTTCCCATTAATTATTTTAAGAATTTAATAAATTTATCATTGTAATAAATTAATCATGGTGCTAAAGCTATAGCATCTATAATCTATAGTTATGTTAGTCACTGACTGCAGAGCTGCCTATGTCTATGTCTCAATATGATAACTATCATAGTTATTTATTTACCTTTACATGGGTTAATAATGGTGACATCAGAGTCTGAGTTTGTTGCAGTAAATCCAGGCTGGCAAGAGCAACTGAATCCTCCTACTGTGTTGCTGCAGGTGGAGTATGATCCACAAACAAGTGGTGCAGAAACACATTCATCCACATCTGAAACATAATAAAACCATTTAATATATGTTTATGACATTTTGCATGCACACATTTACATTTACATGGAATAGCTTTGTCCTTATAACTTTAAAAGCCTCAGATATTATTTGAAGTAAAGTTTAATGACTCACCTCTACAAGGGTTACTAGCACTTATCATTAGACTTGAGTTTGTGGGGGTAAACCCTGCCCCACAAAAGCAACTGTATCCTCCTATTCTGTTGGTGCAGGTGGAGTTTGGACCACATACAGATGGCATAAACTGACATTCATCCACATCTGTGAAATTGATTAACAAATCTTTCTTGTATAGCTGCACCTTTTTACTATCACTAGTAACAAAGCTTTATTTAAACAACACACAACTAAACCTTTCTCCAGCTTACCAATGCACGAGTTATTAACGCTGATGCTTATACTTGAGTTGGAGATGTTAAAGCCAGTCCAGCAAGAGCAATTGTATCCTCCTATTGTGTTAGTGCAGGTGGAGTTTGAACCACAAATAGGTGGACCAAATAGACATTCATCCACATCTGCAATGACAGAATCCACTGTAACTTTGCACCAACACATTTTCAATACGGAGAATGGAGTGGTCATTAAAACACTTACTTTGGATGAATCACCAACATTGTGATGCTTACCTACACAAGAGTTATTAATACTGATGCTTAGACTTGAATTGGCTGCACCAAATCCATCCCAGCACAAGCAACTGTATCCTCCAACTGTGTTGATGCAGGTGGAGTGTAATCCGCATACAGATGATGCAAACAGACATTCATCTATATCTAAAAAAAATTAATTCATGATTAGTATTTAAAATATATTTTTTAATCACAGCTTTAATATAAGGGTATATACGTATATTTTCAAGCCATATAAACATAAAGGAGAATTACTCATTTATGAATGTCAGATATTTTGACCAAATATTCAGAGTAAAATTGAGCAAATTCACTATAAAGACTTTTTTTAAAATAGCCTTTTCTTATTTATGCTAATACATAAAGATCTGACTGTAACACAAATATCACCGTGTTTTATCACCAAAAAGTAAAAGTAATCTAAATGACAGTCATAAATAAAAACACAAAAGACATCTATGTTGAATAATAAGTTGTTATTATGTTTTATTACTGTTATGCAAAGGAAACTGTTTATAATACAGGAGCATCCCCACAAACAAAGATCGAGTAGCCGTGTTTCCAGAAGCTCCGCAGAAAAATATGCTGAAAGTTGACATCACACAGTTATGAAACAGTTTTCAGAAGGCTTGAAGTATTCTGGGGGCAATTGGCTGACTTGGATAAACTTCATAAATTAGAAAATTCATATTTGGCCCAGGGCCCACTCTCCACGTCATATAGCAAAAAAAGTTTTTACAGCATTGAGAGCACAGAGGATCCTGACGGTTTCCCACTGATACGTATTATTCAAATGTCAGCGTGTAAATAGGGGGAGTTGCCATAATCATAAATAAAAATACCCCTTTTACACACAAGCAAACTATTACAGACCTGGGGTGCGGTTTTCCATACAACGATGGAGCCTAGCACTGAAATATCGTGGTACGATGCATTGTTAAACTAACTAACATGGTGTTCAGTCAGTACCTAACAGAGAAAATATCTGTTCTTAGACGCCTTTGACAAGGGAGACGAGCATTATTCTGCATGCTTTTGAGAGCTATGGCAACCGGAGGAGACATTATTGCATGTAAAGCATCATCAAAGGAAGCAAGCAAATTTCCTGCAACAACTCAAAATCAGAGTCGCAGAGGGTCTACTGGTCCAATTTTACACAGCCATAATTCAGAGCACCATGTTACTTTAAATTACTGTCTTGCTTGAAAACAGATCTAAGCATGTAATGACAGAATTATAACCACAGCAACAAAGATAGGCTGGAGTGAACTATATACACACAACACACCCCCTCACATGTAACCACAGAGGACCCTCTCCACCCAGCTCACCATCTTCCCTGTTTGTATTTATGTCATGCACTTATGTTACGTCCTATGTTTGCACTGGTGTTGTATGCGATGTATTGTTATAGGCATTCCATCTGTAGTGAGATTATTCCCACTACACTAGCCGTGTGGTAATAAAAAGGAATTTGAACTTGAAGGGAAACCTGTAATCTTCCTGCAACACTGTACACAGCCAATATCATTCTGACTGCAAAATCAGTTGGTACACTTTATTAGTCTCATACTGTCAACATATTTTATTAACACCTATACCAAATTGGTAGGCAAAACAACTGCCAATCATGTAGGGTGTTTTCACCTGCAGCGCTGCTATATATGAATATGACTGCGGCTGTGTACGTACAGTAAGCTTCAAGGTCTTTACCATGAAGCAAAATGTGAAGTCGATCGGGCCAAAGCAAACTACAAATTAACTGTAAGACCCCCTCGAGTGGTGGTCTGGGTTTGGGTCAATTTCTGAGGTTGTTTATATAAAACTGATATTTAATGTCTTACCAATGCAGGGATTGCTAGAGCTGACAGGCAGATTTGAGTTGATTGTAGTGAATCCCTCCAAGCAAGAGCAGCTGAATCCTCCTACTGTGTTGGTGCAGGTGGAGTTTGGACCGCATACAGATGGGGTGCGTTGACATTCATCCACATCTGTAATGAAAGATTTTCTCTTCTTGTAATTTCAGCATCAGCATCAGCATCATTTCTAGAATTCACTGATAGTAGAAAAGCCTTGAATACAACATGACATTTAATGTAATTACTTGCCTCTACAAGTGTTATTAACACTGATATCTAGACTTGAGTTTGTTGCAGTAAATCCTGCCAGGTGAGCCGCCGTATTTCATATTTGTGAACAAGTACAAGGTCCATTCATTTTACTATTACTGTAATTCCCTTTCTACCCTTGCATAATTCATTTTCAGACCATGTAAGCATTTAAGTGAAATCAAATAATTCTGAAATTGTTATTATTGATGTCTTTCAGTTACAGTACAAATTCATCACTAAAACCTGAAATATCAACAAAAATCCACAGCTCACCTGTACAAGGGTTACTAGCACTGATGTTTAGACTTGAGTTTGCTGCAGTAAATCCAGTCCAGCAAGAGCAACTGTATCCTCCTATTGTGTTGGTGCAGGTGGAGTTTGATCCGCATACAGATGGTGCAGACAGACATTCATTCACATCTGATGGAGATCATTTTAGGAAATCTTTTAGTGTAAGTTTTATATGCACACATTCACAAATACAGGACTACGCTTCTTTCATTTGGAACGTCTTAAGCGAAACACAAACTGACAATTTATTGCAGGTGGCGTTTGGAGACAGCTTCTGCCTCTACGTCATTACAGCTCCTTACACATTTTCAGAATACATTAAAATGAATTTCCGACTAACTTTGATTCACACACTGTGTGATTCCACAGAATTATACACATCTTGATTAATGTAGGTGTCAGTAGGGTATAAAAACACTGGCAAAAATGCTGAATGTTTCTATATTTAATATCAGAATAGTAAAATGATATTTAATAATTTACCTATACAAGGGTTAGCAACGTTGACAGTGAGACTTGAGTTGGCTGCAGTAAATCCACCCCAGCAAGAGCAACTGTATCCTCCTATTGTGTTGATGCAGGTGGAGTTTAATCCACATACAGATGGTGCAGAGAGACATTCATCCATATCTGAAAAATCAAAATGATGATTTATATCTCAGTTGGTAATTTTGCATTATCCGGGCTTTTACATAAAGAGGTGGTTACCCACCTGTGTAAGATTGTGTAAGATGTCATCATGATACAAGAACACTGGAGGATAACTGAGAGATTTTAGGCTGAATGTGGGTAGGAACAAACTGAGAGATTAATTTATTAATTCATTTATAATATCTTGACTGTTGGAGCATCACATAGGAGGTGAATGCTATCTAAGACCTAATGCTCAGATGTAGCATAACTTACTGTGCCTGAAGAGTCACCCAGAAAACTCCTATTAAACATGTAGATAAATACAGTATAAGTATGCGGTAACAATGCCTTAGTTGCAATAGCTTTGCTTTGTTTGCATAATCAACTGTTCTTAAGAGGGGAGGGTTTTAGAGAAGATGAACTTTTTTTTACCACGTTTTGCTGCAGTTCAATTGTATTTAATTTTAAAAGATATGTAAAATAACAAATAAAAACATTATGTTTATTATCGGCTAACACACTAGCCTCTGTGTTATTCAAGTGTTTAAATGTAAAGGCTGGTGTTTCCAAGGTAAAGGCTGAGAAAAGGAAAAAGCAGCTGTATCCTCCTATTGTGTTGGTGCAGGTGGAGTTTGGACCGCATACAGATGGGGCAAGTGGACATTCATCTACATCTGTAATGAAAGATTTGTCTTCTTGTAATTTTAGCATCTGCATATTTCTAGTATTCCCTGATGGAGGAAAAAGCTTCAGTGCAACATTACAGTTATTACTTGCCACTACATGGGTCATTAACACTTATCATTAGACTTCAGTTTGCATTTAGTTCAGGCACTACAGCATTTGTTGATTAACTTATACCAAACATGAAGAAGCTATTTCAGTCTTTCAAATGTTTTTCTTTCAGAAATGACATTTAATAACTTGCCTGTACAAGGGTTAGTCATGTGGACAGTTAGGCTTGAGTTTGTTGCAGCAAATCCCTGCAAACAAGAGCAGCTGTATCCTCCTATTGAGTTGGTGCAGGTGGAGTTCGGCCCACAAATAGATGATTCAGGTACACATTCATCCACATCTGTGAGAAAAATTAAAGAGTTTATCTTGTTTTTTTTCATCAGCATATTTTTATGTTTTCACTTTAGCAAAAATATTTTTAAAAAACTTGTTTGCCACAAAAATGTAAACCATAACTGAATTATTTAATTGTACTTTCATTGATACTTCATTCCTACACAATGTCTCTTCATTTGGACTGTGTCTAACAATGCTTGAACAGAGCAGTGGAGGGAAAGCATACAGCTATTCCCTCAGCCGCTCATGCGTTAGAGTGTCCTAACCCAATGGGCTGTCCTGGGCTAGCTCTTAAAACCACAGTTGTCAGCAGGTCATGTCTGATGACACAAACAGGTCCACCTGTGCATCTCCAAACTGCTGCCAAATTAACCAGACCACATCTGGTTGCAGACTCCAGTGACTGGAGTTTAAAGTGTGGTGTGAGAGGGCATCTGCCATTTCCTTAGCCCCACCTCAGTGAGCCCATGTCCACAGGTGCTACTTGAGGTACAGCAGTGACCTGGTGCCATTGTAGTGGTTCATGTGATGTATTGTATAGAGTTTGTTTGATAGAAAATATTTCAGAGCTAGTGAGACTGCCTGCAGCTGCAGAGAAAGCTGATATGTGTCTGGACAACTTGCCATGTCCCCATTTGTGTTGCCAGACAGCACAGCAAGAGCAACTGTATTCTCCTATTGTGCTGATGCAGATGTAGTACAATCCACTTAGAGATTGTGCAGATACTTTACCTGTATTTACAGGGCTGGTTCCATTGCCCCATACGCCTGTGTCTGAGCCTGAGCCATGGAATATGTATCTCTAAAAATGTATCTCATATTTGGCACACTGAGTCCAGGAATGTCATTACATTAATACTTGATCAAGTTTTAACTGTTGTTGTTCTTGCATACAAAAGAATATGATTAACGCAAGAGAGAAGTGCCATCCTCCAGAAGCAGGATGTTGCATAAGAATTCCCAAATGATCAGAAACAGACCTGGGTAATTAACACTGATTTAGATTACACAGTGTATGATTGTATACATTATTACATGTTACACGATTAAATGTAAACCCTCTGTTACAATAAAAAACATAGTAAAAAACACAGGAACTCTATGTATATTTCATATTAATAATAATATTTTTCATTTATAGATCACAAACTGTCATCAGTAATAGAAGAAATTATGCATTTTATTAAGACAAAAGACAGATTTATAAAGACATTTATAAGTACTAAGTCAATGTAGAGCTTTAATGAAGCAGCAAGTTTAAAACACAAAGTCAAACTCAAACATTTTTAAATGTTTCCTAAAAGTGTGTACTGAGCTTGAATGTCTAATAAAATTCATCCACATCTGTGAAATTAATAAAAGGTTTTGCTTTGTCATTTTGTATATCAGCAGATATTATGTGTTTGCAGTGTAAATTACCATCATTAAAATGCAAATTATCAGTATATTACTGAACACGATAACAAAGAATAAAGGCGCACCTGATGAAATGTTTTGAAAATAAATAAACCTTCTCCATAGAGAACATACTTATATGTGCCAAGTTTTTGGGAACATTTCATCAGCTTTGATTAACGTATTAATAAAATATACACATGGAAAATGTAATGTATCTTTTGCAATATTTTTATTTTATGCTAAATGTACATTTCCCCCCCAATGTGTTCAGCTAATAGCCAGCAACTGTGAATTAAAGTGTGCTTTTTGTAGAGGATGTGTTAATTCTTTTTAAGCCATTCTTCACTGTCTTCACCAGTAAACGTGAACTGCAGCTCACGTCATTATTTGTGTGTTCACTCAATATACACAGAGAGGTATGCAACAGTTAGGGCTCTCTGGGTTTTCCTGATGTCTCCAAACTCCCAAACTCCATGTCCCAGAGTTCATTACCCAATGATGTCACTGTCACATGTCCCGAACTGTCCAATCACACCTTATTTCTCACCCGCCCCTCGCCTGAGTATTGTTTATCAAATATCTGCATCTCATCTCACCACTAGCATTTAAACCCCTCAGACACACACACACTCTGCGAAGTATTGCCAAACCCTGTTCGCATACTGAGCGGTTTCTCTTGCCTTCCCTGTTTGTCTTCTCTGGTTTTGACTTCCCTTTGGTTCTGACTCTCTCTCTCTCTCTCTCTCTCTCTCTCTCTCTCTCTCTCTCTCTCTCTCGGTTCTCCCCTTTGATCTGGTTGGTGGTTTGTTTTGCCCTTCTGGTATTGTATTCCCCATTTGTTTACTGGTTTACGCTTTTGTCTTACTCCTTTGGATTTGTCTGCCTGTATCTCCTGCTCTCTGGTTCTCGACCCCTGCCTGCCTCTCTGGTTATTCTCTCTGCCTTATCCCCTTGGTAATGTTTGCCTGGTCCATGCTGGTTTTAGCTTGGCGTACATCGATCTAAGTTTGTTACTCCTGACACTGCATTAAACTTCTACAGCAAATTGTGCAAGCCAATAACATTTTTCAGCTTGTTAATGTACCATTACTTTATAATTGATTCATGTAAAAAATATTAAATGTCAGTTGTGGCACCCTTCATTATCAGTGCTTAGTAATACCACTCTTCATATCATAAGATGCAACAAGTTTTGTTCCCAGCTAGTTCACTGCTAGTTCTGAACTCTTTCTGGTTTTGATTTTGCACTGCTGTAGTACAGCTTCTCGTCATTTTATCCACAAGCACCTGACTCACAGTCGCCACAGTATGCATGCAAGCATTTAAATATCACTGTGTAATTGTAACTTTGACTGCATTCTGTCACAAATGCTTACTGTTGTTCATGGAACTACATTTGACCATTTTTATAACTGAATATTGAATTTGTAAAATATTGTGTGGGTCTGCTTAGAAAGGTCAAACTCTGATCCATTAAATGTTTTGTGAAGTTGGAGGCTTGAGCCTGTACCATCAGTCACAACAGTGCAGGGTGCTATACATTTAACCGTGTGTTGATTCGCTTATGGCATTAAAACATGATGAAGATATTTTAATCTTTTTTTTTTTTTCTTTTTCTTAAAATAAAAAAGAATTTTAATAACTTACCTATACAAGGGTTAGTTATGTTGACAGCTAGACTTAAGTCTAGTGCAGTAAATCCATCCCAGCAGGAGCAACTGTATCCTCCTATTGTGTTGGTGCAGTTGGAGTTTGGACCACAAGTAGATGGCTCAGGTACACATTCATTCACATCTGAAAAATCAAAATGATTAGTATCTCAATTGTAATGGTTGTATTATCCTGAAATGCACATAAAGAGGTGGTTTCCCAGACAGGGTTTATGTCAAATCCCAGACTAGTTATTTTTCAATATTTTTTTCTACATTTAAAATGCTGTGTAAGATTTGGCTAGTCTCAAAGCACCAGACATGATCATGAAACAAGAACATTTGGAGATAAGTGATAGATTTCAGGCTAAATGTGGGTGGGAACAACCTGAGAGGGAAATGTTTACATCAATAAAGTCAAGTACTAAAACTCAAGGGGAGTGACAAAGATGACAAGTTTAGAAAACATAACCTGGTTCAGGCGAGTTAGAAGGCCTCACCAGTCAGAGTTTCAACCCAAACCTCTGCATTGCCAACACAGTGAAATGTAGATATAGGCATTTACACTCATTTGCTGGCTGCTTCAGGGTGCTTGGAAACTTGCAATTTGGACTGGTACAACACTTGGAGTGGTCATTACAGTGTACACCTTTTTCTGTGCATTTCTGTCTCATAATGAGCTGAAGGGGTTCTTGCTGTAAGTGAATTCTCTAGAACAAAGAGGAAAGCTGCTCTAATTTATCCTTTGTTTTAGTCTCCAGCTTTAGCCAAGCCCAGGTATGATATAAAACCCTGATGTAAGTTTCAATTAAAACCTATTCAAAAATCTCAATTAAAATATTATATTCTGAATAAGCACACTTACTGTGAAACTCACGATTCAGTTACTTGTCAAATTCAGTAAATAAAATGCACATTTGAATGTTTTAAGACAGTTAGTATCCCATGGTCTGCCTAGTAAATTGCAAATTATGGCATCACCAAACGCACTGAAAAGCTGCCATTACTTACTGAAATTTAAAGAAAATTATTTTTTGTCTTTTTTCTTTTTTATTAGGTGTTTATATGTACAGGAATATTTTGAAACATCTGACAGATAACAACTCTGAACAAGACACTTAATATCTTACCAATGTAGGCAGATTTAAGTTGGTTGTAATAAATCCCTCCAGTAAGAGCATTAAAACATGAAGAAGCTATTTCAGTCTTTCAAATGTTTTTCTTTCAGAAATGACATTTAATAACTTACAAGGGTTAGTCATGTGGACAGCTAGACTTGAGTTGGTTGCAGCAAAATCCATTTTCTTCTGTATTGCACTGCTTATTTATCTTGGTAACAGAATCACACAACACTCCATTCTCTGTACTTGCTGTCTCAGACTGGTGCTTCTTGTACTCCACTTTTATACGCCCTAACGTAATCTGTCTATACATCCAGACTGCTAATCTCAGCACTTTAATATACATATAACTCCACACAGTGTAATGTTTACAAGCATGCAAGGTATGGTGTGTGTGTGTGTATGTGTGTGCGCGTGATAGGAAAGTTGGTTCTGTACTTTTGTGAAAAACTGCAAGGCAGTGTGCGCTGTAAGCTACTGTAACCAAAAACATATTCCTTGTATGTGTGACCATACCCAACCAATAAAGCTTGAATCTGATTCTGATTTAAAAAAAAAAAAACATAATTTAATAAAGGTGGCCATGGCAGACAGTTTCCTCCTTTGGCCTAAAGTGTTTTGTGTTCTTATGTGTCCCTGACAGAGGTGGGAGAAAATATTCTAGAGCTAATCAGACTGCCTGCAGCTTGAGAAAGCTGATATGCTGCTGGGCATCTTACTGTACCAGGCAATGCAGCAAGAGTAATCGTATTCTCCTATTGTGCTGATGCAGGTGTAGTCCTACCACACAGAGGTGGTGCAGGTTGCTTAATACCTTACTTCTAATGACAGTGCTGTGTCAATAGCCCAATGAGCCCAATGGAATACACATTCTTAATAAATGTATTATTTAAAACTATTGCACAAATTGTAATATTTGTACGCAGGCAAAATTATTATGTTATTTCGCATAATATTCACAAAAATCCACAGCTCACCTGTACAAGGGTTACTAGCACTAATGTTTAGACTTGAGTTGGTTGCAGTAAATCCAGCCCAGCAAGAGCAACTGTATCCTCCTATTGTGTTGGTGCAAATGGAGTTTGNTGGCAGGGTGGAGGCCAGGCCAGGAAAGCTACACAGTTCACCGATAGTCTGTGGAGTGGGTCAGTGCTGTCCTGTGACCACCTTCCTTTGGTCCGCTTCTACTCCTAGACTATTCAGTAGTTGGCAGAAGACGTTTTCGCACCATTAAAGGACATTATATTTCTTAGTGCAGCTGGAAGTTTGTGGATCTGACAGCCTGCATTACCAGCTCCATTAAAATCTGACAGTGCAACACAATGCACCGGTCCCTGGGGATGCCAGCAAGTACTCTTTCTATCAGCCGCCCACTAGTCCTTCATTCAAGAGGACGAAGACCATTACCGTGAAATACTACAGCCTGCCGTTCAACAGGAACACCATCTTTTCTCTGGCACCCGAAGCAAGTGCCATCAGCTAACACCCACCCCACAGATACAGCGAACTGAACCGTGCATAGTCAGCAAGTGGTTACATGGCATCATCTATGAGTGAGAGCTTCGCTCACCAAGAGGAGGTCTACATCACCTACATCACCCCTCAGTTGAAAATGAGCTTTGCTGTTTTACCCTCTGCAACTTTTAGCTTCACATTTTAAACTAAAGAATAAAACACCAGCGCAGACACTTCTCTGTACATGACCAATGGCAGAATGCCACAATACATTTTTAGACCATGGAAGAAATAAAGAATAATTATTTGAAATATTTTGAGCTTTAAACTGATATTTAATATCTTACCAGTGCAGGGGTTACTAATGCGGACAGGAAGACTTGTGTTGGTTGCAGTAAATCCCTCCCAGCAAAAACAACTGTATCCTCCTATTGTGTTGGTGCAGGTGGAGTTTGGACCGCATACAGATGTGGCAGGTAGACATTCATCCACATCTGTAATGAAAGATCTTGTGATTTAGTATCTGCATATTTCTGGTATTCACTGAAAGTGGAAAGTCTTGAGTGCAACATCACATTTAATGTAATTGCTTACCTCTACACGGGTTATTAACGCTGATCATTAGACTTGAATTGGTTGCAGTAAATCCCTCCGTGCAGGAGCAACTGTATCCTCCTACTGAGTTGGTGCAGTTGGAGTTTGGACCACAGGTGGATGGTTTAGGTACACACTCATCTATATCTGAGAGAAGATATTAAAGAGCTTATTGTGTATTCCTTCATCAGCATTTCCATATTTTCACTCAGACTTGAGTGACAATAAGAATGAATAACATGAGAAGTTGCTAGGTAAGTGGTTATTATGGTGGTGCTTGGCAGTTGCTATAGTCTTCCAGGTGGTTGTCATGGTGTTACCTGGCAGTTCCTAAGGTGCTGGTAGGCAGTTGCCAGGGTACACCAAGTAGCTGTCAAGATGTTGCTAAGCAGTTGTTATTGTATACCAGGTGGTTGCTAAGATCCGATGGCTGATTGCCAAGGTGTTGCTAAGTGGTTGCTATGTCATCCCAGATGATTGCTAGGATGCTGCCAGGCAGTTGCTAGGGTTTCCCATGAGGTTGCTAAGGTGTTGCTATGTGGCAATATGTTTAACCTGATGTTTTTTACAGTGTTGCTTGGCGTTTACTGTAGTACACCAAGTGGTTGCTAAGGTGTTGCTAGGAAGTTGCTACGGTATACCAGATGACTGCTAAGATCTTGCTAGGTTGCTATGGTATTCCACTTGGTCATTAAGGTGTTGGTAAGTGGTTGCTATGCTATCCCAAATGATTGCTAGGATGTTACTGGACGGTTTCCAAGGTTTCCCATGGAGTAGCCAAGTTGTTGCTGAGATTTTGCTAGGTGGTTGCTATAGTTTTTCTAGGCCATTGCTATGGTACGCTAAGTGGTTGCTAAGGTGTTGCTAAGGTGTTGCTAGGTAGTTGCTATGGTGTCCCATGTGGTTGCTAAGGTGTTGCTAATCGGTTGCTACTGTACACCAAGCGGTTGCTTGGGGGTTATTAGGTGATTGCTGTAGCATCCCATGTGGTTGCTATGATGTTGTTCGGTGGTCCTATGGTATTCCATGTGGTTGCGTCCATTCTTTGGGTCCGCCTCTACCCCTGGACGATTCAGCAGTTGGCACAAGGACACTTCTGCACCATTGAAGGAGATTCCATTTCTTAGTGTGCAGCTGGAAGTTTGTGGATCTGACAGCCTACATTACCAGGTCCATTAAAATCTGGTGCATTAACCCAGCACATCATTGAGATAGACAGTGCACTGGCCCCTGGGGATGCCAACAAGTAGTCTGTCTATCAGCCGCCCACTAGTCCTATATGTCAGAGGTCAAAGGTCATTACTGTGAAATACCACAGCCCAGCGTTCAACATGAACACCATCTTTTCTCTGGCACCTGAAGCATGTGCCACAAGCCAACACTCACACTCGTAACTCACAGATACAGTGAACTGAACAGCGCACAGCCAGCGAGTAGGTCCATGGCATTATCTAAGAGTGGGAGCTGAGCTTTGCCATTTTAATCTTTGCAACTCTCAGTTTCACACTTTCAACTAAAGAATAACACATAAAACAACAGCACGGTTTATTTTACTCACAGCAGCCTCTTTGTATGCGACCAATGGCAGAAGGTCACTATACATTTTCAGGCCATGTAATACATAAAGAATAATTATTTGAAATATTTTGAACTGTTATTTAATATCTTACCAATGCAGGGGTTACTAATGCGGACAGGAAGACTTGAGTCAGTTGCAGTAAATCCCTCCCAGCAAGAGCAGTCGTATCCTCCTATTGTGTTGGTGCAGGTGGAGTTTGGACCGCATACAGATGTGGCAAGTAGACATTCATCCACATCTGTAATGAAAGATCTTTAGTATCTGCATCTGAATTTTAGTATCTGCATATTTCTAGTATTCACTGAAAGTGGGAAGTTTTGAGTGCAACATCACATTTAATGTAATTATTTACCTCTACACGGGTTATTAATTCTGATCATTAGACTTGAATTGGTTGCAGTAAATCCCTTCGTGCAGGAGCAGCTGTATCCTCCTACTGAGTTGGTGCAGGTGGAGTTTGGACCACAGGTGGATGGTTCAGCTACACACTCATCTATATCTGGGAGAAGATATTAAAGAGCTTATTGTGTATTCCTTCTTCAGCATATTTTCACTCAGACATGAATGAATAACTAGAGAAATCTCTTCCTAAAGTAAATACAGAGTGACTGCACAGCTCAAGCTATTTACAGATTTGTTGTTATTGGTTGCTATGGTTTCCCAGGTGGTTGCTAAGGTGTTCCTAGGTAGGCAGTAAGTCTTATAAGGTGGTCGTTACGATGGTGCTTGGCAGTTGCTAAAGTATTCAGGTGGTTGCCATGGTGTTGTTGGGTTGTTGGGTAGTTGCTATGCTGTCCCAGGTGGTTGCTAAGGTGTTCTTAGTTGGTTGGTGTATTACACCAATTGGTTGCTAGCGTGCTGTTAGGCGATCGCTATAGTTTCCCAGGTGGTTGCTGGGCATTGCTAGGCTATGGTGTCCCAGATGGTTGCTAGGTGATTGCTAGGGTATCCCAGCTGGTTGCCAAGGTTTTGCTAGGTGGTTGCCATGGTATGGTTGCTAAGGTTGCTAAGGTGTTACTTGATGAAAATGACAATTAGAGTGCAAGTCAGCATGGCTGTGGATTAGAGTTTGGGGATCTGCTCACTGGCATGCACATTGGTAGATGTTGGGTAATGGAAGCAATAAGACTTAGGTGGGTCAAAAAATGAATGGGACTCCATTGGCAAAATGAAGGATAATAAGAAAAGTGCAGGCCAGAACAACATTGAATTTGTGCTGGGGGGTCTGCCCTGAGATGTCTATCAGTCGAGCAACAGTACAAGAAATAGGCGTGTACTTTTGCAACCCATTCATTAGTAATGGGAAAAATTCAGAATTTAAGTCTTTACACAAGCTGTCTTTTGTACAGCTTTTGTAAAGACTTAAATTCTGAATTTTTCCTATTCTGTACACCAACAAACTCCTTTAGAAGC
>CM067481.1:14826541-14847765 GCA_034552555.1 Semaprochilodus insignis | reverse complement strand
CAACATGAGTGACAGTGTAACACCAAGATGAAATTATACTGACCTACTGCTTCAGTCCAACAGCAAAAATACGTGAAATAAATGGTGCAGTTCTAGCGCCTCGGCCTGTTTGTCCAGCTTCTTGTTATAACTTTTTCTTAAATGGGGCAGCAGTTATATTCCAGTGCCTCAGGCTAGCGTAACAGGCCTCCTGCTTCACTAGTGGATTTATAAGTATGTGATTAAAAAGGGTTGAATTACAATCACTTCTGTAGTTCCGAGTGTTATTTTTATCTTCAGCTGCTACCAAAGTCAAAGATCCTGCTGCTAGTGCAGTGTAAGCTAAGCTAAGATTAACACATGGATGCTAACATGCTAACAGAAAGGAATACTCAAAGCTTTTCAATTAATTACAGCTCTACACATTCACTCAGCAGGTTTACAGCAGAACAAGAGCTGAACATGTAACTAGAAAAGTGCATTTCCTGAAGAAAGAAGAAGAGTGATTACACAGCTTAAACTTGTTGCTACTTGTTTTAGCTGTTGCTAAAAAATGAATGGGAGTCTATGGGAGGAACTAAGGATGGGGAAAAAGACAAAAAAATGAGTGAGGATCAGACCAACTTTGAATTCATGCTTGATGATCTGCCATGAGATTGTATAGAAAACGGTGTATGTCGGAAGTACAGTGTACTTTTCCACCTTATTAAAACATTTCCTTTCCTTGGAGGTTTTTCCAAAACCCTCAAGTTGGACCAAAAAGCTGTATACATATGGAGTACCTTATGGAGTTAGAACAGTGTTGACATCTCGAAAATTGTGAGACGAATTAGTGGACAAAAAATCTCTCGACCAAGAAAAAGAAGAAGAACAACAACATACAAAATTGTAGACCTGCACAAGGCTGGGATGGGTTACAGGACAATCGGCAAGCAGCTTGGTGAGAAGGCAACAACTGTTGGCGCAATTATTAGAAAATGGAAGAAACACAAGATGACTGTCAATCTTCCTCGGTCTGGGGCTCCATGCAAGATCTGGCCTTGTGGGGTAAGGATGATTCTGAGAAAGGTCAGGAATCAGCCCAGAAGTACACGGGAGGACCTGGTCAATGACCTGAAGAGAGCTGGGACCACAGTCTCAAAGAGGACCATAAGTAACACACCACGCCGTCATGGTTTAAAATCCTGCAGGGCACGCAAGCTCCCCCTGCTCATGCCAGCACATGTCCAGGCCCGTTTGATCCAGAGGAGGCATGGGAGAAGGTCATGTGGTCAGAAGATACCAAAATAGAGCTTTTTGGTATCAACTTCACTCGCCGTGTTTGGAGGAAGAAGAAAGATGAGTACAACCCCAAGAACACTGTCACAACTGTGAAGCACTGGGGTGGAAACATCATACTTTGGGGGTGCTTTTCTGCAATGGGGACAGGACAACTGCACCGTATTGAAGGGAGGATGGATGGGGTCATGTATCGCGAGATTTTGGCCAACAACCTTCTTCCCTCAGTATGAGCTTTGAAGATGGGTCGGGACTGGGTCTTCCAGCATGACAATGACTCGAAACACACAGCCAGAGCAACTAAGGAGTGGCTCCGTAAGTAGCATTTCAAGGTCCTGGAGTGGTCTAGCCAGTCTCCAGACTTGAACTCAATAGAAAACCTTTGGAGGGAGCTGAAATTCAATGTTGCCCAGCGACAGCCCCGAAACCTGAAAGATCTGGAGAAGATCTGTATGAAGGAGTGGGCCAAAATCCCTGCTGTAGTGTGTGCAAACTTGGTCAAGAACTACAGGAAACGTCTGACCTCTGTAACTGCAAACAAAGGTTTCTGTACCAAATATTAAGTTCTGTTTTTCTATTGTATCAAATACTTATTTCATGCAATAAAATGCAAATTAATTATTTAAAAATCATACAATGTGATTTTCTGGATTTTTGATTCTGTCTCTCACAGTTGACGTGTACCAACGATAAAAATTACAGACCTCTCCATTCTTTGTAGGTGGGAAAACTTACAAAATCAGCAGTGTATCAAATACTTATTTTCCCCACTGTATTTATCTATTGCCCATTAGCTGGAAGAATGTTGTGATATTCAGCCTAGTCACTTTGCCAGGGCTGTGTACTATATTTTCTAGCTTGCACATAAACTTGAACATGAAAGCAGAGTGTGAGGAGAAATTTACTGAATTTAACAAAAAGTGTATTGGACTTAATTATACTCTTCACCGTAAAGTATAATAAATGTGATTTGTTCTTCATCACAAGTACATACAAACACAATATGCCAAAACTAATAACACACAGACGGTATTCAACTCAGCCTACTACTCTGGAAGTCTGGTGTGAACGGCATCTCTAATGGGTTAAAGTGGGCGACTCCAAATGTCAGATAATTATGTATTTTTTAAGTCTTTCTGTAGTAGATTTACACCAGTGTTTAGGGGCATCATACTGCTGCCTTTCCTACTCTCTACTGACTGGCAGAGAGTCACCTTGACATAGTATACCATGATGCACCTTCCCCCATACCTTACTGTTGGGATGATGTCATGATACGCCATCCAAGTGCTGTGTGTTCTTCCCAAACAATTCAACTCTACTTTTATCAGCTCACAAGACATTTATCCAGAGGTTTCTTATGTGTCCTACCATAAACACAGTACTCTAACTGTAGACTGATTTATAGGTCTGATTATAGTAGGTCTTCTGAGATCTCTTTTTCAGTTCACATCAGCAGGTGTCTTGTTAGCAAACTCAAAATGTACAAAAAAATTTACTATTTTTATGTTTGCACTTTGCTGGAACTTATATGAAGACCAGAATGTATTTTAAGATGACCTTATTCTCACCACTGTATTTAAAAGAGCAACAGTATTAACAACGAGTGATTCTAAGCTTCTGATTAGTGCATAGACAGCATAGTTACAAACTTTTTAAATGAATCATTATTGTATCTGATCTTGAACACAACAGTGCTACACAGTAATGTTACAGTGGTGGCCCGACGCCATACTGAGAGACACTACTTCTGTATGTGTAGCTCAATAAATAAATAAATCAGTCTAAATTTATCATCATTTATTGTTCCTGGTAACCTTTATCTTCCTTCCCAATAGCATTGCAATCCAACACTTCCCTCTATTTTGTTGACAATGAGTGTACACTGATATTTAATCACATACCTCTACATGGGTTTAAAATGCTGACAGTATCGTTTGGGTTTGTTGCAGTAAATCCAGTCCAGCAAGAGCAACTGAATCCTCCTATTGTGTTGGTGCAGGTGGAGTTTGATCCACAAACAAGTAGTTCAGACACACATTCATCCACATCTGTGAAAAAAATCAACTGATTTAATATATGTTGATGCACATATTTCAAGCATGTATTTAAAGAACTAAGTGTGTCCATTTTATCCTTAAACACTCAGACACTATTTAAACTAAAGTTTGATGACTTACCTGTACAGGAGTTACTAACACTAATTGTTTGACTTGAGTTTGTGGCAGCAAATCCTGGCTGACAATAGCAACTGTATCCTCCTATTCTGTTGATGCAGGTGGAGTTTGGACCACATACGGATGGTGTAGACAGACATTCATCCTCATCTGTTAGATTGATAAATAACTTTGTTTTGTAAAGCTGCACCATTTAACTATTAGCAGTGATGAAGCTTTATCTACACAACACAAAACTAAACCTTCTCCAGCTTACCGGTGCACGAGTTATTAACGCTGATGCTTAGACTTGAGTTGGTGATGTTAAAGCCAGTCCAGCAAGAGCAGCTGTATGCTCCTATTGTGTTGTTGCAGGTGGAGTTTGAACCACAAACAGGTGGTGCAAATAGACAATCGTCCACATCTGCAATAACAGAATCCACTGGAATTCTTGCACCAACACATTTTTAATACTGGAAAATCAAGTGGTCATTAACACACTCACCTTTGATAAATCACTAACACCAACATTTAGAAACTTACCTACACAAGGGTTATTTACACTGATGTTTAGACTAGAATTGGCTGCAGTGAATCCATCCCAGCAAGAACAACTGTATCCTCCTATTGAATTGGTGCAGGTGGAGTTTAATCCACATATAGATGGTGCAAACAGACATTCATCTATATCTAAAAGAGAAATATATAATAGATTAGTATTTTAAAAAGTATAAAAGTACAGGGGTTGGACAATGAAACTGAAACACCTGTCATTTTTGTGTGGGAGGTTTCATGGCTAAATTGGACCAGCCTGGTGGCCAATCCTCATTAATTGCACATTGCACCAGTAAGAGCAGAGTGTGAAGGTTCAATTAGCAGGTAAGAGCACAGTTTTGCTCAAAATATTGCAATGCACACAACATTATGGGTGACATACCAGAGTTCAAAAGAGGACATTTTGTTGGTGCACGTCTTGCTGGCGCATTTGTGACCAAGACAGCAAGTCTTTGTGATGTATCAAGAGCCACGGTGTCCGGGGTAATGTCAGCATACCACCAAGAAGGACGAACCACATCCAACAGGATTAACTGTGGACGCAAGAGGAAGCTGTCTGAAAGGGATGTTCGGGTGCTAACCCGGATTGTATCCAAAAAAGGACTTGTATATGTCATTCCCAAGACAAACTGACGCTGTATTGGCCGCAAAAGGAGGCCCTACACCATACTAATAAATGATTGTGGTCTAAAACCAGGTGTTTCAGTTTCATTGTCCAACCCCTGTACATTTTTAGTCTGTGTAAACATGAAGAAAATCAAAGGGAACAAAAAGAACCTCAAAGGTTTATCTGCTCAGATTTGAGTCTTTATTCTCTAGACTTCCATCAGTGAGGTTGGGTATGATGGTGATTTTTCCTAAAATATAGATATGTGGTTGGTGAAGCAGAGAATTCACTGGTACAACTGGTTTCAATTTCTCTTGGTTTCATTTATATAAACTCAATGCTACTTCATTACACCAGCTACACCTTAATATTAATCTAGAATCCTTCCAACTGTGTTATATGCCGTACATTTGTTCAGTATTTGTACAGTATCAGTCTTTAAAGCCAGGTGCAGATAAAGTACATTTTCTGTTGCGGATCCAGACAGCTAGCTAAACAGCATTTTTCAAGCAGAAATAACAAAAAAAAACTCTGATAAAATGTCAGTAACGCATGCAACCTAGCTACCTAGACTTTGTTTTAGGTCTGTAGAACAAAAAAATAAAGAGTCAAAACTAAATAATCTGCTAGGCATGTTGTGGTCATTTTCAGAAATTGAGCTCTGCTGCTGGACATAGTCCTTAAACTTCACATCTGGTATGTGTTTGCATTATTAACTGATTTTTATGATTAAAAGTTTAACATTAACATTTAGGAACATGTTAAGATGATCAGGTTTTAATATGATCAATATTTTATCTACTGTCTCTGTACTTAGAGGGATCACAGAATACTGATCATTTACTGCACTCAGACACTTCCTATGGCAGTTTCTTTATCCCCACTGCTGTTGGTAACAAATGTGTTTCACAAATACAGAATTGTGTAAATTGGAATATTTAATATTCATCAGCATGCAGAAATGTCTGTCATGAGAAAAAAGTAGGTGATCATCATTAATAAGAAAGTAACAGCCGATTGAATCACAAGATCCTAATACACCTGTATTTCTTCTGCAAGTGCATCTTGACAGTTCCAACATGGTGGATGCATAGACAACATAGACACAATGGAGAACATGGTATCTATGTATTTATTTCTGTGATTTGACCCTGGTGGCCTCGCTGTGGGAAGTGAGAGCTGAAGACATCAGGGGAGGAGCAATGAGTTCTGTGAACACACCCCTTGGCTCAGGTGCACGCTTCCCAAGGTTCTTGCCACTGCTTAGGGATCATTTGCTTGCTTCATCGAAAAACTGTGAACTTGTGAACTAGGTAACGCATCTGAAAAAATGGAAACTTTATATAATCATAATATGCTATTCAAGAAGTGTTAACCATTTACACAGGAGAGGAGTTTGGAGAAGACTATTGCACTTCATCCACCTGTAGAACAGTCATATGCAAATTAACCGCAACATTTACATTTTGTTGATTTTCTAAATGAAAACAAGTTACACATCCTCTACAGAGAAAACACATCTGTAAATACACAATCATTGTTTATTTACTGAATTTAACAAATTGAGGAAAAAATAAAATGTGGCCTGTGCAAAATTAAAGGGACATGTTACACACTGACATACCAAGAGTCATGGAACAGCAGTATGTAAATTGATTATGAAGAGGCGTTACCTCAGGGGATGGCCCACACCCATATAAGTTGTGAGGTGTTGTGAGTGCCTTTTAATTTTTCCATCATGTCAACATCAGACAATAACTAATTAACTATTAACTTATCCTCAGTGAACAGATTAATAAAAACTGTCATTTCACTAGGGTGTTCAAGCTTTTGCCTTGATTCTGACTGTACATTAAAATTCCTGAATTGGCACAGTTCAGAATCCATTGAGAAGTATTTCAACTTAACAGATCAGACACTGTTTGTCTTTCCATGTATGAATCAGTGTCTTGATTAATTCATGGTATAAAAAACATTCTGTTTTTATATTTAATAGCAAAAAATCTTACCTTTGCAAGGGTTACTAATGCTGACATTTAGATTCACATTTGTAACAATAAATCCATCCCAGCAAGAGCAACTGTATCCTCCTATTGTGTTGATGCAGGTGGAGTTTGAACCACATGGAGATAGTGTGAACAGACACTCGTCCACATCTGTGAAATAAATAAAACAGGTGTGAAACCTGGACTGATCCCATGTCCACACGGGGCATTGCAAGGTTCAGCAGCAGGACCTAGGAATACAAGAGCCATTGTAGTAATTAACATGATAAACTGTGGACCGGTTGTCTTAGAGGACAAGAACATGCTTTCCCTGCAGGGCAGAAGAAAGTATTCTGGAGCAAGTCAGACTGCCTGCAGGTTGAGAAAGCTTATATGCGGAACATCTGCCTTTTATATGCTGCCTTGCCATCTATGTCCCCAGACAGTGCCCCATTCAGTGGTGGACACATTGTCATCACCACCTACCTGTGCACTGCTGGGCAGCAATGCCGCCATGAACTGCTGTCAAATCCTCCGTCAGAAAACATAACTATGAAGTGTGTCGACTGGGTTGGAAGGAGTTGGCCCTTCTCCCAGTGTAAAGTGATGCCAAAAGCTTGAGTACGTTCCAACAATCTGCCTTTGTTCCATAGGGTGCATACGAGCCATCACTGGAGACTGGCAGCTTGAATGCATCTGGTGAAGAATCTGGGCTGAAGAGCACAGCCCTGATTAGAACACCATGTTTTGAGTAAAAGTAAACTAGAGGAACCGTCTGTGTTTCTGGATAAACGCGTACAAGACATGATCCATTCATCTTGTGGAAAGAATGAACTTCCACCATCCTTTTCTGGAGCAACAAAATAAATTAAGGAGAACCACTTAGAGAGAAGGAGAACAATTTCTACACTGCCTCAGACCAGGAAGAAATAGACTTCCTGGGTGAGTGTAAGAACACAAGATGGGTAGCAAACAAAAATGATGGGAGGTCGGTGACAAAAATGATGTCCTTCCAATAGTCCTTACATGTCAAAGGACCCGGGCATGGGGTCCCCAAATGTTCAGAAGTGACTGTGGGTTACTGTGTTTAGCAAGAGCAACTGCCTCCACCTATTAAGTTGATGCAGGAATTTAATCTAGATATAAGCAGCCACACATTACACATTTGTATTAAAAAGATTTATATATAGGGTGCTTAATTCTGGGTGCTTAGTTCATTCAGACCATGTAAACATTTAAGAAAAATGGAATGAATAAAAGCTTATTATTAATAACGTCCTTCAGTTATGGTCAAAATGTATTCATGAAACCTAAAAATATCTTGAGCACAATATTCACAAAAATCCACAGCTCACCTCTACAAGGGTTATTAGCACTGATGTTTAGACTCGAGTTTGCTGAAGTAAAGCCAGTCCAGCAAGAGCAACTGTATCCTCCTATTGTGTTGATGCAGGTGGAGTTTGATCCACATACAGAGGGTGCAGATAGGCATTCGTCCACATCTGTGAGATCATTTTAATTAATCTTTAGGTTTAACATTTACATGCACACATTACAACATAGTATGTCTTAGGCAACAAACTAATACTGACAAATAATAGCAGGTTGAGTTTGGACCCCCAGAGAATTATTTTAGACAGAATATAATATTTAAGCTTCTGCTTCTAGATCACACACTGCATGTTTCTATACATTTATATGTTTATGTCTTGATTAATGGAGGGCATAAAAACATTTTAAATTAAATAGCATTCTAAATGCTAACATTCTAAATTAAATATATATATATATATACACCTTACCTATACAAGGGTTAGTAATGTTCACAGTAAGATTTGAGTTTGCTGCAGTAAATCCAGTCCAGCAAGAGCAACTATATCCTCCTATTGTGTTGGTGCAGGTGGAGTTTGGACCACACACAGATGGAGTAGACAGGCATTCGTCCACATCTATGAAAAGGTTTTGTCTAGTCATTTTGTCTGCCAGCATTTATTACTTGTTAACAGAATAAGCCATCATAATAATAACTAGACATTTCTTTAGTAACACACTTTCAGAATATTACTGCTGTAGGAACAAGACCTCCAGTAAAACTATATCTTCTTAGAAGAATTTCCTAAGTGAAAATAAGTATACATCTCTCTACAGAGAACACACTTAAACTTTCGTAGTTTAACATAATGAAAAAAAAAAAAAAACATATATAATAATCCTGTCAGGATCAGGGTCTTGAGGTGGCAAACTGGAGTGAAAACCCAGGCTAACATGATCCAAAATCCCTTATGAAAACAGGACACAGGATATTGTGTATCCTGCCCAGGAGAGGACAGAAGCAAGAAATCTAGAACATGGGCGGTGTCAGACTCCATTTCCTTGGCGGAGGTCATTGAGGTAGTTGGCAGACAACTGGGTTGCAAGGCACTGGGTGTGGATGTGATCTGCCCAGATGCTCAAGGCTCTGGATGTTGTGGGGCTGTCATGGCTGACACGTCCATGTGACGTCCCATGCACCTTGAGAACATTACCTTTGGAATGGCAAACCAGGGTGGTGGTCCCTATTTTTAAGCAAGGGGACCAGAGAGTGTGTACTCCGGGAGAGTGCTGAAAAGGAGACTCCAAAAATGCGGATTCCGTTCAAGCAGTGGAACAAGGTACCGGCTTTTTACCCTCACAGAGATTGCTGAGGGGTCATGAGAGTTTGGCAACCCAGTCTACATGTGTTTTGTGGTTTTGGAGAAAGCTTATGATCGTTTTCCCCGCAATATTCTGTGGGAGGTCCTCCAGGAATGTGAGGTGCTGGGGCCACTACAACAGGCCATTTTGTCTCTATATTCCTGGAGTGAAAGTTGTGCCTGTATTGTAGGCTTTCATGATATTGATGGACAAGATGCCAAGGTGTAGCCAAGGTCAAGAGGGCATTATGTGTGGAGGTCGAAAGGTGTAGACTCTGCTTTTTGTAGATGATGTTGTCCTTTTGATCTCTTCGCATGGAAACCTCCAGACTACGAGTGTGAAGCAACAGGCAAGCAGATCAACACGTCCACGTCCTCCCGTCTCGGAAAAGGATGGCATAATGGAGTTTAAGTGTCTCGGGGTCCTGTTCATGAGTGTAAGTAATGCAGTAATGCGGTCGCTGTACCAGACTATAGTGATGAAGAGGGAGTTGAGGCATAAGGCAAAACTATGTGGTTCCCAGTCAGTCTACATCCCCACTCTCAACTATGGTGATAAACTTTTTCGTAATGACCAAAAGAATGAGATTCCGGATACAAGCCGCAGAAATGAGATTTTGTTGCATGTGGCAAGTCAAACTCTACTCAAGCTCATTAATTCAAGAGGAGCTCAGAGAGAGTGGCTACTCATCCACATTGAAAGCAGCCAGTTGAGGTGGTTCTGGCATTTGATTCGGATGCTTCCTGGCCACCTCCCACTGGGAGTGTACCGGGCAACTGGGATGTGAACCAGAGGTTGTTTCCTGTGCCACTGACCACCACACAACCCCAAAGAATTATACATCCAACCACAAGGGTCTTTCCTTTAAATGCTACTTCCCTTAAACATAACATTGGTGGTGGAATTTTTGCTTGATCAGTCAACAGCACTTGTTTCCAAAATGCATTGGCCATGTCTCAGTGCTGTTTTGCGTACTTCAAATGTTGACTTTTGTATTTAAGTTGCAGGTAAGGTTTTCTCCTGATGACTTTTCCATTCATCTCATGGGTGTTTAGGCAGCAATGGTCAGTTGAAGTACCACTGCTGTTAACTAAACCTCCTGCAGGCTCTTTGCTATCATATGTGATCATGTGGGGCCAGTACACAAGCAGTTCTANATCCTTCCAGGCAAGAGCAGTTGTATCCTCCTATTGAGTTGGTGCAGGTGGAGTTTGGACCGCAAATAGATGGGTCAGCTACACATTCATCTATATCTGAGAGGAAAAAAAAACATTAAAAAGCTTATCTTATATACCTTTATCAGCATATTTTTATTTTCACTTCAGCAAAGTTAAATTAGTAATTTAAATATAATGTATCTTCACCAAAAATGAAACCAGTCTAATAACTGAATGTACAGCAAGACTTTTGACCACAATCAACATGAATCAACAAGATCTAATTTAGTTGCAAATAAACAAATGCTAGTCCAGTGGAACATGGCAGACTTCAGATGTGTTCAGAGTGATGAACAGCAAGATTGTATAATAACTGAGGAATCTGTATTACATGAGTAATAATGGTCTAATAAAATTAATATTCAGCTTCAGCTTCAAGTTCATTTAAGGATTTGTCACATTCCAGCATCTACTGAAATGTATATCAGGCTATTTCAAGTTTGGATAATACACTGTATGTTTCTACACATTAAGACGTGTCTTCATTAAAGAGAATTAAAATATAGGAATATTTCTATACTTATTAGCTAAATATTTACATTTAATAACTTATCTATACAAGGGTTAGTAATGCTGATAGTACAATTTGAGTTTATTGCAGTAAATCCAGCCCAGCAAGAGCAACTGTATCCCCCTATTGTGTTGGTGCAGGTGGAGTTTGGACCACAAACAGATGGAGTGGACACACATTCATCCACATCTGTGAAATTAATAAACGAATAATTATTCATAACAGCAGCTATTGCTTATTAGCAAAGTGAATTATCATCATTAAAATTCAAAATGTCCTGAATAAAACACAAACCATCGCTGTAGGAGCTTCAGACCATAAAATGGTAACTTTACAAGAGAAGTAATAATGTTTTTAATGTTATGTTTAACTTTTCCCCAATGTGTCAAACTTTACAAATAAACAGTAACTGTACATTAAAATGCACCGAACAGTGATTTTTGTAGAGAGTGTGTTAAGTTTTAGCAAAACATGTAATTTGACCAAAGGCATCTAAACTAATGACTATGATGTATTTTGTCCCCAAAAAGACCAAAATAGGTCTTCATCTGTGAAAGTGCAAAGGGAGCAAACTGCAGTTAATGTCAGTGTTTGTGTTTCACAATATGCGATAATTATTTTTTATAGCAAATCAGAATACACTTCTGATTTACAGTAGATAATACCCCCCTCATAGTATAGTGAAAACACTATGTTTTGTTTCCTGGAGTAAGTCTTTTAATTCTTAATTTTAGAAAGAACTGTGTTGCATGTGCAGCATGTTACTGTCCACAGGCTTCCAATGACGTTTCAGTCATTCCAAGTTCTACTTCATAGTGGATTTTGAGGGCATGTTCTGGAACATTGTATTGTTGTAGAGACAACCTCTTTGCAGCTTACAGCAGTAGACACAGAGTAGCGAACAGATGGAAAACCAAATGACAGCAACTAAACCGCTCACTGAAAAGGGTTTGATGGAAAGAGGAAAGGCTACCAGGAGTTATTTAGTTGTGTACTGAAAATTTGCCAGAAGTGTACTACGTATACATTTCAAGCTGACTGACTACACTCAGAAACTCTTAATTACCTGGTGGAGATGGAGTGGGACATACTGTGATATCTAGAAAAACAACAAAACACAATTACACAAAATACATTTACATACTGAGATAAACTTCAGACATGTCTAATACATCATCAGTTCATCACTCAGTTACAACAGAAACAGTCCGTTAATAGAAGCTGAAATTATATCCTGTACACAACGAAAAGCAATAGTTTCACTGGACAAACTACAAATCATCACTGAGACTAACCTCCCCCCAAAACACACATATAATATGGATGTAAAAAACATATTCCAGCTGCTACATACTTCTCAGCTCTGTGATTGGTTGGCAGAACTGTCCATCACTGGGATAACCTCTGATACATCCACATGTGGTACTGATGATGTCATCACAGTGTCCATATGCTGTACACTTGTCACATGGCCAGAAATACTGATCCTCACACCTGCACTGGTATCCAGTACTATTCAAAAGACACACTGGGGATTGACAGAAACACACATTACTTCAGTTAGGACAGAACTGGACTATTGAACTCCTTCCTTCAATTGTGATATGAGTTCTAAAGGCACTGGACAAAGACATAACAGACACTTCAAGTATATTTTATGGAACGTTCTGGATAAATCACTAACAACCTCAAGAAATGTAGAAAAATAAAAATAAACCTCTGATTACAGAGACTGAACAGCTGAACTACTGATAATGTAAAGACTACAGAGATGTGTGACCTTTAAAGCAGGAGGTCTCAGCACAGACAGAGAGGACACTTACCTGTAGTGATGTTGAGTTCAGTGATCTCAATGTCGCTCATTTGGAAGGGTAAACTGAATCTCTTCAGAAGTGTTCTCAGTTGATAAAGCACTGCTACATCCACTGTGTCAATCTCAATCTCAATCAGATACTCAGTGGGAGGGGAAGTAACTGCAAACAACAGTATTTGGAATTAAATGGCATTGACCTGATTGATGAGACTTAACATCACCACTCAGACCAACACTTCTTACATACATGTTAAGGGGGAAATTTTAAAGAGGCGGTTGCTGTGCTACATTTGATCTGGTAAAACAATGTTTCCCATTTAGTGTATCTGAATCGCATACCATGGAATGTCTTTATCTTCTCATCTTATTGTGTGTTAATGTTAAGAGATAATCTTTTTCCTGCTTAGTAGACATACACACATCTGTCTGACAATTTATTTTTCAATACAAATTATTTTAAATTATTTGCATGAAACGCTTGGCTACAGCCTTGTTTTCTGAAAAAATTCTAGTTAGCACTCACATTTCATACACTGAATCACATAACGCAATGTTACCGGCTGATCCATGTGTGTGTGTGTGTGTAAAGGGTTAAACATGGAAATTTTACAGCACTTATTATATTCAGAAATAGACCCTGAAAGGCAGGGTGACTGTGCTACATATGATTGTTGTGGCGTTGAAAAAAAATTAAAGTTATCCTTATGTTCCCTACTTTGATTTATATCTATTGTTGCTAGTTTTAAAAAGGATATTTAGGGTTAAAAAACGATCAGTCTTCAGCAAGAGATTTGTACATAGAAAAGTTGATCTGTTTTCTATGAGCATTGACTTATATACTGGATTCAAAAGATTATCGATTGCTTATGCCTACTTCTGCTTAGGAGTGGTGCTCTTGCTGTGGGTGCGTTCCAATTGCGCCCTTAACACACTAACTACTTTTTGAGTATGTAGTATATAGTACAATTACGAATGTCAAAGTTGAGTATACTTAAAAATCTACACCAGTGGATGTTTGAGCGTGTTAATGAAGGACACTATTTCCCAACAAGAACAGGGGTACTACATGCTTTCATTTGTATTTCTTTTTTTTCCCCCTCCTTTCTATCTAATCTTCAATAGGTGGGAGCCATGCCAATGAGGAGGGCTGTTGCTGTCAGGAGCTGTTGCTGTGTGAAGAGAGCTGTGCTGTGGTAGTCAGTCTATGCTAAGCAAACTTGTATGTGTTGTAGATTTGTTCTGTTTGTGAGACACGTGCTTGTATGGCTTATTAGCACAGCATGGAAGCTCTTTTAGTATATTTATGCACGCATCATGTTGCTAACCGACACTTGAATGCTAACCTGTTACCCTTTATCTTCCCCAGTGTCAATCACGGACAGGAAAAGCTTGGGCCTGCCTGTGCAGTCATGGTAAGTTCTACTTATTTTCTACAGAATTACTTTGTGTACTAAATTCGTGGCTGTATAAGGTTGTATCACACGCTATTACACATTGCATTTCACTTTTTAAAGTGTTTTGTGACCTTCCTACACCCTTACCATCCACATGTTACTACTCCTTGTCCCCAAGGCATCAACATACAAAAAGGTTCGTAATGGTGATGATAATACACTGCTCAAAAAAATAAAGGGAACACTTTTTAATCAGAGTATAGCATCAACTCAGTTCAACTTCTGGGATATTGAACTGGTTAGTTAAGTAGTAGGGGGGTTGTTAATCAGTTTCAGCTGCTTTGGCGTTAATGAAATTAACAACAGGTGCACTAGAGGAGCAACAATGAGACGACCCCCAAAACAGGAATGGTTTAAAAGGTGGGGGTCTTTGACATTTTGTCCCTCCTCATCTTTCCTGACTGATTTTTCACTAGTTTTGCAGTTGGCTTGGGTTAGCGTCACTACTAGTACCATGGTGCAGTACTTGGACCCTACAGAGGTTGCACAGGTAGTCCAACTCCTGCAGGATGGCACATCAATACGTGCCATTGCCAGAAGGTTTGCTGTGTCTCCCAGAACAGTCTTAAGAGTATGGTGGAGATTCCAGGACTCTAGGACAGCTGGACAAGGCCATAGAAGGTCCTTAACCCCTCAGCAGGACCGGTATATGCTCCTTTGTGCAAGGAGGAACAGGACGAGCACTGCCAGAGCCCTACAAAATGAACTCCAGCAGGCCACTGCTGAGAATGTGTCTGACCAAACAATCAGAAACAGGCTTCATGAGGGTGCCCTGAGGGCCCGACGTCCTGTAGTGGGCTCTGTGCTCACTGCCCAGCACCACAGAGCTTGATTGGCATTTGCCATAGAACACCAGAATTGGCAGATCCACCACTGGCACCCTGTGCTTTTCACAGATGAGAGCAGGTTTTACCTGAGCACATGTGATGGATGTGACAGGGTCTGGAGACGCTGAGAACGTTATGCCGCCTGCAAAATAATTCAGCATGACCGGTTTGGTGGTGGGTCAGTGATGGTCTGGGGAGGCATATCCCTGGAAGGACGCACAGACCTCTACAGGCTAGACAACGGCACCCTGACTGCTATTAGGCATCGGGATGAAATCCTTGGACCCATTGTCAGACCCTACATTGGTGCAGTGGGTCCTGGGTTCTTGCTGGTGCACGACAATGTCCGGCCTTATGTGGCGAGAGTATGCAGGCAGTTCTTGGAGGATGAAGGAAATTTGACTGGCCCCCCCCGCTCACCTGACCTAAATCCAATAGAACATCTCTGGGACATTATGTTTCGGTCCATCCGACGCCACCAGGCTGCACTTCAGACTGTCCAGGAGCTCAGTGATGCCCTGGTCCAGATCTGGGAGGAGATCCCCCAAGACACTATCCGTCGTCTCATTAGGAGCATGCCCCGACGTTGTCAGGGATGCATACAAGCACGTGGAGGCCATACAAACTAATGAGTACCATTTTGAGTTGCTGCAATGGAATTTCAGTTAAATGGACTAGCCTGCTGCATCATTTTTCCATCATTCATTTCCATCAAACAATGTGGCATCCTTTCGATGCTAACACATTACCCATTCCATATGAGGAAAGATATTCTGCATGATTTTTTTCCCCATTGAGATCTGATGTGTTTTCAAAGTGTTCCTTAAATTTTTTTGAGCAGTGTAGTTGCTTGTGCTGAAATTAACTTTACAACCAGTTCCACATACTACTCCATGAAAGGTGACTGATAACTTTAAGGAACTGTTATTTACCTGTTGGTGATGGAGTTGGACATGTTGTCATGTCTATAAAACAAAAGAAAGAAAGTGTTTCAGAGATCATGTAAAAATGGCCTGAATGCCCTCATGTGACCTATCTATTGTAAACAAAGTACATTTCATGTTAATAATTCATGCCGATATGAGTTGGTAAACAGAGCATGATTATATTTCCTAGACACTAAGTTGACAGAGTAGAATTAATGCAACATATATGGTTAAAATAAGTGACCTAAACAGTCAGTCAAACAAACTTTTTACGCAAAAATAAATGAATAAAGAATTAGGATATAATGGATGGATTTAACTCTTAACTGTAATTCTGCAATATATATTTCATTTACTATCTAACAGAAAAAAGCTACCACACTTCAGTACTACTCACAAGCTGATATTGGCCTGTTCTGAGCTATTGTCATTTCTGTTCATCTTCTCTGGTTTAGACCCCTGAGCATGCAACTTGTTTTAGCCCCAGTGTTACAGGCCGCTTGTGGACCAGTCACAAATTAAAAAACACACATCTTGTAAAATATTGAAACAATATTCTGGATTTTTCCTTTATCTGCCATTTGTGCAGGATGTGGTCAATTTGCAATACTGACAAAAATCCATTTTGTAGAACACTGAATTACTAACTAACATTGGTCATAAATCTGAATAGTGTATTCTTTCAATAGATGAAAAAATTAGTTGTAATAGGTTACAAATGTAGTGGTGTTGTGGTGTGCCTGATCATGGGTGATTACAAAAAAAATCTTTTGAAGGACCAGCAAACAGAAGTAAACACACTGAAATAAATATTTGAATTTCACAATATTTAGTGCCACAAGAAATTCTGTCCCACTCAACATGCCGATAAAAAATGACTGTTGAAGCTCAATCACAGTTTATATGTTATGGCTCATACATACTGGTTAACTCTGTTGCTGGTTGGCAGAACTGTCCGTCATTTGGAAAACCACTGATGCATCCACATGTGCCAGCAATGATGCTGTCACAGTGTCCGTATTCTGTGCACTTGTCACACGGCCACAAATACTGATCCTCACACCTGCACTGGTATCCAATATTATTCAAAGCGCACACTGTAAATAAACAGAAACAATTAAGATAAAACTGGACTATTGTACACACACTGAGCCAAAGGCATTTTTTTAAATCACCAGATATTTTGTACAACAAGACATTCTGTGTGAATTGGCAAAAGACTATATATAGACGAATAATAATAATAATAATTACATTTACATTTAGGAGCCAAATGCGTAACGGCAGAAAAATGTAATGTCTCCAAAGAGGTATTATATCTTGTAAAAGATGTTTTACAAGACATAGAAGACAGACAGAGAAGACAGTTACCTGTAGTGACGTTGAGTTTAGTGATCTCAATGTCGCTCATTTGGAAGGGTAAACTGAATCTCTTCAGAAGAGTTCTCAGTTGATAAAGCTCTGCTACATCCACTGTGTCAATCTCAATCTCTAACAGATACTCAGTGGGAGGTGAAGTCACTGCAAACCACATAAATAATGAACAGGTGAAAGGTAATGGCATTAACCATTGTCATAAGTAACTGATCTCAACAGCTCAAGTTCTTCCTACACACCGTTTCAACTAGAGAAGTCCATATCATACTTTTTCCTGAATTAGATTTGTTCCTACAATTTACTCATGACAAGTACCAAAAACCTATATATTTTGCAACATCATTTTAGCTCTTACAATTATACTAGCTAATTTTGTTAGTGTGTCTTTAACATTGATACACTTTTTGTTTAAAAAAAAATATTTTCCAACATGATTACTTTATTTATTTTTATTGATTTATTTACTTTATTTACCTATCATAAAAGTCTTACTAGGATTGTTTAAGTAGCTAATATGGTATAACATTTAGACATTTAGACATTTAGACATTAATATCATTTTGAAGAAATCACGAGGAAGTAATCTGTGGTGAAAGCAAAATACACTCACCATGAACATTAAACTTATTTAATAGAAAACAGGTAAACAGGTAAAACTTATTTACCTGTTGGTGATGGAGCTGGGCATGATGTGATATCTGTAAAACAAAACAAAACAAAAAAGATAAATCTTCAAAGGAAGTCATTCTAATGTATTTTTTATATATAATGATAATAATATACTACAAATTCTGTCACAAAACTGCATCAATCATTAAATTAAATGTAAGACATTATTACTGAAATTATATTTTTAATGTGTTTAAAAGTTAAAAGTTTAAAAGTTAGATAAAATTATAAACAGCAGCTTTAGTGAGACATTCTCTAGGCTGTCTCATTCAAAGGCCTATACTGTTATCTTGTAATGGTTATAATTTGTGTTATATGTTTACATCAAAAATATATGCCTTTTTTATTCACACTTGTAAGGAAATTAGCCATGAGTACAACTTAAAGCTAATAGCTACTGGATAACCATTTTTCTCCTGTGCTGCCTTATTCTTATATCTTTTGTTGTCAAGTTGTACTGCCCACATTATTTTATTAGATATTCAATTTGATATTTTCAGGTCAGACACTGAAGTAGATAAAACCATGCAAGACAATGAGCTTCTAGAAATACGGTGTAGGGAGGTGTATACTGTCACTGTTTCAATTTAACAAACAAACTCATTTCCACTGTGTGGCATTTGCTTTTCTGATGGCAGCATGAAGAATTCCCCTGTGCTGCTGCTGTACCACTTGCTCTCAAAATGTAATACTGCTGGGTCTAATATGCACAGAGTAAAAGAAAACTATGGACGCATTGATTTATAGAGTTTTTATGAGGTTTGCTGTAAGATGTGTTGATTACCTGTGTATGGAATTGTCTTTACTCATGCTTTATTTGCTTTATTTGCTGTTGTCATTGCTTCTAATGCAAGAAATAAAACTAGCATCATCCTAAGCTGATTGTGGAAATGAACTTTGGCGGAGTTCCAGTGGTGCTCAATTAAAAATATATAGTTCCAGTAATCAGTAATGAATTAACTTTTGAAGCATGTGAGAAAAGAACAAATCACCAGCATGGGAAACACTCTGTCAACACCCCATACTAGTCAAGACTGAATATGCAATAATAAAAGTCCTCTTCAAATGAGTCTAAATTTATGCTGCAATTCATAGTTACCAGCCATTGGTTGGCAGAACTGTCCATCATCTGGAAAGCCACTGATGCATCCACACGTGTCATTAGTGATGTTGTCACACTGTCCATATGCCGAACACTTGTCACACGGCCAGAAATACTGATCCTCACACCTGCACTGGTATCCAGTATTGTTCAAAAGACACACTGGAAATTTAAAAAAACAAAGCAAAATAACTGTTTAGGGAAAATAATTTCAGAACATTTCACGCTGTAGTTGTCAAATGTAATTTCAATACTGCATTTGGAATTCATCCCAGAAAACAATCCATTAAGAAAAGTAAATAAATGCATGACTTCACACTAACAAACTGAATATTGGAAATGTGCTTTAAATGCAGTTTAAGATGCATACTTCAAAAAGAATTCTTTAAAGCTTCCTTACTTTAAAAAAAGGGTTTCCTTTTTTGTCGATCAGAGTTCAAAAAACTTCCTTAGCTGCAGACTTTCAGCACAACATGGACGGGAATGAAACCCTCAGTCCAGCTTTACAAGTGCAACTGACACTATTTTTAAAAATATAACTAACAAAGCTAACAAAGCCTGCATTACTGCCGTTCAGCCAATTCAAATGGCTACTACATTATCCACATTTTCGTTAACATTACTATTACTAATGATTCATTAATAATGTGCACAAGAACTCCAGTTTGAACATCACTGCAGAACAGAATAAACACACATGCAAGAAATGGACGCAGTGAGGACACCACTTTACTGTAAAAGACAATCTCTTTCTGAAATATAATTAATACAATAAACATTAACTTAATCGAAGTAAATACAGTACAGAAACGCGGAAGAAGGTCATGCATGTAATACTTATACCTTTTATTTCGTGAAACACTATGTCTATTTTGATCTACGATCACTTTAAGCACTACTAGTGAAGATGAGTGAGTGTCTGTGGTGCTATGGAAATCTGTGTGTCGCAGTTTTAAACTAACTACTCTCAACGTAAGGATGGGCATTACACTTTAACTTACAGTCAGACTTCATTCATTTGGTGCAATTGGCTGCAGATCTCTATAATACCCTTGTAAAACTAGTAAGAATTATATTACTGATATATAAATGTAGAATTATAACTAGTCATGAAGTTTCGACTAATAATATTTTTTTTATGTAAGATACAGATATTTGTAATTACATTTTGACTAGCAGAAATTATAACATTATCTTAATGATGTTATTGAGATTTAAAATACAGTTTGAGAGATGTAGCTTTCTAATACTTACTTGTCAAATTTATATTTCAGATCTCACCAATAGTTTCATGAATCTATAAATAATTATAATATTTGCATTTCATGTGTATTTATGAGAGCGACACTAAGCGGAACAAGGATGGTGTGAGTGCAGGCACAAGATGGAAGGCAGTGAACAAAGAACTATGCAGGTGTTATAGGATTATGAATACATCCAAATCCTGCTATATGCTTGTACATAAACTGCCTTAGCAGTTTTAAACACTAAAGCAAACACAAAACCTTTATAACTATAACTTTGCGATCCAGGTTTTTATATTTCTACATTTATCACTGCTGCCATACATTTTCCTGTATCACATGTTTACAATAATAAAAACACATTAATAGGAAACACCAAAACTATTTCAGTACTAACAGCACCCACTTGCAAACAATGTTATGCTAAATGTGAATGAATATGTGAGTGAGTTAGGTCTCAAAGATGTCTAATATAATCTATTTGTATCTATTTAGGACCCCCATTGTTGATATATTTTGAAATATAGTCTAAGAAATCTGCACTGAGGATGTGACAGAGAAAAGAAGTGTGTTGTGTCCTTCAAATCAGCATATGCTGTATATGGGTTTTGACTAGTAAGAAGTCAGTTCTAGATCTGAAACTGAATTTATAATTAGTCAGAACCAATTTGAATAGTCATAATTATCTATCAACAAGCTGCATTTTCGTAATAAAGGTCTGTAAGGTCTAAAATGTGTAAGTTAATATATGATGTAAATAAAACAGATAATAAAAAAAAGAAAATATGTATTTCAGGTTTGACTATATATATATATATATATATATATATATATATATATATACACAATTT
>CM067481.1:14801084-14826041 GCA_034552555.1 Semaprochilodus insignis | reverse complement strand
ACACGTGCAAAGCATAAAATCACTGAATTTATCTTATGTCAGTTCTCTATTGTTCGTTTGGCATTCTTTTTATTACAGTCCAAAAATACTGTTTGTGAATATTTACATGCGTTTTCCCTTGTAAAGCAGAGTTAATATGAATTATGTCATCCTTGTAGCAAATCAGATCAAAATCACACAGATCATAAACTAGATTTAAGCCACTTTTAGCCATAGAAATAAATCGTTAGATCAGTCATCTTTATTAACCAATTTGGCATTTTATATAGATTTTTTAATATTTATTAAACTAAGCTGTTTGTAGCCATCAAGTACATCATCTGACATTTTTAATGAAAGCAATTCAAAAGTTTTACTGATTTTGTGAAGGTTTTGTGTGATGTTTTTGGTGGTGTACATTCAGGATAAGACAGTTTAGCAGTTATCCTGAACTGAGTCTTTTGAAAGTTTAGTAAAATCATAAATATTTAGTTTTTGCTTGTCATAAAATCTTCTCAATGTAAACTTTGCCCAAAATGATTTTGTTTAAAGATACATGAGCTCTGAAAAGAAGAAAGCTCTGCTCTGCCGTTCAGCCCCAGGCTTTGTGGGTGCTAGTGTGCTCTTATCTGCTGAATGAGACCATAATCTATCACATCTTACACACACCACATCAAGCTAAACCTCAGACACACATCCGAGCACACACACACAGATGCATACACACACACACACACACACACAAATGCACATGCACATGAAATAACATAAAGAAAGCAGTAAGTGAAAGTCATCAGTTACAGATCATCAGATAGATCATGTACAGACTGTTAATTTTGTCAGATTGAGTTAGTTTTTAATTCAGTTAATATTGTTCATGTTTTTCCTTGGAGTGGAGTGGGCTCCATCTGTGTTGTAACGAGCATATTTAAGCATGTGTGGTTTGAGACATAGGGTGAGCAGTGGCACTGTGGTGTGTACGTGTGGTGTTTCATCTGTGTGTGTGTTTGGGGGTGGGTCTCCTTGTGTCTGTGTGTGGCTCCTCTACTGGCCTTGTAATCACAGTCTGAGCTGAAGCACACTGTTAGTACAGTACAGTACAGTATTATACAGTTGGGAATGTGGTGTGGTATTGTGTGGTGTCTGTATCTGTTAATGTATACTTGTACATTTGTGCGTGTTGTATTTGTTCTGGTTTGTGTCAGTAATATTTCAGAGGAATTTTGTGGTTCAGTATCTAAAAAGTTAGCTGTATGTTATAGAGGCCTCCACTAGAGCCTGGTTCCACCTAGGTCTATCTTTAACTAAGACTACCTGCATAGGCTCTTACGCAATAATAAACCCTCCAGGTTTTCAATACTGTTCAAGTCAGAGAACTGAAAGCCTTGAAATAATTCATGGTGGATTTTGGGGTACTGGTTTCCTGTGCTACTGGTTGCCCAAATCATAATAGATCAGCCACCATGCTTAATAGTTGGCAAGTTGTTCTTTTCATCAAGTGCTGCTCCTTTTTTTCTCTAAGCATGCCAAGTTGTAAATAAGTCCATTTTAGAGGTCGGTACAAGGCAGGGTCATCTGCGGGTCTCATGATTTGCTAAACAATAAATTTTGAGGCATCACAGTCATTGCGGGTAAACATTCAACAGGTTGCGGTATTATGAATTCTGCTGGCACAGGTTGACATGATTGGTGACTGTATTGGGTGAGTGCAGGCATTAATAATCAGGCCCGTGACCTTATTCCATTAGTTGACAGCACTTTTTTAAAAATGCCTCTTATCTATGAAGATATTGTGCATCCTTCACACACTTCAGATAGATTTTTGTAATTACTCCTTCATGCAGATCATGTTTCTGCATGCAAAGCTGCATGATAGATTGTTGCATCACCACTCATGTGTCAGCTAAACCTGCAGGTCCTTTGCTGTCATGTGGAGATTGTAATATGATTACTTCCACAGTTCCCCTTAACTACCATTTCTTAATGACATTTCAGTGGAAATTGTGAGCTGGTGTCTTATTATAGCCTTCCTCTGCCTAGTAGGCATCAGTTATCTTCAGTTTCATGATGCTCAGCCAGCTTCTTACAGAAGCCCACAAGTTTTGACTGTCAGCAATTTATTACATTCTGGCATTGTGCAAGAGTTAAGTTCTGAGAACTGGAAGTAGGTCCAACTGTTTGCACTTTATTTATTTATTTATTTATCCCCAATCACCCCCCAAAAATGTTAATAAAATACTTTTCATGTTTTCAATCAGCTAGAGTCTAGGTCTAGTGCATACAGTGTAGAGTGACTTTTAATAAGATTATACAGTTTTTCTTTTCATATACTGTTTAGTTGTATATAACACACTCTGCTTCACTGCGGCTATGCCTGTTTATAGGCTATGTATCTGCCTGTCAGTCTAACATTCATATTATTAAGTCACTTTAGGTCCTATTTAGGTTGATATCTTTCATATCTGTTATCTTAACTCTTCAGGTGAACGCGTATCATGCCCAGCTGAACAGATAAGGCAAGTTTACAGCTCATGCGCACATGCACACAGATGGGGTTTAGAAAAGCAGACTGGTGTTTAAAAGACAAGACTGATGGCTCTGTTCTTACATAAACTTCTCCAGCATAACTAGACCATCTGCTGTTACCTTTAAGAGCATATTTATCAGCTGTATTATCACTAACACTGTGTTTAAGAGAAGCTCATTAACTGCATAGTTATCCCTCTCCCTACTCATCCTCCTTATCTCTCAGTTCTGTCCATTTCTCACTCTCTGTGTCTAAAATCTTATGTACAGTTTTGTATTGATGGGCCAATTGATTTAGAAGAAGCAAGGAAAAAACACAATCCCTCCTCCTCTATGTTGGCATTAACAACTGGTTACTTACCAGTCTAGAAGAAACGTTATGAGTTCAGAATCAAACTTCATCCATTTACTCCCCAAGAGCATCTCCAGCAGTGAAAAGCAGCACCAGTGTTAACATCTGCTGTGCTTGTATTGGTATCACTTCTTTTGTTTACTGCCAAACATGGTATCTTGCCAGGAGTGGGTGGAAGTAGTCACTTTTTAAGAGCTTCAGACCATCATTGCATATACTGATCATTGTCTTTAAATGATCTAATCCAGAGCTGAACCTTCAACATGATTAATAAGAGGTTAAAAAACACCGTTGGTCATCCTTTCATATTGAACTGATGGCAGGCACATCGCTACAGTGATTCATTATCACCTCTTGAGGTATGAGACAGGGTAGATACATTCTGTTGATCATTTTTGTTCATTTTGAAAAATTAACTAAATGAAAATCTTACTAATTACAGCTTTAAATGCTGATACAGCAAATATGGCCTTCTTTGTATTTCATACTGCTCTTCTTTGTTAAGGATGTCATTTCTCAATTGTTGTATTTATTTAGTTTGTTAAGAACATCAGATCTAACAAAGCCAAAATATCAGAGTTTCTTTTTTTTTACTTTTATTTATATTTCTTTAGTTCAAGCTACATTTTTGAAGAAGCAAATACATAAATAATAAAGGAATCAAAGTGACTCAGCATTGGCGTTTTGTTGTACTCATGCACTTGGCTTGGAAAAACATCACAGTGGATCCGAGAGTAGAAGGAAGCCTTGTGCATCATTTATGCAGTGACAGAAACACAGTAGCTCACAGAAAGCTCAGATTCCACATGCTGAAATGTTTCTCTGTGGCCAACATGCACTGTAACTCCACTGGTGGCAGATTTAAACAAGGCTCCATCACCAAATTCTCAGAGTGGATCAATGGTGAGACACTCCGTTTCAGAGGGTTTATTAGTGTTCTGCTGAAAAGCTGCAGGAGGATTGCCACAGTAGTTACTGAAAGAGAATGGCTTTGTGGAGTTGCTAGATGAGTTGCTTTCAAGGCATGTAAAAGGGAAGCAAGCCTGTACTTCACTTTCTCACTTGTAAGACACAGTTTAAAGTGTATGTATCAGCTGTTCCTGTGTGTGTGTGTGTGGATGCATGTATGTAATTAAGAACAATCTCTTCTTCTCTTTTCACTTCTAGTGTGTACTTTTTGCCCCTGTAAATGATGTCTTTTTAATAATGTATGTGTTCTGTGTCCTCAGTTTGTATGTGTGTGTGTGTGTGTGGGAGTGGAGAGGTTCTCTAAGGTTAGGCTAATGTACATTAGACACAAACCCAGCCCGAGGGCCTTCTGTAAAGAACAGATTACAGAGACTGTTTATCATATGTCAAAAAGAGAAAAAAAACAAACATTGAAAGGCCATTCAGGCTGAAACGTGTTTAATGCATTTCAGTCAAAGAGTCACTGTCATACAAGCCTTCACAACAGGGGTAAGAAGTCAGGTGTGGATTTATTTGTCCAGACTCAGAATAAGATGCAGGCAGGTTCAAATCCGGACATACTTTCGGGAAAAGTCCAACATTACAAAAACACAGACCTGTAATCAAAACCCATAAACGAAAGCAAAGACAAGAGACATAACACTTGACCAATACAAGCTGTAAGGCATGGCCAATACAAGACTTCACTAACTAAACAGAGCAGAGGACTTTATACACAAAATGGCTGCTAATTAGAAACAGGTGAAAACATGAGTCTAGAACTCTGGTGAGAGCGGCCTCTGTGGGCAAGGAGAAGAACTATCTGCAGCAGATGTGACAGTCACAGAGATGATGAAGAGTTAGCCTACAGACAGTCATTAATCTGAACAGGACCATCATTCTGGATACGAGCAGAGTGTAATGACAGCTATGATTGGGCCCAGCAGACACGGGCACACCCATTTTCACCACTGACCCCCCTGCAATGACTGCTCAGATTTATTTTCAGGCTAATTCAAATCTCATGACTAAGTAACCAAAAATGGGGAAATGAAAATGCTTTAGCGTATGCCTTAGAAATTGAAATGTTTGACGTCGATCAGTCCAGTTTGTTGCACTGTTGCTACTGTGGAGAAACCAAGAGGGCCAATGCAAGTCTGTGTTCTGGTCAACCACCATTCAGTGTCTTCTGCATTTTTCCCTACTGAAACAGGAATTGAACAGCATATGAATGGGTTAATACTGCTGTAAGAATATCGTGTACCAAACACCTCAGGAATTTACACTTTGTTTCTGAAGCCTATTCCTCTGTCCACAGAACTGAGATTTGGTCAACCCAAGATTTTGTTGTGCCCATCCAAAATGCTATTACTGGTACCACTATCGATGGGATGCTTCAATAAGAAATGAATAGATCAAAAATGGTTCTTGGATTGGCTTTGCAGTTCTTTAGTTAGTATGGAACAGATAATGCCAAGATTCTTTAAACTTGAGAAAGATTCTTCATTCATTCACAAATCTCTGAGCAAAGAATTGTTTAGTTTTTCAGTTTTTCAATCAGTCAATCAATCAGTCAAAAAAAAAAATCTTTAAAGACAAAATTTGGTTCTTCTGTGTCATTTCTCTTTGGCATATTCAATACTAGGTCATAGAAGGACTGCTTTAGACTTTGAGAGTTCAAATGGATGAGTGATTGGGTGGAATGTCCCTGGGCTTTATTCAGTAGCAGCAGAGGCTAAATCATTCAGCTTAACTGAATTGTTTTGTAAGAATGAGTTGGTGTGAGCGTGGCTTTGCGTGTCATTGGGCTCTTGTTGTGTTGAGGTCGAGTAGCTGGGCAGGTTTGTTGTTAGACTTGGTGTCTCTGTTGAAGATTTCCATGCATTTTAATTTGTAAATGAGCAAGTCTGTTATGGAAATGATGTTTGCCTTGCTTTGGCTTCTTTGTCTAGAACAACGTAAAGCAGCTTCTGTGGAAGGCAAATGCCTTGTCTTGCACACACACGTACTGTATGCATGAACACACACACACAAGCACACGCGCACACACTCTACAGCGTTTTTGTTAGGTGCAGAGACAGCTCCAAAATGAGCCCTATGAGCATGCGCCTGTTGTGTTTTAGCCATCGCCTCATTGTTTATACTCCTCCTTTCCGCTCTTACTTTTCTGAATGTCCATTTATCCACAGAACAGAGAGGAGAACAAAATGATTGATGCCACTTTTCCATTTTGACAGGACTTTCCTGAAATTTCTCATCTTTTTGCAAACACTGGGATTCCAAAGAAATGACTCATCATTTTCAAGTGTTTAATTAAGGCACTGTGTGTGTGTGTGTGTGTGTGTGTGTGTGTGTACTATATACTATATACTGACCAAAGTCTTTATTAGGAACGCCGCATTGTATTGAATGTTCATTGTTCATTTTATCAGCTCCACTTACCATATAGTTGCACTTTGTAGCCTGTCCTTAAATGGTCAGGACCCCCACAGAGCATGTTTTATTCGGGTGATGGATAATTTTCCCACTGCAGTGACACTGACATGGTGGTAGTGTGTTAGTGTGTGTTGTGCTGGTGTGAGTGGATCAGATACAGCAGTGCTGTTGGAGTGTTTAAACACCTCAGTGTCACTGCTGGACTGAGAATAGTCCACTAACCAAAAGTATCTAGCCAATAGCGTCCTGTGGACAGCATCCTGTGACCACTGATGAAGGACTAGTTAGTCTCTAACTTTAAATCTGCAGTGGACCAACATGATAGGCGTGTCTAATGGAGTGGACAGTGAATGGACGTGGTGTTTGGAAACCCCAGCAGCACTACTAACACACCACCACCACATCAGTGCCACTGCAGTGCTGAGAATGATCCAAATACTGTAGTACCTGCTCTGAGGTCCTACAGGGGGTCTGTCTTGTGGGGGTCCTGACCATTGAAGGACAGTGTGAAAGGGGTAAACAAAGTATACAGAGGATCAGATGCACTGCAGTCTGTAACAGTAGAACTACAAATTGCTCCTCTGTGGTCAGGGGTGAGGAACATGTATACAATCATCACTGAAAGAACAACTGCACAAATAGTTGCACCCAGAAGGAATCGACCGACAGGAATGAAACTTGCTGGGTAGGTTTGACATTGTGAGACATGCGAATGATTTACGTTTCACGCTTGAAGCAAGGATTGGCCTCATCGTTGTACCTGACTGACCCAAGAAAAACACGATTGCCAGACATTCAGAAAACAGTGATGCCCTCCATGAGTCTCATCCCATGGTGTCGTGCCAGACTGTCCTGGAGTGCCTCAGAATAGTAGCGGGTCATCTTCAGTGGCGAGTCCTGTTTTTGTCTTGGTGGAGATGACCAATGAATCCGTGTGTGGAGGCACCGTGGTCAGCGGCAAGATGAGCGGTTTGTTGTCACACATCACATGTCCAGAACACCATACTGAAAGACCAGACGCCATAATGAGAGACACTGCTTCTGTATGTGTAGCTCAGTAAATGTTGCCCATATCAGTCTAAATTCATCATCATTTACTGTTCTGGTAACCTTTATCATCCTTCCTAATAGCATTGCAGTTCGACACTTCCTTCTGGGTGCAACTATTCTTTTGTTGATAAGTGTATATGTTAACTTATATTGGAAGACAGTTTTGGTTTATTCATTCTTGGACACAATGCAAATAACAACCAGGGGTTCCAAATTATGTGTGAAAAATTGCAGAAATATATACAGTAGAGGATGTATTTAAACTAATGTATCCTTAGTCCAAGTGTGTGTGTGTGTGTGTGTGTGTGTGTGTGTGTGTGTGTGAGAGAGAGAGAGAGAGAGAGAGAGAGAAAGAGAGAGAGAGAATGAGTCTGTTTTCAGGGATTTAACATGAATCTCAGTCGTCACATCAATATTTCGTAGTCTGTTTAGTTTTTGGCCCATTGTAACTCACTCTAAGCCAAGGCAGTCAAGCTTCTCTTCGGGCTTTCACAGTCCAAAGCCCTTTCCATAAGACCCCAGACAAAACACACACACCCCAGTATCACTTCTTTTCCCCCTGTACCTACAACAACCAGGTCCCCCTCATCTTAAAATGGCTGTTTACCCTCAGTTATATACCCATGAGTCCACAGTGCCCCGAGGGCCAGAGAAGGGCTCCATTGTGTGGGGAAGGGCGCCTGGCTTTGGTTAGTGCCAAACTACACATTCTCACACACAGATACACTCACACTTACTCTCACACACACAAACACACACTCAGCAGGGCTCAGCTCCCTCTAGAGGTCCATCTGGAGTTCATTTCCTGTTTGAGACAGCTAGTATGCTGCAGGCGGAGTCTGGCAGCCTCGCTTGATTGGACAAAAGTGTGAGACGAGGCAAGTGTACTGCACGGTCGATGTTCGATTTTTGTCTTAGAAGTTTGGTCTGATTGGCCAAGCTCTGTTAGTCAGTGCTGCAGCCTTTCCAATGACAAAGCAGTAATGGAAACAAGTAGCCAATCAGATTAATTTCAGTAATGCACTAGTAAAATCAGCATTGCAGTTATTTGTATAATTTTAATTCTCCTCTCTATATGTTATGTACAGCTAATTCATATGCTCGCCAGTAGTTAGATGCTATTTTGAATGCTATAATTACAGTGTCTAGATCTTCTGATTTTGGCTTTGCCATGTGTAATGGTGTTTGTCAGTAATTACAGATAATAGCAGTGGTGTAGTGACAACAGCGCTGCATTAGGTAATTGTGTGTAATAGCAGCACTAGTGCGTAGCGATAGCACCCGCAGAGTTGGTAATTGTTTCCAATGCTGGAGCTAGCCATTAGCGCCCAAGCTGCCCTGGGTTAGAGAAACATGGCAGCATGCGCTGTTGGTTTCTACCTTTACACTTCCTGCCATTAGTGCTATTATGAGCTCAAAGTGTCTTCAGCCACCATTTTAGCATGACCACAGATTTCAACTGTTTTCAGTCTGTTGTCTTTTGCCATTTTCTCTGGGTTATTTAAGACCAAGTTGTTTGCTTCACTCTGCACTGCAAAGCTTGCATTTTAAATCTCTATATCATATTTGTTTGATATCTAACATTTCTATAATGCCACATAATAGTAATAATAATGATGATTTCTGATGTTTTGTATAGCAGCATTTTCTGTCTTGAAAGTGTCTTATTCCATTGGCTGATAATTTTGTTCATTTTAGGCGTTATTTCTTAATGCGTAATGTAGTTGTTGCAATGTAACCAGTCATTAAGGGAGGTCTGATGTGAAATGTGGTTATAGGGCATAGAGATTGCAATGTCTATAACAAGAATATACTCACTGTATTTATAATCCATAATATCCGTTCACAAGGTTCAAAACCTATTCCATAAGGCCCCATTCGCTATAAAGGTTACATTTGCTAGTTTTGGTCAAAGTTGGTGACAGATGATGCCTTTTAGAATAAGCTTTTAGAAACATTTATAAGAGTTGTGTCAATTCCCATGACAAGCTTACCATTGCTGTAGAGGCAAAAAATTTTGGCCTTTTTATTTTATTTATTTATATATTTTACATAATTGGAAAACTCCCATTCCCCTTCATGTTGTGTCAAAATTTCATGATGAATATATGAACAGAAATGGTCCAGAAGACAATATTCCTCCGTTTAATTCTAGTTAAGAAAGTTTTTCCCTGTCCTGTAGTGTTTGTCAGTGTTATGTAGCCTTGTAAACAGTGCTCTACAATAAGGTTACCATATGTTGTTTTTTTTTTTGTTTTGTTTTTGTTTTTTTTTTAAGTTTTCATCCATGTCAATCGCAACATCTTATCTGTTAGAAAAGTCAGAAAGTGCTAGTTAATAAAAACATGACTGCTTAATGTCTTTGTTGTCACTGGTGCTGAACATTTGTGCTTTTGAAATTTCGTTTTTGGTTTGTGAATTAAACCATTCGAATTTGAGGGCTTTCTACAGTACACAGTCATTGAGGATTTTCTGATGACACATCTCTATGTACAATGAAAAAGAGAGAGAAAGATCTGCAGGAGGTTGCCTTCCCGAGATGAGAGGTTAACCATGGGCCTCTTTTTTCCTTCTCATCTTTCTTCCATCCATCCAGTCCCCATTTTCCCTGATCTCTCTGGCCTTGCTTGCTGTTTCTAGAAGGAAGTGAAGAATCTGGCTGCATTTAGAGAAAAGTAACGACCTTGAATGCTAAGTCAACATCTATAAATTTACTTGTTCACCCTTTCCCAAACAAGTGTGTGTGTGTGTGTGTGTGTGTGTGTGTGTGTGTGTGTGTGTGCGCACTCATGTCTGTCCCAGCAGGTTGCTTTATTGGACAACCAAATTAGCTGAACATGACTCGCACGCAGATGTCAGGTGTTCTAAAGAACGCAAACACACGGCAGTGCAGGCCATTAGGAGTCCGACAGCTGAAAATATGCCTTTAAAAATACGTGAGCCTGGGGACATGAGCGTGCCAGCTAACGGTGGGCTTACAAATAGTGAAACACGCTCAGCTCTGGACGTTTTGTGACTCAACTGCATGTTATTTATCGTCATCATCATCATCATCATCACACAGGAACAACATGAAAGAGAGCAGTGTTTATTCCTTTTGTCTCTCAGCCATAAGCCTCTCTCTCTCTCTGACGCTCTCCTTGTGTAGCTCTCTTGTCTGCCTTTTGTTCACAAGAAAACCAAGGAGCGAAACGCCTGTGTTCTGACAAATAATTGGAGCAAGGGTTGAGCACGGTTTCCATTTCACAATGTTTAACGAGAAAAATGTGGGCCGTGATTGGGGCTGATGTGAGTAAGTCGCCTCCAGGGGAGAAGACTGGCTGGAGCAGTACATTCGTACACTTTTTTTAAACCAAGCTATGATGGAGAGTAGAACTGCATGGGGCAAGTATATAACTCATGTGGAAGGACCCTAGGATGAGTCTATGCTGGCAGATTGCCCACATGTCATACATGTACCCAGTATCATGTGAGCAAATTGAGATAGTATAGTTTTGTTGTTTTTGTTGTTGTTACAGCCCTAAGAATCTAGATGTTTGAAACAAATGGTGAACCGACTTAACCCTGCAGATTTCACAGAATGAAACTGCTGAAATTGGAACTGTGCTTATAATTTCAAACAGAGGCAGGACATTGCACATAATGCTTTCCATAAGTTTGGTTGCCATCTACTGTGAAGTACTAGACTTTAAATGGAGACGATTCTCTCAAGTTAATGTGGATGATATTGCAGAAATATAATATCAGAATACGCAATCACAGTGTGTGTGTTGTTTTACTGAGCTTTGTGAAGATGTTGAATTTAGGGGCATCACTATCATGAAATTTTAGCTGGTGATTAATTGCCATATAAAAGCTGTTACAGTACATGCCTAATGTGGCCAAATTGGCTATAAGAATTATGCATGAGTTAAGGTAAGTTACATGAGGGTGAAAATATAAGCAGAAACACTTATTTTGCTGGCCTACATGCTAAAAAAGTAGATAAGAAATAAGCACACATTACTCAGTGCTGCTGTATAGACTTCCACCAAATTAAACATTAGAATGTTCTCAAAAACCCCATGTTGTCGCAATAAATGTTTTTACTCATTGTCAAAAAAAAAAATTGTTGGACCAAGGAAGTGTCAAATTGCAGTGGTATTTGGAAGGTAGATAAACGGTTACAGTGAACAATAAGTGATGAAACATTTAGACTGATAGGGGTAATATTTATTGTACCGCACATACAGCAGTATTGTCTCTCAGTATGGTGTTAGGCCGTCATGTTTGCTAATGCAACATGCCAGACGTCTTGTTATGGAGTTGTAGAGGTTCCTAATGGTGTCCTGTGATAATCCTTCCCATGGAGTTTGAATAGTCTCACGCAGTTCCTGCAGATTTTGCGATTCGGTGGCCGTTCACCAAGACAAATGTGGGACACGTCACTGAAGATGACCCACCACCATTCTGAGTCACTCCATGACAGTCTGGCACGACACCATTGCAGTCTTTGGTGATGTTGCAGAGTAAATACATAGGCAAAACAGCTTGAAATGGAGGGCTAGTCTGTACCTTATATAGCATGTATGCTAGCTAGCTTTAAAGGACTTTAAAGAAAAGAGAAATGTTATGCTAGCTAGAATACTTACTATCTAAACTACATGCTGAGCTAGCTGTTTCCATTAAACACCTTATTGTAGCACTTTCACCTCTGCACTTTCAGTTCAGTTTTTCCGAAATGCAAAGCACATTAATTGATGGTGTATCAAACCTGAGAAACCTCAAATCTGAGAGTGGCATTACAGTAATGACTGCACATGAGGGTTGTAAGGAATGAACGTTTTCTTCATGTATAGGTTTAAAGGTTACATATTAAGTCCGTTTTGCTTGCATTTTTTTCCAGGCTGAAATTTCATTTAGGGAAGTTGTGAATCACTCAATATGCGTTTTGAGTGTGGCTTAATCCTCCCATAAATGAATGGGTTATAACTCTATTTAGAGCTCCTGGCATAAATCCCTGGTTTTAACAATAACAAAATCCCGGTTAAGCCAACACTTTGATTTTGTTTGGATGCACTGTGGTGACGCCTGCAGTTGAGACAGGTCAAAAGTTCACTCGGGTGAATTGTCCACGTGAGATCACCAAAAATCATACCCAAGTTGACCCTTCGCTCACCTTAGCAAGGCTAAGCTGAAATGCATCTAGAAAATGGCCATAGACACTTATTATACATGCTGATAATGAGGGTGCAACAGCAGGGGCTTCATCTCAGTATTCCTGATGCATTTCTATTTAGGAAGTTTGTCCTGTTGATTGAAGTTCCAGATCTGGCCATGGATTACTGCAAAGCTTTTTTGTGACAACTATTGATGGAAGTGCTATCCAAATCTGTGTACTCAGTCTGATCTTAAGTACACAGTGTTAGGCAACATCTTTATCCCATGACAGCATCACTGTCCTTCCCAACAAATCATTCACCGTTTTCCCACACTTTCTCTTCAACATGCATGTCTATGAGGAGTGAAGAGTTTGACGCAGAGCAGGTGTGACACAATCTGATGCAGGTCATCTGCCAAAGCTTATCACTTCCTCCCGCTGATCCAGGCCTGTACTCACAGCCATTATCTCTGTATGAGGAGGGGAAGAGAGGGAGCGCTCATTTCCCGTCTGTTTGGCTGTGAGGGTACATGGCAAACAGTCCACAGCCTTACCCAATGAGCTTGGAAATTCTCCAGCTCTTTGAGGTGTTCCAAATCAGCTTTTTTCCTTCACAGCTAAAAGCACAGCAGTTGAAAATGGGACAAAGAACTGTTTTTAGAAGAAAATGGAGGTCTTCTTACAGTGTTGAAAAAGCAAGGTATCCACTTGGTTTCGGAATAGCCTGTGGTTTTTTTTTTTTTTTTACAGTTATATAACATGAATTTAAGTGAGACATTGAACTTTAAGAGGCAACTGGCTATTTAGTACAATGACTGGTGTAATTCAATTACAACATTCTGATAGCAGCAGCATTCAAATACAGTGCTAGTGCAAATACCGGTCTCACGGTTATTTACCGCATAAAAACACAACACAGATCTGCCAAAATAAAAACAAAACATTGGCAGCTTGCTGATTTTATGTTTTGACTAAAAAAACCACAAAGCCTATTCCCACATACAAATGGATTGCACAGTTGAACTGAGGGCAACATATCACCAAACAATGAACCATCCCTTCCTTCTAGGAGAAACACTGCATCATCAAACTTCATCTCAGTACTCACCATTAGTGTCTGCAGTGGGGGAAAGCATCACCAATGTTAACTCTTGTTTTGCTTCTATTTATATCACTTATCCTGTTAACTTCTGAACATAGATTCTTGCCTACTGTCACACCCTGCCATGTCTTGTTCTTGTTTGTCTGTTTTTTCTGGTTTTCAGTTTTCTGTTTGTCTTGTCATTGCCATGTGCCCTTTGTTATTCCATGTGCTTCTGTTTTGGTTTCTTGCTCCTCCTGTCTCCGCCCTCTTGTCAAGCCCCTCACCTGTCCCTCGTTTGTAGCTCCGCCCCTTCCCAGGTGTTCCTTGTTAGTCTTGTTCACTTATACTCCTTGTGATTCCCTTTGTGCTTGCTTAGCGTTTTGTTTGCTTGGTGTTTGTTCCTCTGCCGTTGTTCTGTCTCCCTGCCGGTCATTTGTCTTTGTTAGTTGTTTCTTTTGGTGTTTTTGTTTTGTTTGCTCCTGTACCAATTAAACCCTTGCGTTTATATCCTGCCTCCTCGTCCCTGACCCCCACGTGACACCTACAGTGGGTGGCGGTGGTCGTTTTAATGGTCACTTCACAAGAGCCGTAGCCATTGTTGCATTTTCTGTTCCTTCCACTGTCCTTCCTCTATCTGTCCTTAGATGACCTAACCAGAAGATACACCTTCAACATGTTTGACAGGGTTAGAATGCACCATCGGGGCAGTGCTACTTCCTCATCCTCTCTTGTTGAACTGATGGCTGTTGTAACTCACTATCACCTCTTGAGTTACAAAGTTGTATTATGAAACAGAATGTGCTGGGGTTAGCTGGTTTGCATGCAAGCTTCAGTAGATATCTCTGCAATATGATGCATAGACTTCTTTGCTATACTGTCAAATCTGTTATTTCTTCACATTCTGTTGATAATTTTAGTTAATTTTGGAATGCTTTAAACTAAACATTTTGCATATTGCTACTCTAAGTGCTGATTTTTGTTTAATGTAGGACTAGTAACTTTAATATGTGAATTATTTTTCATGTAACCATAACATGCATGTGCCAAATAAGCTATTCTTATGAAATGGACTAATGGGTGATATGGCAGAAATATAACTTCATGATGCTGAATTTCTCATTTTCACAATGCAGACTATGTAGATGTACTGAGGACCTCTATGACATACCCATGATGTCCCCGACATCTACTCAAGAGTCTTGTCTGCAAAGCCCCGTTATGGGTATTACCTTTGATTCCATCCAAGAATTGAGACATTTCAGTAATGCAACAGTAACTTTTTATTGCCAGTATTTTTTTATTACCAGTATGTTTTTTTCACAAGCCAGTTCAGGTGTATTGCTCATGGCGGTCACAAAGATTGGAGTCTTAGCATATTGCATTTAGCACTGTGCCTCTCAGTCTTTATTGTTCTTCAGCTGAGTTCCAGAGCAAAGGTAGGTTTCAGATATGTGAGTCCAGGCCAGCCCTCTTCTCTCCAGAGGCAGGGGGAGCCGGTGTTTGTGTTGGGCAGAGAAACCGCACTGTGCTCTGCAGAGACGCTTCTCATTACAATGAAATCCATCCACAAGGGTATTAAAGTTCTGCTGGTTTCATACAGTTCCCTGTGTAACTTAGAGTTTGTCCTCATGTAAACCGTGCATCATGTCCTCTTTCACTCAAATTTGTCCTTTAATTGTCCTCTTCCAGACAGTCAGTACAATGAACAGATCGTTTATGAAGGTCTTCCACAATCCCCTGTGCTTTAGGCAAGGATAAACCCTACCTAGGCTTTAAGCCAACAGCATTCTGGTCGCCTTCTCTCCTCAGACCTCTATATTGCTTAACATGTTCACTGCTGACAGGACTGTTTGTGGTGGTGAAACTTTGCACAAAGGAAAGCTGAATTTTTGGTCCCAATACGAATAGATCTCAAGAACATTCTGTCTGGACCTGACCTGGCCGAGTTTTGAACTATAGCCTGACAAAATTCTGACCCAAACACGACCATCTCCAACAAGAGACCTAATATAACCATGATGCTACTTAAGTTGCCTTAAAGACAATAATAGCTGTAATGAGACCATCCTAAGTTTACATTCCGCTAATGAATATAGTGATTGCCATAGAACAATATCCCAAGTTTTAGTTTGAATGAATTTTGCCATTCATTGACCATTACTTCCACAATGCGAATTACTCCCAATTAAAAGGTATTTAAGGTGATAAAAGTAGGGAAGAAAGATAATGTAGAAAGAGAACAAAACTAAAAGAGAAACGCAGGTCAAAGTAGGAGTTGAACTCTGAGAAGCCTTATCATGGAACCTAAATGTGATCCAAGCCACAGCAAATACCTGTAAGAAACAGAAGCCTACCGGACCAAATCTATTGTGAATAGTCGAGTCCTGTCTATGGAGAGAAATTTGTGCCAAACTAAAAAGCAATCACTACAGTGGAAAAATGTGAAATGCAATACACAGATGACATTACTTTTCCCCAGGGATATGCAGAATACATGCCAAAATGGAAAACAAGCCCTCTGTTACATTGTTTGCACTTTACTTGGCCTCTTTACCAAAAGACAGTCCATTAAGATTTACATTATACAAACTAAATGCTGAATTTATGTTATAATTGAATACATTCTGCCTTGAAATGTAATAAAAGCATGACTATGTTGCTTTCCACTATGCTGTATTGAAAACAGCTTTATATCACTGTAATGGCTCCTCTGCTTTTTTATTATTTTGGCACAATTTCTGCATGTTACTGTTTAAAGGAGACCTATTATGCTCATTTTCAATGTGCCTCCCAATAAGCTTCTGCTCTAATGGGTTAGCTCGCCCACTCTGTTCTGACTGGCCAACTGCCAGATCGGCATCCTGCTATAAGTTTTGCCCCCACACCAATGTGGCTATTCTTACAATGGTGACCGTTCTGCTGTATCAGTTTAAGCCTGATTGAGAGCGATCCTGAAAGTCAGATTGATGAAGTTGGTAGACCTGATCCACCTTCACAAGCTAGTGTGTTGAGCATCCCAAGCTTGCCTGTAGGCGGGAAATAAGGATTGTGATACGAGACGGCATCACATTGTAACAGATAAAAGGGCTGGAAATCCAACAAAGCTTGACTTTGCAGACTGTTTACATGCGCAAAAAGTTGTAAAACACACTAAAGGACAGGGAAAATGCAGTTCCCTTAATATGCAGTCTTATGAGCACATTGCATTTCACTGTGATGGTTTAATTTTAATGATGGAAATACATTTGAAGTTATGTCAGTGTTGTAGAGGTGTTGCTTTTCATTTTGGCATATATTCCGCATATCACCTGAGAGAAGGACATTTTATGTATGCATTGTATTTCATTGTTCAATTCATTTTTCAATTCTGACTTTAATTCAGCATTTCATACTGAAAATGCAAATCCTCATATCCTTACTCAGTAAGCAAAAAGAAAGAGGTTTTGTTTTTCACTTTGGCTTGTATTTCTGGTTGTCTCTATGGAAAACTAATGTCATGTGTGCATTGCATTTCATATCTTTAATTTGGTGTGTATTCCTCCTCATACATGTCAGGTTTAGACAAATGTTTCAAGCTCTAACAGGTTTAGACAAATGTTTAGACAAATGTTTCAAGCTCTAACAGGCAGCAGATATTCAGTCCAAAATATCTGTTCTACAAAGACCTCGACTTTCTCACTCCTGTTCCTCTATCTTGCACAGACATAGGGATTTAGGTGCTTTGGTATTCTCTGTATTACTGGTTCTTCCTGATGACAGCTGTGCAAGGCAGGGTAAAGCTCTGATGAATATCTGACCCCCAGGAGAAAAATTATATCAGCATTAGCTAAATCGCTGTGGCTTTTCTGTCCAATAAATTTAAACACAACTTAATATGTTTGAGCAAATTCCTCTACAAATATGCAAAACTCTCAGCGTGCACTTCATCAACTTCCATGTGGCCTATTCCTGCATTACAGTGGTGGTGGGGGGGGTCAACCATTTCACCACTGTAGAACTCAGAGAGGTCTACCAGTGGAATATACTGTGGAATATGTCAGCTTTTGCAGTGAAATTGGTTTGTGCCCCTTCCAAGACCTCCTCTCAGGTTTCTCCTTCCCTTTCCATTCACAGTGGCCTACATTTATCAAAATGTGTTTAGTTCCAAAGGTAGAATCTGTGCAGTATTCAGGTTTTATGCATATATTGAGAATCTAATTAGGAAGCTCAAAGATAAGATTGTATTTTTATTTTGTTTTACTTTTAATGCCAAACAAAAACTTATGGAAGCTACTTTGCTGCCTGCGATTGGTTAGGGTGACATATTGTATATGCATACACCCTCCTCTTCTTTAGGGAGCCTTAAATCAGTGCATCATGCATTAATATGTTTTATCACAAATGCAAAGTCTATTGCTCACTATTGCATTCTTTGAGATTTTGGTGGGCTGAACATTATCGCTTACAGACCACAGCACTGATATAACTTTATCTATAGAGCGATACCAGTTAAGCTTCCAACTTACCTCTGTACCTTTCTTTTTCTCAGCTCGGGTTTTCACCAGCTGTGCTTTTCTAGGTGAACGCTTTTAAAATGTATCCTGGGTTTTGGCAGAGCTGTGGATAACTGCATTTTATCTTGCACATTGGCCATGGAATAATCTGCAGAAAGATTTAAAACTAAATACATTATAGCCATTGACAAAGTTAAGTGCATCGTAAAGTATGTGTTGAATGAGACATGTGGTTGTTTTTCCAGAGGGGCCTCTGAGATTAACTTGCTCTTTTGTATATCGTGTTATATATGTTGTATTTTATGTTGTATATGTTGTATTTTTACATGTTGTAAGTCAGTACGGCTGCTATCTCAGCCAATTCTGTTTTGTAAAAGAGGTTCATCTCAGTGGGACATCCTGGTAAAATAAAGGAAATGAATAGAATTATAAAATGTGCTTCCACAGTTTTGTCATCTGTGTAATGAAATTGGTGTGTAATATTTCATCTACCTGAAGAAGAATTAATTGGATTTAATAATTTCACAAAACCAGTAAGAACATAAAAAATTAGAGAACAACAATAATTATTAGTTGCTGTTATTATGTCAAACGTTCACTTCCATTTGGTAGCCACCTCAAAGCACCTGTATCACTTGTGCAAATGAACTTTAGTAGCACAAAGAAAAAAGAAAAAAACACAGAAAAGAGTCAAATTTTCTGTGCAAACATACAGATGTATGCAAACAGTGCAAAGGCCACCCATGGACAAACAACATGTTTAGTTTATTTTCCTCTACAGAGAACACACTGCACATTTTAGTGCACAATTACTATTTATTTCTGAATTTAACATATAAGGGAAAAAATAAAGCGTAACTTGTGGCCTGGACCAAAGTCTTTGGACACTATGTGAATATTTTCATGTTTTTTTTTTTGTTTGTTTGTTTGTTTGGTTTTTTTGGTGACACTTTATTTGGAGTGGTTTAGATTAAATACATGCTCAACAGACCCTCAGTAACATAACAATAACATATGCAAAGATATATGTAATATTGATGATGTATAATAATACATAATACTGATTTAGCAACAATGAAACATTTGATGCATTTAGTAGATTATCAAGAGACTTTTAATTACAGTGTAAAAAAAATCTGTAGATGTTAACCTGAGTAATCACTGAACATGTAACAGGTATAGTACAGACCATTTCAACGTCCTCAACAAGCTGTTGTAGACATGCTGCTGACACCCTCCTGTAACTGGAGTCTAACTGAATAGGTTTTGGGTGGAGGTTAGGGTTAGGATTAGGTTTTGGGTGGAGGTTAGGGTTAGGATTAGGTTTTGGGTGAAGGTTATGGTTAGGTTATGGGTGGAGGTTAGGGTTAGGATTAGGGCAGGGTTAAGGTTAGGGTTTGGGTGGAGGTTAGGGTTAGGATTAGGGCCCAGGTTAGATTTAGGTTTTGGGTTGGGTTACTACTAATAACTACTAAATGCAGGGGTTGGACAATGAAACTGAAACACCTGTCATTTTAGTGTGGGAGGTTTCATGGCTAAATTGGACCAGCCTGGTGGCCAATCTTCATTAATTGCACGTTGCACCAGTAAGAGCAGAGTGTGAAGGTTCACTTAGCAGGTAAGAGCACAGTTTTGCTCAAAATATTGCAATGCACACAACACTATGGGTGACATACCAGAGTTCAAAAGAGGACAAATTGTTGGTGCAAGTCTTGCTGGCGCATCTGTGACCAAGACAGCAAGTCTTTGTGATGTATCAAGAGCCACGGTATCCAGGGTAATGTCAGCATACCACCAAGAAGGACGAACCACATCCAACAGGATTAACTGTGGACGCAAGAGGAAGCTGTCTGAAAGGGATGTTCGGGTGCTAACCCGGATTGTATCCAAAAAAGGACTTGTATATGTCATTCCCAAGACGAACTCACGCTGTATTGGCCGCAAAAGGAGGCCCTACACCATACTAATAAATGATTGTGGTCTAAAACCAGGTGTTTCAGTTTCATTGTCCAACCCCTGTAACTTCTACTAATAACTACTACCAAATAAAGTGTTATCGTTTAATTTGATTTCAGTTTTCTGAAATCTGCAGAAGATGTATATCAGATATAAAAGCGGCAGGTTTCTTGTTGGATGGTAAAATCTGAGTGATCAAGGCTGTTGCTAGCATTAGAGCTTGGCAGTGCAATATTATAAACCTAGGAGGACACATTGTCTTATATGCAAGATCTTTTAGCAAACTTCAGCTATAACTGTCCAGATGATCAGGATAGCATGAATTATGTGTTCATCGTCAACACCTTTCCACCATCTCTTACTCAAATAAGTCTAATTCTCTGCTGATGCCATTCATGCAGGTGTGTTCTGGAGAGTTTTGTTAGAGATGTCATTTCTTGATGGAGGACGTAGAGCTTAGAGTGTCATGTCCATCAGTATTTTACAAACAGTGCACAGTCCTTATGTTAAAATGGTATTTATTTAAACTTGAACACTGTCAACATGTAGTTTGTAAACGTGAAAAGGAATCACTTGGACATGGAAGAGTGTATGACTGTACTGCAATGACTACAAAGACTTAAGTTTTTTTTATTTACTGTCACTGCACCTATACATGCCAAATGTATCATTTTGTACCATATGTTGAAAAGAGTAAATTGGGGCACGTTATTTGTTTATGATAAGTAAATAAGGGCTAGTACATACCTGCTTGTTTCTACACAAGAAAAACTGGTTCTTCGGTTATTTCACTTTTCTCATTGTTGTAGTTCCCTGAATCAGATGAGTCATTTGTTATTCCATGCAAATGAAATTTCTGCTCATTTCTATTGAACTTTAATAAAGAATTGCCTTTGTTTTTACAGCTCCATTATTTGATTCAGCGAAAATTAAAGCAAGCGGTAGAGAGGCAATGATTGTTAGAACGCATAGGCAAAATGTCATGTATTTATCAAAAGTTTATCTCACAAATATCCAACAAGCTTGTTGTTGCTGTCGTGATGCTTAGGTGCAGACCTTTGTGGGATCTCTGGTTTGAGGCAGATGCTGCTTTTTCTTGGTGCTCACAGAGCAGCTTAGAAAACCATATTACTTGCTTGGGGGCTGATCTTCTGTTAGATTACTGTTCTTTAAAGCTTTCTGTTCGTGAATAATAATCTTCAGTCTTGTAGAACAGTAAAACAATCCAAGTGATGGATGATGATATCATCTGAGAATAGTCCTGTAGTACAAAAAGACATCCAAAATCATCTCAAGATCCATTTACTGAACTGGGTATTCTGATGAGGCATATATGGTTTGGAATTGAAATTTGAAAGTTATGCATGATATGTTATTATTTTTAAACCTCATAGAACCCCTGCATGTAAATATGATATTGCAAAATGATGACCTCAAGGTAGAGCTATAATGTATACTAACACTAGTCAAAAGTTTAGTCACACCCAACTAAATGGATGTTTTTCGTTATCTTAAAGACTACAGACATACACTTAACAGTTCCAACTGATAAAATATACCACATATACTCTTAATGTATCACAATATTATATATTTGCCATATTGTCCACCTCTAATATATATTTTGTTGATCAAAAAACTTTTCACAGTTTAATAGCTTTACTTTCCCTTTCAATTTTGTGAATATCCATTATGGACAGATCAATAGAATTGGTCCAAAATTGCTTAGAAAAAAAATCTTGTTATATTAGTCTCCATTACAAGTTAATAAAGCTGTTTTAACTCCTGTAAAAGAGGTGTTTTAAGTTGACTGCATGATTCCATGAGTGTTATTTTATAGTTTGAAGTCTTCACTTTTACGCTAAAGTAAAACATTAAGCTAAAAATAAGAAATCAGTAGAATTGTCTAAACTGGTAACATATCTATTTCAAAGGTGACAAATTCTCAGTCTGTACAACCTAGGTATCATTTTGTTGGTCAAGTAATAATGTGATGAATCATGTACATCTAAAACACAAGCATAAATCACTCAATCAGTGAAACAATCAGATACAGATCACATCCCACACGAGAGCTGCATACAATAAGCAAATGTTAGTGTTTTAATATGTTTTTAGGAGTAGCACATGTTGATGATGCATGTCTGCTGAGGCCGATACATTTGTAAACTGTAGGTTTTGGTGCTGTTTTTCTATTACTATTTGTCCCGTCATCTATTCATTCAAGTTTATTGACAGCTCAGAAAATCCTGGCTAGTTAGTTTGGGTTGGTTGTATACTGAAATATGGAAGTATGTTGTACTATAGGCATTCCTACTACTGCTTTTTGTTTACAGTTGGAAATGTTATACAGATACTGATAACGTTTGCACTGTGTGTATTTCAGGCACTGGGAGACTCTGGACTGCCAGATGTTTTGAAGCAGCTCCTCCCCCTCATTAAGTCCAGCGGTTCTGGCACTGGTGTGGATCCTGGTTCTGGTGATTTGAGTGTGGATGAGCTGCTGGTGCTGCTTGTGTATGTATATTCTCTGGCCCAGGAGACCAAGAGCAGGTCCCATGATGAGGATCAGGTGGAGAAGGTGGAAGGAGAGCTTATTGGGGCACTGACACTCTTACTGACACAGCAGACCACACTGAGCCCTCTTCTGCAGGAAATTACAGGTACTGCATCAGCTGATGGTAGGGGCTTTATGCATAGAATGCTTCCATTGCTTTAATGGAATGTTCACTTACAAAACATTTAATATACATTATACACACAATGGTGGGAGACTTTGGAGGCAAATGCATCATTACTTCTTAAAGCTGCACAACACGTGTGCATCTCAACTTACTCAACATATTATACTGCTGTTATCTGCTGTTATAATAATATAACACTGTTTAATATATCACTGTTAACAATACTGCAGTGCTACTCTTTAAACACCCATCACTGCAAACGCCAGAGGAATACAGGCAAATTATTCGGGACTACAGGCAAATTAAGCACACTGCAACACAATATATATAATATATTGTGCAGTATATATATGTATTTTTTAGTTATTAAATATGTGTATAGTTTAAACGCACGCTGGTTGAAAGGACAGTCCTAAGGTTGGATGCATTTCTACAGTATTGTAGTGGATGGAGCAATTTTTGAGCTGTACACATGTTTTGTAATTGGGCTGAATGATGAAGTTATAGTTAAGTCATTGGTCTCCCACATGGGAGAACAGAGTTCAATCCCACCGCAGAGAAGCTGTCTTTAGGTTTCTAACCGTTTGTCCCAGTAATGTAATGGTGCCTCTCTGGCTCGGCACATATTATAGTTATTTGATCTTTCCTGCTGTCTCGAGTCTAATGATGCATTTATCACCAGTAATAAAAATACAGTTTATCATGCAGTCCTAGAGTATAGTTTCATCATATGCATCCTATTGAAAAGCACACTCAAATATCTGCAACTTGACCACACAGCAGTCACTTTAAAGCAGTAGCACAGATTTCCATTACAACATCAACTGTTTTCTTTCTCACACAGCTGGCTTGTCTTTGCGAAAAATGTATTTTTGAACACACTACATATTTCCGTAATTCCGTAAATCTGAAATTATATGTTCCTCCACTCAAGACTTTTTTCTAGATGGTTTACACTGAATATGTGGACTCCCCAACCAATATTTAACTGTGTTTGGCTTCTGTAGGTACCACAGTAACAGCACAGACTTCAAACACTCCAAAAACTCCAAACACTACCATTCTAGTGTGCCTTAAAAACAGGCCCAGCTCTTAACATAGGGCCAAAGAGCTGCTACAACAGGACCACCTGTAACGTAACATCATCCTCCATTAACATAACCTCAACCACGCACATTCGGTACTCACACCACTACTTTACCACACCAGAGAAAGGGGACACACCCAGAACCCAGAGAGAGAGAGACAGCAGGGCATACACTGGAAAAACAGACAGATTCATTCATCTCAGTGGCAAAGTAACATTACCTGGGAACCTCAGTAGCACTATAATTCACTAACCTTGAGTGGTACTACATTAGTGGAGACAGGCTGGAACAAAGATAGAGGAATGGAGAATGAGTGTAAAGAGGTTTAATAATATGGTTCAACCAGTATATCAGGCTCATAATGTTAACCCATACTGAGGTTCTGCAAAGGACACACCAGCAACGAACCAATATTTATTCCTTTATCAAAAGCGCCCAAACGAAATTTAACAGTGGTGAACCCTCAGGACATACTGCATCTGCCTCCTTTTGGGGAACTAGAAGATGCATAAAATTTTTTGTTAATTTTTTTTATTCAATAGATTCAAGCTAACGTTTTACAGTACTACTCTTGTTCTGTTATTACAATTTGGATGGAAACAGTAAAGATTAAATATTTCATATACCAAGTAGACAACTGGACAATCAGCAAATGTTTTTCATTGTGGTATTTAGGTATATATAGCTTAGCGATCCTTTCTATTGGTTAGGCTTTCAAGAGCTGAAAAAAGCCCTAACACATTAGATTAACCTGCTAAATGTATTTATGTGCCTGTCACAAGTCCCAAGTAAAACACTAAATTAGAAGCTTCAGATGTTTCAAGATATGTGTAGAGTATCTACAATGGCCATAATGTTAATGTAAATTGCCATGAACTAAGCACTAACAAACTACGAGAATTCCATAACGATTTCTAGCAGGAATTAGAATTATTGCAGAGGTGTTTTAGCATCTATACATCAAACATCTATCAGCATAGGAACTAATTTTAGAGGGATCCACTCATCCTTTAGTTCTTAAATAAAGTGACAAACCTCTACAGGTGTGACCATTCCTAAATCACTATGAATCCTGACAGTTTAACAATTTGACAACAAAATGTGATGAATAACTACATTTTAATGAGTAAAGGGTTTTGTTATTTATAGATAAAGGTATACCTTCAGTAATGAGTACAGTTGAAGTAAAAGTGTTGCCATCAATTACTAAATGTTCAAGAA
>CM067481.1:14751274-14800584 GCA_034552555.1 Semaprochilodus insignis | reverse complement strand
TATATATATATATATATATATATATATATATATACACAATTTATTTCAGTAGTTAATCATAAGTAAATTACAGATTTCACGCAGCCTTTAATAGCAGGGTTGCCAGATTGCGTCTATAGTTTCTGACCAAAAAATGTGTTGTCCCTAGATGACATTGTCAGTCCATTGTGATTTAAACAGTTTTATACTCCCTGTCAGACATCTCCTAAGAAACACCTTGACAAGGAAACAACAAGTATTTTCAATAAAATCACAAATAGCATTAAAGTGATTAAAGACTTTTTTACTCCCATGACACAGTTTATCAGATTTTTCAATATTAACACTTTAAATTAAAAGTTGTTGTGCATGATTTATTTGGATTATTGCAATAACCAAAAATATTGCAAGCAATCAAAGAAGCATCACTACACAGAACACATCAAAGGACATCTCATCACTGTTTTCCTGAATACAAACCCAATTCCTTTCTACCAAGCTTCTAGCAAGTCCAGTGTCCCTATGAATGAAGTTACATTGACATTATATGGAATTGCTGAGAGAGCTGTTATAACATTATAAATATACAAATATATATTATATTGTATATTATAAATTATACAAAATAAATATCTGGAATGCCTGATATATCAAAGTGGAGGTCAAATCTCAGGGTGTGTCAACTTTGCGTAGTACTGTATGTGAGAATCTAATGTGTTGTAATTATTGTAATGACACACACTCATTTACTAAGAATTTTTAGTAATTTTTAGAATTTTTAGTTGAAACTTGTGTTATTCATGTCTCTAACAGAGCAATATTAATTACGTGTAAAACATAAATTTCCTCTATACAGATTATCTGTGTCTATCTTGCATGTACTACCTGCATCTGCTGACTGTTTGACTGACTGTTTGAAAACCACAGTGCAACTGTCTAATCATGTTAATACAAATTTTAATGATCTCTATGCTAATGAAGAGTGAGCCCCAACCTTGCATTCACAGACCAGACGTTATTTGGTTCAGAGACAGCTCTGTAAGTTCATTACAGTTTATTCATTAAAGTTTTACCCTGATTCTGCTGGTTCTGTTTGTTCCTAGTGGTTATTTTTTAGGTTTCTAGGTTTAAACAGCATCAGTTGCTCATAATTTCAGTTGGATGGCAATCCTGGATGGCAGGGTTAGTGCAAGGCCTTTTAAAGTTGTTTGAGAGTTCGGACCATGCCTTCAACATGTATTGGTAGTACAGGGGAAGACTGCTTGAGGATGGGGAGAGAACTCTGAGAGCTTGGACTGGAGTCTGTAACTGGAAAGCCGGACACACTTCCCTTCATGACAAATTTCAGGACAGGAAGGGAAGGTGGGCATGTGAATTTATAGGGTGTTACTTTGGAAAAAGGAGGGGTTTCAGGCAAAATGAGATACAAAATGAATCTTTAAAACAAAATCCATAATTACAAATGGAATAAAATAAATGACTACCTAAAATAATGGTGGACCAAGCTTACCTGTTGTAACGTTCGCTCCACTGATTTCTGTGGTGCTGTCCAGTTGTAATGGAAAACTGATAGAGCTCAAAGAGGATTTGATCTGTTCTATCAGAATCGCTTGTGACACGTTAATCTCCACCACCACAATGTATTCCAGTGGCAGTGTGTTGACTAGAGATAAATAATGAGATTTTGATTATTTAGGTATAGAAACAGCAAAACAGGTAAAAGAATTGAGGCATATCCTCTGTAAAATATTATGCAATGCAGTGCAAAAATCTGAAAAACTGTTGTCGCTCAGTTCATCTACCTAGATACAGTAAAATGTAACCAGACTTGTGTAAAAGTCATTAATACTAGGGTTAGAAGAATACACATAGAGGAACACAGGTTTGGTGCTTGATTTATCGCTGCACTCCAGTCATTGTATGGGTTTGCTGAATTCCATCAGTAGCACTTGATTTCATTTAAAGGAGGACTGATTAGCTGATTTGACGGTATTAGCTGTATTTGATGGTAACTTTAAACCCTGCACTTCCTTGAGGAGGTGAAAGGGTTAATCTACCACACTTACCCACACACACACCCGTAATGTATTGGACTACTTATTCGTCCCTACTGTAATGTTTTTTTGAACAAAGAAATGCTGACTGCCCAAGTAAATGGCTTTATGTAGCATTTTTCAGAAGACCTGCACAGCACTTCTTTAAAATCATACTGCATGTTTTTTAATAAGAGAATTAAGTGTGGAGTTGAAGTTTACCATCTCGTTTTTCTCGTAGGTGATCGAGTTCTCCATCTGTGTAACTAAACTGCAATTAAAGATTGGAAAGTGTATTAGTGTACAGCAACTATGCTATATATGCAACCTTGCATCTGGAATCATTAAGCCAGAATAAGGCAATTACATTATTATTTCACGCATTTGTTCAGATGATTAGTTAACATTACTTAACATTAATGGAGATATAATGACAGCTGAAACTCCACCTCAAAATATGATTACTTACCACTTTTCATAAAAACGACTTATGCCACTCGGTTTTCCCTGAGAGTGTGACGTAGTTACACTACACTACAAAAATGGTTTGGCAGTTAAGCCTTAAAAAATCATAATATGGTCACAAGCAATTGAACAAGATTTGTTCAGCTTAAGCTACTGCATAATTGAAACAATGGTTCATTAAGCATATTTATTTGAGTTGAACAAAAGCAGTTCAATTCCTTGTTACCACATGATTTTTTTAAAGGTTGGCAAACTTTTGGCAAAAGTTGGTCGGCAAATTTGTACAAAGCACTTTGGGAGTAACACATTTATCACTAAAGGCATAATCGTCCATACCAGCATTTCACAGCCCTGGCCCTGGAGGTACCCTGCCCTGCACGTTTTGGTTCATTCCCAGTAAAACCAGTTATGGAGTTTATCACAGTAAAAAACCTTAAACATCAGTACCTGCTGCTAGAATCCCACTGTGTTGATCTAGTAGTAAAAATATGATGAGTGTTTAGTATTGTGTGAGGAAATGTCTGATAGGTTTGTGAAGCAGGAGAAGAAAAGTCTGTGATTAAATTAACAGGACCTTCGGGAGAGCCAGTGGCATGCAGGTGAAGCAACAACATACCACAGCACAGCATGTTTTGCGTAGCTTAGATATGATTATACACTGATAATTTTGAACTTCTCTGTACAATAGTTACTGCAATCACTATAAATACAAGACCTGTTATACCTAACTTTCTAAACACTACAACACTTTCACTTCCTATTGCATCACACACTTCTGAGTCTAAAGCCAGTGACCAAACAGAAAGCCTAGGGTTATGGTACTGTTGTCTAATGCAAGTTAAATTACCTCAAACCTGAGTGTTATGACTGAAAGTGCTCTCTACAAGATTTTTTTGTTTGAAATGTGAACTTGGAATTTCAACCTGAAGACTTTATGCAAACAATACCAACCATAATATTTTGCATTACTGTAAGTCAACTTTCCTACCTCTACTATGATGTCTGAAACTGCAGGTAGTCCTAGTGAGTCCACCACACATATGTGCAACAGCAAAACAGACACAACTCTCAGCAAGTAGGTTCCTGTACAAATACAAGAAAACACATATTTTACCAAGTACTTAAACGTAACATCAGAATACTTTGTCAGCACATACGACCCTAAAGAGGAATGATCTGTACAGTTGGCTAATTAGTCAGTTCAAAACAGGGCACGCTGAGATATTACTAAAGAAGTATTTTTTATAACATTGAACATTAAGTAATTGTTAGCCTAATAGTTAAAAGATTAGGACATAATTATATTATATACCTGATATATATTTATATATGTTGGAGCATGATAATAATATGTATATAAAATAATATATTTTTAAACCTTGAGTGCGCATGCCTGTTAAGTGAAGTAGCAGCTACATCAGCAGAGCAGAGAGCAAAAAAAAAAAGAATTTTGGAGAATGTGAGGTTGAGGTTCTCGTGTCTGAGACTGAGGTAAGGAAAATTTAGTTTTTTAATAAATTTTTGAAAGCAATTTGCAAAGAGTTTGGGCTCCGGGAAGTTGGAAGAGTTTGAAAGGGGTTGCATCATAGGTCTCCAGGAAGTGGGATGCTCTTATCAGTGTATTGCACGCCATAGCAATCATGTGGATTTTACCATAGCACGCTGTTGCTTGCTGTGTATTTTTGCTTGCTTGGACAAGTGTGTCAGACAGATGTATTACATGTATATTGGCTATGCTGACACTAAGAGGGTTAGCTGGAGCTTGCTCAAATAATAGGCTTGACACACATTATTTGCAGAGGTGTTGTGTAGCCTAAATCAATACTCAAATAAAAGTATTGATATTTGGGTAAATACTGACACAAGTAAAAGCTAAAGTGCATTCATGTAAAGCAACATGAGTAAAAGTATAAAAGTATCAGCTCAAAAAAAAACTTATAGAACTGCAGTGGAACTTTGTAGTAAATCCAGCATCTATCAGCACAGGAACTGAAGTTTGTATGGATTGTTTTTCCTAATTATTGTATTATTTTAGTCTGAAATACATACTTTATAAATTACTATTTATTTATTTTATCTCTCTATGTAATTAGTTATTTTATTAGATACAAGTTCTGTTCAGACAACTAATGAGCTGGCATTAGCCTTAGCATTAGCATCTCTCAGCAGCAAGAGAGGCAAAACAGCAATCAAAAAAACCTGTAAACCTTTTCACAGTCCCTTCCTTCATTCAGGCCCCACTGAGGGTTAAAAAGGGTTCCGTTCTTTCCACTCCAGTCCTCCAGCTATGAGCTGATCGATCCTGATGCATAACACTGAGGAGCTACCAGTGTCAAGGAATTTTCTCCAGGATTCTCAGGATTACAAGCACTAAATCTTATAACAATTTGCAATATCCACCTCTCCGTCTTCCTAATCAGTCATTCTTTCTCTTGCCCCAGGAGTGACGTTTCTCCTGAGTGATCACATGGGAGCCACCAGAGCTGCTAGAGTCACCAGACCATCGTCTCCAATGTGGGTCTCTTGTCCTGTTTTCTCCTGCTCAGCCGTCATGACTAAAATGACCACAATAGAGTCGCCAGCATCTGGCTCTGATCATTAACTCTTATCTCTCACTTTAACAGAGAACCTATGGGATGGTTCTACTTTTACATTTACTACCTCCTGGATTAGGAGCTGGATTTCCCCTCACTATGTCTATACATGGACTTCTGTCTGTGTTTTTCTTTTCCTTTATATAAACTGCTTTTCTGTACAGCTGCTTTGAGACAACATTAGTTGTAATTAATAATATTTAGCATATAAATATTGATTAATTGATTGACACGTCCAGGTCCAAACCTCTGCTGAACAGCTGAGGCTCATCTGTTCAACATGCCACAGTTCTGTGTTCCTTGTTGTTTGAACCAAGTCCCAAAAAACTGTTCAGTTATCATTCTAGAGCTTTTCTCTGTGATGAGAGGGGGAAATGGCGGCAGTTGTTAAGGTGAGTTACAGTTTCTAAGCGAATTAAGAAAAATAAAGTCTGGTACAACTAGGCTCTAATGTTATCGCCCTCTGACATCAGCCAAACCCTTTACTAGACTGTGGGTTTTATAGGGTGTTTCTTGCTATGAACCCACATATTCGTGTCCTAGTTGTTACCTGTTTTTATAAGCTGCCCAGCTAAAGTGAAGATAGCTTAATCTGCCTTAGCTCCCAACTAGCTGTGTTCATCAGCGCTTTTCCCATGACAAGCCTGACAACCGAAACACAAAGACGTGGCTTTATAGCACCCTAAAAACCCACAGACTTTATTGAGTATCTGCAAAGGACTTGGCTTTGGCAGCAGGTGCTAATGTTTGGTTTGTTCGCTATCTAGCTAACATCAGAGCCTTGTGGCACCAAACTTTGCTTTTCTTCATTCGTTTAAGAATTGTAACTCACCTTATGAACTGCAGACTTTTTCTCTTCTCTTTCTTATCAGTAGCGAGAGCCTCAGCTTAGACATGAAAGTCGATACGTCATATATAATTAAGTTGGCTTGAAAAAGCCAACTTACTGTTCTTCTTAATCTTCTTCTTATTATTATTCTACACTGAAAATTTAAACAGTTTCTCCTCCTACAGTTTTCAACGTAGAACCACAACATTTTGCAGGATCGTAGATCCTATACCCAAATAGTGTGCTTGCGCTTTTCTAAGCGATCCAACTTACGGTTTTCCTACAGCAGCCGTTTTTCTGCCTATTTTTTTCCCATAGGAAATGAATGGCGGAATGCCGAGCGAATTCAAATTTAACTGCCACAAGTGATGTCATAACGGGCCTCTAACACACAGACACTCATACACAGTACACACAGACTCGCACACAGACACACAGCAGTATTGGCTAAAACAATGGATTTAAGGTGGAACAGTGGATTTAAGGTAGTATTGAATTTAAGGTGGCAGGAAATTCAAGGTGGCAAGGAATTTAATGCGGCAGGGAATTTAAGGTGGGTGGATTTAGGAGGTGGATTTAAGGTGCCAATGAAATTAAGGTAGTAGTAAATCTAGGGGGCAGTGAATTTAAATTAGCAGCGCCTTTAAGGTGGCAGTGAATTTAAGGTGGTAGGAGCAATTTTAAGGTGACAGGGAATTTAAGGAGGCATGGAATTTAAGGTGGTAGGAGCGAATTTGGGGTGGCAGAGAATTTAAGGTGGTATGATTGAATTGAAGGTGGCAAGGAATTTAATGCTGTAGGGAATTTAAGAGAGTAGGAGTGAATTTAAGGTGACAAGAAATTTAAGGTGGCAGTAAAGTTAAGGTGGTATGAGTGAATTTAAGGTGGCAGGGAATTTAAGGTGGTATGAGTGAATTTAAGGAGGCAGTGAAGATAAATTGGTATGAGTGAATTTAAGGTGGCAGAGAATTTAAGGCCGTGGCGTGAATTTAAGGTGGCACTGAAGGTAAGGTGAACTATGGGAATTTAAGGTAGCAGCAATTTTAAGGTGGTAGTGAAGTTAGGGTTGTAGGGAATTTAAGGTGGTATGAGTGAATTTAAGGTGGCAGCGAATTTTTTAGAGAGGCAGAGAATTTAAGGTCTTAGTCATGAATTTAAGGTGGCACTGAAGTTAAGGTCACCTTATGAATTTAAGAAGGGTATTTAAGGTGGTAGAAGTGAATTTACGGTAGCAGGGACTTCAATGTGGCAGTGAATTTAAGGTGGTAGGATAGAATTTAAGGTAGCAGGGAATTTAAGGTATTAGGAATGAATTTAAGGTGGCAGGGAAGTTAAGGTGGTAAGAGTAAATTTAAGGTGGCAGGAAGTTTAAGGCCACAGTAAAGTTAAGGTAGTAGGAGTGAATTTAGGGTGGCAGGAAATTTAAGGCGGCAGTGAAATTAAGGTGGCAGTGAAGTTAAGGTGGAAGTACTAAATTTAAGGTGGCAAGGAATTTCAGGTGGTAGAGAATTTAAGGAGGGTAGGAGTGAATTTAAGGTGGCAGTGAATTTAAGGTGGAAAGATTGAATTTAAGGTAGTAGTGAATTTAAGGTGGCAGTTAATATAACGTACTGCAGCTTTTAACTTTAACTTTTCAACGTAATAATCTGACTTTTTCAAGCCAACTTAAAGTTCATTCACGAACTTTCCCTTTCTAGTTTATAATACCCCCTGAATGAAGTTTTGAACATTCGATTCTGATCAGTGCCGAATCTCCCAAAATAGTGCCAAAATAGTATTCGAGCCAGTCCTACGGAGAGCCCTACGAACATACTCAAACAATGATAAAGACAAAGACAATAATAGCAACAATAATAGCTTACCTTCATTGCCCATTATGCACCTGTAGATTTTGTTTAATTCAGTGCAAATTCATTCTGTAAAAACAAGAGATTCATTTCTATTATTATCCATAAATTATTTTGTGTGGCATAACTGTTAGTATTGATTTACTAGTTGTCAGTTCTCAGGTCTTTCAAAGTTTATTTTATCTGATGTAATTGTAGTGGATTTGGTTTGATTTTAGGAAACTCTAACTCTAAATAAACAATACCACTTTTCTTCAGTTATTACAAAAAATGAAATGAATATTGAATTTACTTTAAAATGTTGCCAAATGGCTCTATGCAACTGCAAGCTGAATTTAACATAATTGATTGAGTAATATGTGTTTAATGAATCAAAGTAAATCACACTAAAGTGCAATGTTCCAGCATTAACTTGACTGATTGCTTCACATTAAAGAAAAGGAATGACCATTTACTGATATTAATAAAGCAGGCAAAATGCATTTAATCTAATAACATTGTTGTGGAGCCTAGAACATTATATTATACATTATGTTTATATTTAGTTGAATGAACATGAAATACAAAACAATTCACATAAAATGATTTAGTCAGGTTGAGTTTAGACCTTTGAATTGAACGCAAATGGCCCCAGCACATAATGATCTATTGGGGGGGTGGGGGGGGGGACAAGAAGCTGGTGAATCAGAAGCTTTTATAGAGATCAGTGCCCCCTTTAGGAAATCCACAGGATTTTTGATGAAGAAGAAAAACAAAATTTCTCGAAAGCACCTCTTGCAAGGCAGCGCGTTTCTATCTTGTTGGTAAGTTGAATGAACCCGCTTTTAAAACGCTTGCCTATGTATGGAAGTACAGTTATTGTTCAATAGTGCAGCGCCTGTGGCATACTGCTGAGGAGCCATTCAGATGATAAGCAGCAAAAACAGTTTTCCTATGGAGAGGGCGCTGCTGCTTCGCTTTGCTGCTGCTCTACCCTGACCTTTCCCACTGACCTTTCCAACGTGCAACCAATGAGACAAACTGTGTCATATGACATGGTAAAAGTGACTTAGGCTGTAGAAGTATGGAGGAGAAATTGAGGGTCTGTCTACATTGCACACTTAATGCTAATCTTTTGAGTGTGTAGTATGTAGTATAATTACTACTGTTGAGTATACTCAAAAATTCACCATACATACACCTTACAACAAACAGTTTTTGAGTACGATAATGAAAGACACTATTGACCAATAATCCAACAGGAAACAGAATGGAAGGAGCTTTTCACGTCTGGGAAATTTTTGAAAAACGGCAGACAGTGATGCAACGGTAGCTGTGGTGGTGACAGGACCAGAAATGGTGTATAAATGTGAGTTCAGCCCAAACCTGTCCAAACAGCCTCCGAAAAATATACGGAATATATTCCTAATAATTTCTTTATTTGGCAGCACTTTGTAGGAAAAGCTCCTTCAAAGTCCATCTTGGTATAATGTGGGTTATCATAGCAAACATTCATCACTTCCTTTTAGTAGGAAATGATGAAGTATGTTAGAATTTGGTGTACTAGCCTGCAGAACTCACACTATTAGAATAGTACATAGTATATACTGTGTAGTGTTAGTGGGTACTGTAGTACACCACTTAGACGCAGCCCAGATCAGCAAGGCAATCTTATCAGCAGGCAGACAGGGTTAGCAGGTTCACACTCAGACAGCAGCTCTCGTCATGGCTCCGTAGCTCTTCATCAAGACTGAACTTGCCTTTTGGTGAGCAAGGCAATCAAATTTTATGAACACACTTTCTTTCTGTGGTTCTATTTTATGAACCACAACTTTTTTTGTTTTAAACTCTGATACATGAGGATGGTTTCAAAATTAATAGGTTTGATGATTTTCATATTTGCCGTTAATCTACAGTAAGTACCAGACCTCCTCTGATAGAACTAATCCAGCTGGAATAGTAGATGGCTAGTCAGGTAGTTAACAGCTGCGCATATGTCAGAACTTCAATTGGGTGTTTAAATGTGCAAACTGGATTTGTTAATGAGGAAACAGTATTGATATTTAAAGTGTATCTTTACATCAAGTCTAAGAAGTGAAATGCGTAAAGAAGGCGGAAAAGGAAGATGAAATGAATTCCTCAGATTCCTCCAGCAGCAGTGATTATCTTTGTTTTAATCAAGCACATACACTGTTTTTAATAATTAATTTTCCTCTGCTAAAGCACTTGAAAATAGCCCAGCAAAGTGGACATTTTAGCAGTCTGTTGCTGGACAGTGTCTGATATGCTATCTATGCAGTGGTTGACAGTAATGAACTTAATGTAATTAGTTAATGTACTTGTGTAATATAGTTTTTTATATGTATCTTTACTGAAGCATTTCAATTTTTGGTGACTTTGTATTTAAACGCCACTACATTTCAAAGTCAGTTATCTTACTTTCAGTGTAACGGAATACATTTAACAGCGTTACGTATTTAGAATATAAAATGGATTCCAATACAGTTACAATGTAAATAGATTTTCAGATTAATTCAAATTAATGGATTACATAAAGGTATTTATCTATTTAACATGTTTATTTACTTTTAAATTAAACTACAGTGATTACATTTATTTCCCTGAATAAAACACGCAACTACAGGTTTACATGCAGTTTCGTTGGTTGCCTGCTCACTTGAGGTCATAAAGCTGGCATGACACAGCCAGGAGTGAAATGCGTTTCTGTCTTGGAATTTTAAATCTTCAGGTTTGAGGAATAATAAGGAGAGCGTAACATCATAGTGCAGTGCATCCTCTGTTTACCAGCTACTTGCTTTTAGCATTCAAAGACTCCACTTCAAACTTAAAAATTTTGGTCTGCAGCTTATTGGTTAGCTTGACTTAGCTATCCTACCCCTTTATAGTTGTAGGTACCTAGCTACATAGTCAAATTGTTAATTGGCACTCTCCAATATGATAATAACAATAGATAGCATGTCAAATATCCGTAGTTAGCATAAAGGAAAATTTGTAATTTTTAATTTAATGTTAGCTAATGTTAGATTCACTGCATTAGCTTTATGTAGTATGCAGTTCCAATACATTCAGCTAGTTTCTACAGTGGAAGAACACAACAGAACATTCCTCTTAAGTAAGCAGGTCGAGACTGCCACATTCATACTGTTTTAAAATGTACGAAAATGTTATAGTATTCCAAAGTATTTAGAATACACTACTTACACTGAGTAATCTAATGGAATACGTTACAAATGACATTTTAGAGTATGTATTTTGTATACTGTAGTGAAATATGTTTTAAAAGTAACCCTCCCAACACTGCTTACCATTTACTCCACTACATTATGCGAAATCTATAATTCATTTTGGCTTATGTATGCATGAAAACGTAACATGTCAAAAAGAACCAATCAGGGAACAGAATGCACTAGACACTAGAACCTTTTCACCTAAAATGAGGTGATTAAGAGTCGTGTTCCAGAAATGATAATAGGGAATTAGAGCCATAATAAATCATGCTACGTTTACTTTCTATACTTAAGTATATTTGAAAGTATATAGTACTTTAGTACTTTCACTCAAGTGGAGGTCTAAAAGGAAGAACTTCTGCTTTTACTGGAGTAATATTTCACCTTGGATATTTGTGTTCAAGTATATGGTTTGGGTACTTGTCCACTACTGCATATATGTCATTACAACAGACTAAATGGATTTGCAGTAAATTTATCTGAGTGTGCTTAATGCACTTTATTAAAACCCTTTGATTATCTTAATATTGATTTAATTGAATGAATGCAAATGTATTGGGTTCTGTTGATGGAAATCATTCACATGGGACTAACCTCCACACTTGATTTTACACAAATCCAACAGATTATTTTTCAGTTTAGTTGAGTACATCTAACATAACTAACATAAGCAGCAGAAACAGCAGTGAAATAACAGAACTAAATGGTGTTGGAGTAGTTTTTAAAAACATTCACAATGCACTGTATTATGCATAATGCACCTTTTTGATTAACTTCATGGATTTTTTAAATAAATGAATACACAAATTTGTGTAGGGTTCTAGCGGGAACCAATTTCCACAATTAAAACATAAATCCAGCAGATTTTGTTTGCTGTGATATGCTTCACTTCTACATTCAACTTAAAGTAACTATGTTCAACTTTTTAAAATTGTGTTTAAGTTATATCATTTAACCAGTCTGCTACTATTATGCACAGTGTTATATTAACACAATCAGCAATAGGACACATAATGATTCACGGCCAACAAGATCAAGGCAAGGCAATAAATAAAGCACTATGAGGAAAATGTGTGGGGAAGAGAGGGTATTCCAAGGAAAAGATGACACAAACAGGGTGAGTAAAACAAGCAAAACAATATGCAAATGTTGATCAAACAAACACTTATTACATAAGTCCGACAACAGACTGTACATTTAAACAATACAACTGACTCAGTTTCACTCAGTTACATATATTATTTTAAGTAACTTCCAGAGAAAAGTAATTAAAATCAATAATTGTTAGAGACTGTGTTTTTATATGTGTTTTGAAAACTTTTCACTACAATAATGAATGCAAGTTATAGCAACATATTCAGTTCCATCATCCATGGAAGACACTTGCAATACCTACTATATTCCAATGAAAAACATAAACCACATTTTTATGGTAAATGATTTAAATGATATTAAGAGACCTTACCTTAGTTTCACCCAACCTAGACTCATTTCATTAATCTATGAGGTTTGTTCAAAACATTTTTGTCTTTCCACTGACACATTGTGGAGGAACGACCCACAAACCTTCCCAGAACAAACCAACCAACCAACTTAACTGTTACTCACTCGCTGGACCTGTTTGGGTTTAGCTTTTGTTTCCTGATTCAATTGTGTAAGTTGAGAAGAATGTTTGCGTTCTGTTTGAACTCTGAGAACTACAGCAATCCCTTTGCACAACAGCTAATAAAAATACACTTCATGCTTCCGTGTAACTATATACTCTATATAATTACTACAAACATAACGACAAAACAACAAAAAATCAGGATACATCACTGAACCTGTAAATATATTTTATCCAACACTGAATCATTCGGAGTATAAATTAGGCACAAAATAATTTATTATTATAATAATTAGTAATTTATTGCAAAGTTTTTGGAATACATAATGTTACCAACCAGATCAAAACCACCAATAAGGAAAGCAGAAGAAAAAAGGATTATTTTATACATTCTATTTCAGAGATAACACAGAATCAGGTTTGTTTTGGGAAGCATGCATGTTCGTAGACAATGTATTTTCCCAAAAGATGAACTCTTAGATAAGAGTAAGATTTAAATCATTTACCAGAATCTAGTGTGTCCAAGGGTTGAATGACACAAAGCCTGACATGGAATGTTGCACAGTTGGGCAATGGGCCATAGCTTTTAACACTAAACCTCTTTTGTTAGTGATTACTTGCTCTCTCAAGCATATTTATATGAACCCGAAACTGTAAAATCAAGATCAGTACCTCATGAGTTGTACTCCATTTGCACACTAAAGTTAAGCTAGAAACACAAACAGAAGGAAAATGTAACATGTAAGAAGTGAAAGGAACAGTTACCTACTTCATACATACGTTTGCACTGTAATATCACTGGCTTCTGCTTATTGGGGTTTTTGGATCAGTCTGGTTACTGTGGGCCAGATGTACATTCAGACCAATAACTTTATGGACATCTCCTCCACCATGCTTGGCAGGTGATCATAAACACTTTCTTCCCCATATTTTTCTTTTTCCATCCTTCAGGTAAGTTAATCTTCATTTCATCTGCCCATAAGATTGTTTTGCCTGATTGATGTCTGTTTTTGAGGTTTACCAATGACTCGCATTTTGTTTTATGTACTCTGGCGAAATCTTGGGTGGGTGTTTTTTGTCTGGTTTGACGTTGTTTTTTTCGTCATCCACCACAGTTGTTTTCTATAGTCTTTCAGGGCTTTTGGTGTTGACCAGAGGGTTTAAATACTTGTTTTGGCCACACTTTAATGTTTCTGCAATCTGTCTGATGGGTTTGTATTAATATTTAAGGCTAATAATGACATGCTACACTGGACTTCATACTGAGATTTAACAGGAACAGCACATGTAAATCACCTCTACACATTTTATGTACTTACTTGCAAATAAAATAATAAGGAAGTTACCCACACCTGGTCATGGAAGACCTGAGCAGCCAACTGTCCAGGTACTTCTTGGCTCTTAAAAATGGGGGTTATGTATCAAAATGGTTATGATGGTTGAGTCCTGTATCCTAAGTGGAATTCTTTCATTTTGTGGTGTTGGCGTTAAAGGAAGCAGCTAGCTTAGCATGGCCATGCCTCCCACACTAATACAGCAGCACATAGCCCCAATTCAAAGGTCTACTGTCCACAAGCCCCAGCGTTAATTGCTTCTGTGCCTCTGTCTCAACCACCAACTGGTCATCACATCCAGCTCTGCGGGCCAGCTTGTCCGTCCACTCCAGTCCCAAGGATCTCTGGAGGGCCGTGCTTAACAAGGCCAGGCCATCATCCTGCTCCCCCAGCAGGTCCTTGGCACTGTCCTAGCTAACACATAAACCACAACAAACACTTACACACAAAAGAATCAAGAAGATCACTCTGAAAATCTCTTGGGATGATAATAATAATAATAATAATAATAATAATAATAATACTATGTTTTTGCAATTATTTTGCACTAAACATATCTATGAATGATGGCACTGACATCTCGTTGCTCTGAACTCTGAGCTCTACATGTTTACTCTTGATGCACCTCAAGATAAGACTGGGGGAAATACAAAGAACGCAGATCGGAAGATCTGAGATGATGGAAAGGTTTTTACAACATCTCTGAAGGAGTTTAAGACATGAGGGCCAAGGGTTCCTCATTACTGGCCACCACCTGGACTGACAGGTTTAAATACGCAATTAATTATTGACAAATTAATTAGTGGCAAAAGAAATGACTGAGAATGACAATAAACTTCAGAAATATAATGACCAACCAAATATTAAAATAATAAAATAATAATGAACAGTCGCATACCAACACCGTCCACACAAGGAGACCAAATAACACTGTACACTACACTTCACCCAGCTTACCCAGCACAAATCTACAAACAACAAACTCACAAATAGCAAGCACACACGGTGCTGTTGATGTGAATTGCCACACTTATGGCTCATATATACTTTCTTTACATAAGAAAATGAAACAATTATTTTTTTCAATTAATTAATTAATATAAGGACTAATTCATCAATTATTATTATTTTCTACTTTCCACATCACTGCTGTGTTGTCAGATGTCTGAACAGAAAACTGAATTGGACCTCAAATGTAAATTGCTGTGACACAGTTTTAATCACTATATGGCAAACCTGTTCTCCCCCCATGTTTCTTTTTATGGTGCTCCTTGGCCCATCCAAACCACTGACGAATGAAAATGTTCATATGTGTAGAATGTGCAGACTGATTTTCCCCCCAACTCTCTACTGCAGAGGCTCTCGTCGTTTCAGCATGCCACAGTGCTGTGTTCCTTGTTTACATAGATCTGACTCAGTTTTGATAATACTGGAAAAGCTGGTGACATTAGGCAGCAGTAGCAGGTTTTTAATTTAAATTAATCTACTTGCTATTTAGTTTACTACCTATTTAACTTAAGCTCAGGGTGGAGAAAAAGCTCCTGTTGTCCCTTCTCTTTTTTGAAAGCATGATATTTACAAAGTACAAAACAGTTGGCAGTCCAGGCAATAGAGGAAAAAGGATAAGTCATCTAGATTAAATTTTTTCACCCATGTTTTAGTTAAATAGACTAACAGCCCTGACAACTTACTTTTATCAGCTGATCAACTCATTCCTCCTCCTTACCTGCCAGTAAGTAAGATATTTATACAATGTGACGTACATAGACGTACATGACTTCACCCCAAAGATAATTCAAACAAGTTTGCTCCCAAAATCTCATCCATGTGAACCTACACCCATGGCTGAGCAGCTGCATACAAGCCTAAGACCCCTATGCACAATGCCAAGCTTCAGCTGGAGTACGCCACCACTGACCTATAAAGCTGTGGAGACACGTTCTCTGGACTGATGAATCATATTTCATTAGCTGGCAGTCTGATGGAGAAATATGACTTTGGTGAAGGCCACAAGAACACTATCTAGTGGAATACATAGTGCCAAAAGTAAAGTTTGCTGGAGAAGGGAAAATGGGTCTGGGGTTGTTTTTCAGGTCTTGGGCTCGTCCTCTTAGTGTCAGTGAAGGATAACGTTAATGCTGCAACATACAAGCATTTTAGATAATTATATGCTTCAAACCTTGTGGCAACAATTTGTTATTTCTGTTCCAGCATGACTGTGCACAAGTCAAAGACATGGTTTATTGAGTTTGTGAAGCAATTCAAGTGACCTGACAGAACCCTGACCTTGAACCCCATTGAACACTAATCATGAGCCAGGTCTTCTCGTCCAACGTCAGCGCATGTCCTCACAAAACTAAAAATAAACTGAAGCATGTTGTGTCATTTCCTGAGCCTTCGCAAGAAAGAAAAGGTGCTGATGGGCAGATTTGACTATTGTGTTGGTGTGGAGGCACCAGGTAAGGTCATCAGTGAGGTGTACACTGAGATCTCCCGCTCTACTGGGTGTTTTGCAGCAGGGGAGGTGCAATTTAAGTATAATGTGCGAGTATAATGTAAATTTAGCTCATCAGCAATTGAGGAAGACAGCCCCATATCACAGATCTGATCACTTTTGTGGTCAGACTCCACTCTGGCCCTGCAGTTCTTTTGGACAGCCTGCTGGTCCTCATATCTGGCCTTCTTGTAGCTTACCAAGTCACCAGATTTGTAGGCAGTGGCTCACTGATCCAACATTTCTGGTTGGGAAACGTTCTGACATTGATTTTTGGAACAATGTCACCTGACGTTACCTGCTTAAGTCTTTGTTTGTATGCAGGCAGGAGAAGAATAGAGGTGGGATTAGCTTTGCCAAAGACAGGGTGGGCAAGGAGTTTGTTACTCCCCTTGAGTGCAGTGTAGCAATAGTCAGGAGTCTGTTCTTCACAGTTGAATGCGCCGATAGTATTTGGGCAGAACTGTCTTCAAGTTTGCCCTGTTAAAATCCCCAACCACAATAAAAACAGCCATTGGGTCAAGTCCATTGATGGTCTTGTACAAAACTTTAATTGCATGGTGGGATGTAGAATGTAGTGAGGATGACTGAGCTGAAGTCTCTGGGCAGAAAATAAGGTCGAACTGACTGTTATGAGTTTAATATTGGGAGAGCAATGACTGACTAAAAATGCTGTGTCTGACCCCCATCAACAATTCAGTATGACGCATACCCCATAGCCTCTGCCCTTACTGGAGTTCTTAACTTTACAAATGATTCAGAGTAACCCTTGTTGGGTTATATTATACAACATTTGTGTGTGTGTGTGTGTGTGTGTGTGTGTGTGTGTGTGTGTAAGTAGATATAATGTTTTTGTCTTCAGGGTTCCCCTTTACCTTAACTGAGCTGTGTAACATCTCTAAGTGGAAAATGAAAAAATGAAGCATTATTAATATATAATGTCTATTTGTTTAATTTTTGAAAAAAATAAAAAACTTTAAAGAATCAAAAAAACAAAAACAAAAAAACATTAAATAATCAATGAAAACCTACCAATATCTTTCTGTTTTTTACAACATTTGACCCAAAGCTGCCAGTAATTCTGGAGTACATTGTATAATAAAGTATATAAAACAGTATAAGTAGGACTTTTATTCTTGAAAACTGACCCAACACTCAGGTTCCTGTAATCAATGAGCAATGTGTAGATGGAATGCAGATCAAAATATAGGACAGTTGCACATACCCAACATTCTTTTGTTCACGGTACCTCACATAAAAATGTAAGCAGGAAGTCCACCATCACTTAAGTTTACTGAGTGAAACAGTCGGTGCAGGAAGAGAATGATTTTCTCACATTCTTTCTTCAAACATGTTTTTCTATGCTATGCATGATTTAGTTTACTGACATTAGGTGTAGAACTATCATTTTATTTTATACTAATTGCTTATAATACACCATAACATTCATAAGAAATCTGTATAGATATGTATTTTTAAGTATTTTCATAACCATTTACAGTAATAGCACTTTTGCAGTTCCCATTTCAGGTCAAAAACCAATTTAACATGCCATACAATAATCTAAAAATGAATGAAAATTAGAAAATTAAATTGCGTAAATGTAAATTATAATTAATTTAAAAAATGGATGGTGGAAAAACTCTTGGGGCAACGTCTTCAATGTTGTGGACATACTTCCTGTGATTGTCGGTCATCCAGCTTGTTAGGGAACATAACACATGATCAGTAAAGCATGGTGAGAGCTTCTGAAAGCAGGGCTGCTCTGTGTTCATAAAACTCTCTGGTGAAACTGCAACTTGTTTTACTAAAATACAGTGACATTATTCCAAAGTCTCCAGGATAATGATACTGTGCTGTGGGTCCTGAATAGCTAAAGCAGTATAGGTACACTTTCCCATGTTTCACATGAGCAAAAAGTTTAAATGAAAGAAGGGAATCATTCTGTAAGATGTCACTGTTAATATTTTACCTTATGAACTTTGAAATTTTTGTAAATATTTACTTGTTTTGAATTTGATGCCTGCAGCATGTTCCAAAGAAGTTGAGAAAGAAGCATGTTTACTTCTGTGTTATGTCATTTTTTCTCTTAACAGCACTTAATAATCATTTGGGGCCTTGTTTTGTTCTACTTAATGCACCACTTGTTTTCAATAGGAGACAGAAAGGCTAGTGTAGCACCTGCACTCTTTGATTACACACCCATACTGTTGTGACATGCACAGAATATTTCTTGGCGTTGTTGAAATAAGCACAAACTGCCCTTTGGCAAAAGGTACCAAAGCATCTGTCCCAGCGCAGTGGGTGCTTTTACCCCAGTCGTTCTGTGCAGTTTACACTTGACAGTTAATACATTCTGTTCTGGAGGCAGCCGTCATCATATGCCATAACTTCTACTGCGATGAACACGATATTTGTTTACACTTACCTTCAACTGTAAAGGTGGATAATTATTGGTTAATTATTGGATAATTGGTGGTGAATTAACACAGGATCCAACACATTAGTTGCATGTACCCAGCTCCTGTGCTCAGAGAAACCCACCTCTAATTCTGGAGTCCAGCAGGCGGTGGACAGCATAAGTGCCCTCTACATCAACCAGAAAAGGAGATAAGGCATCAGTTGTGGCCTCGTCCAATGGACAAGGGACAAAAAAAGAGAGGAGATTATGTGGATCTGATGTTGATGCTTTCAGTTTTGCCTCTGTAGAAAGATGACTTTGCAGCAGTTACTTCAGTTGAGAACTTGGAAAGGAGAGATTGGTAGGAGTGAAGGACTCTCAGCCATTGCTTACAACACAACCAAAAGGTGTTTACTGGGACTATTTACACCTCTGCATTAATGAACGCAGAAGTGTAAGAATCCTCTGTTTATCACGCTAATCATGAAATATTATATATGTCACCGGGGAAAAAGACGCACACCAAATGACAAAATACTTTTTCGGATATTTTATTCTGATAGATCCTCCGCTAGGGATTTTATGTAATATTGTATAGAAAATGTATATTTGTTGTAAATTAAATGAAAATGAAGGAGCAGCAATAAATCACTGTCCTCTCACAATTAACCTCAAAAGTAAATAAATGAAGTAAAATAATTAACAAATATCAGCACTTATACTGCTCAGCTACACAGTCTATATGTCCTGTCCTTATCAAATACCTGTGGTATTGCTGACCAAAAATACACAAGTCCCAGTACACAACAGCAGTCTACTGAGTTTAGGCTTACTGCCACTGCAGTGTAACTTTTGGTAGACTCTAAACAGCGCTGGATGCAATTCTACTCAAAATAGGTATAAAAATAAAAAAGGTACACAATGTAAAACCTGTCAGAACACAGCACAGTGAATGGTAGTGGCACTATTAACACAGAATGGAGAAATAACATTAATAACATTTCACCATTGTTACCACTCTCAGAACTATTTTTAAATCTTTTCTCATAATCTCACCTCGATTTACAGATCCTTAACGCCACAAAATCCTAGCATGTCATCATGTGAAATTGGACAAAACAGATTCTGTAAACCAAAAGGAGGGAGCTCAGTGGTTTTATGATCCACTAAGTATTTAAATCATAGACCATGTCCATTAGGACATCAAGGTCCCTTCTGGTAAGCTATTCAGAAATCATTAACAATGAGTGTTGATAGCTCATGAAATAAATCTATTAGATATTTAAACGTCACTTTCCCGTGTATACAATGTTATTACTGAAGTTGTCCAGACACAGCTGTCGTCTCCAGGCATGGTTCTGGAGAGCTGATCCACACCTGCTCCAGCTAATCAATCTCTTCTCAAGTCCATGGCTGGCTGCTTATTAGATACAGGATGGAACTTATCTATGAAGGAAGGACCAATGTGCACTATGTGTTTCAACATGATATCCCTTTTCTCTTTTTGATTTGTACCCACTAGGGTTCCACAATGTAGCAGCAAAAAAAATACACCTACAAAAAATCAATACACCTACACCAAGAGGACCAGGAAACGCCTCAAAAAGCACTGGTAGTTTGTGATATAACATTATGTGCATTTGCAGTAATTTTGTTCATATGTTTTGACTTATGAATGTAAAACCCTAAAAGAGTCATTCTTTTTCAAATAGTGAAATGAGTATGAATCCCTTTGTGCTAATTATTTGCATTGTTTTCTTAACAGGGAGGAACATAAACATAAACAGGAGGTAAACCCAGTTGATGGAAGCTGTAGAAAAAGGCCTTGATAGATTTGACATATTTTGCTGTTTAGTTTTTTTTTGTTGTTGATCGTGAGGTTCCCTTTGGGGCCTCTGCTCTCACTGCTACACCCATGTCTTGTGACCCAGTGCAACACCCTCCTTCCCCCTCAAAATGGTAAATACATGGTAAATGACTGTATATATTTTTCTGTGTCAAAAACACAACTTTATCTACAGTTAACAGACAATAGATACTTTTATTTTTTAATATTTAATTCTTAGAAATGACATGCACTTTCAGTTTTTTAAGGAACTCAGAGTCTGACAGATGTTTTCTGTCATGAGAGCTTGTTGAATGTTTATGAAGTCAGTTGCTTTTCCACAATAAGCTTAAACACTCGTTGTTTCTTATGGCTGCTGTTTTTATGACAGCTGATCAATAAAAGACTATAAAGCCTGTTGGATGTTATCTACCTTGTTGACTTGATGGTGAGGAGTTTGAATGGTATCATTATTGATCTGATCCCGTAGCATAAGGTTTGCCACAGACTTGAATGACCCAAGATACCTGTGCCATGCACAACAAAACTAAAAGCATTCTTTAGGGCTTACATACATGAGAACAACCATGAAAAGTTCCCTTTCCAAAGGATATGAAGGAATAATTACACACATGTCAATTTGCACAGGATTACTGTAACCTGAGGTTATGTGGCTTGTTTTATGGAAGGTAAAAGCAAGTACCTGTAAGGGGTCAGTCCGTGCTGCTGGCTGCCAGCAGAGGGTGATGGCAGCGAGGAATTGTAAGGGGTCAGTCTGTGCTGCTGGCTGCCAGCAGAGGGTGATGACAACGAGGAATTGTAAGGGGCCAGTCTGTGCTGCTGGCTGCCAGCAGAGGGTGATGACAGCGAGGAATTGTAAGGGGTCAATCTGTGCTGCTGGCTGCCAGCAGAGGGTGATGACAGCGAGGAATTGTAAGGGGCCAGTCTGTGCTGCTGGCTGCCAGCAGAGGGTGATGGCAGTGAGTACCTGTAAGGGGTCAGTCTGTGCTCCTGGCTGTCAGCAGAGGCTGACGGCAGCGAGGAACTGCAAGGGGCCAGTCTGTGATGCTGGCTGCCAGCAGAGGGTGACAGCAGCGGGGAACTGTAAGGGGTCAGCCTGTGCTGCTGGGTGCTAGCAAATGGTAATGGGGAGGAACTGGAAGTTACTTCTCACCAACAGTGCATAACACACTTATTGTCCCTGTGACAATGTTTACTACTAAATTTAATTCCATACTTATTTTATTTCTCTGGTTTTGTTACAGAGCCGTTCTTACAGGTTTTCCTCTCTGGTCCATTTGACTGTCCCATGAATGAAAGGTGTGAGCAAAACATAGGTCCAGCAGAAATTTTTTCATCTTTTTGAAAGCCAAAAGAATTGGGCACTGTCAAATGCACCCCTTCATAGCAACTGTTTTAATGTTGTTCAGCTTTACAGAAAGTTGATTAAAGCTATTCAACTTAATGGCACGCTAGTCAATTTAACTAGTCAGTTTTTTTCCAAATAGCCTGCATATAGACTGCATTATTCATTAATTAATGATATATATATTTTATATGCATGTTAAGGATTAAATTGTTAGGATAGATCATCTCACCCTGTTTTATAGCCATACCAAGCATCTGTGAATTATCCAGTCACTTTATACCTATAAAGACTGCTTATACACATTATTATCAGTATTCATGGAGGAGTTTAGAAATGTTCCCAGAAATATATTTCTAAAATATTTTCCAGTATATCCAATATATGTTCCCAGTTTCAGTGGGAAATCATTCATCAAAAAAATGTAGTATTTCTTGTGGAGTACCACAGGGGTCAGTTATAGGGCCTCTGCTTTTCTCTTTGTACGTGTTACCTCTGGGTGATGTCATTAGGAAACATGATGTTAACTTTCATAGCTATGCTGATGACATGCAATTATACATCTTGATTCATTTGGATAATCTAGACTCGGTAGAAAGACTTAGAAGCTGTGTGTCAAATTTCTCAGTGGATGGCACATCATTTTCTACAACTAAAAGAAAGACGAAACTGAAATACTGATTCTCTGTACTAAAACTCAGAGAACAATGCTTTATGACAAACTCGGTTCTTTAGCTACTAATATAAAACCTGAAGTATGAAACCTAGGCATGAGCTTAGACACTGAGCTCTGTTTTATCTCGCATGTAAATGCAGTCACTAAAATAGCTTTTTATCATTTAAGAAATATTGTAAAAGTTCAGCCTTTTCTGTCTCCGAGCGATGCAGAAAAACTTGTTCATGCATTTGTAGAACTGATTACTGTAATGCCCTCCTTACTGGGGTTCCTAAGAAAACAGTATATCCCCTGCAACTTGTACAGAAGGCAGCAGCTCAGACCCTAACAAAAACTAAAAAGAGAGCTCATATCACTCGTGTTCTGAAAGAGCTGTACTGGCTACCTGTATCTATTACAACAGACTTCTGCTGCTGGTCTATAAGGCTCTGAATAATCTAGCACCTGCTTACATCGCAGAATGTCTCTCTGTTTATGTTCCAGCTCGTCATCTTAGATCTACAGATGCTGGCCTTCAGCAAATACCTTCTGTAAAATACAGGAAACATGGAGACCTTCAGTAATTACGCTTCTAAACTGTGGAACTCAATTCCAGCTTCTATTACACAGTTGGGCTCAGTGCTCACATTTAAGAAACATTTAGAAACGTATGTCTTTAATTCAGCATTTAGTTAAAAACCACATTAATGTATTACTGATGTCAACCGTCTGAAAGGTGATCTATAAATAAACATTTATTATTATAATTATTACTATAAAACTTTGATTACAAAAACTACAGCAATGTGATAGAACAGGGAGATATTTCATACATACATACAACTCATTCTATTGAACTGGAAACGAAACATTTAAACATTCTAAATTCAGCTGTTTCAACAAATTTAACTTGTGCAGGTTTTGAGCAAAGGTGAAATGAGTTTTTTGATGAGATAATTTAAAGCTTGTTCCACCAAACAGTATTACCTATGAAAAAAGGCAGAGCATGAAAAGGTTAATTATAGGGTGAATTTTAGCCTGTCACTCACCATAGTTAATTAGCGATTTGGCGGTGTATTTCCATTGCCGTATTGCCTGAAGGCGTCTGAAGGACCGACTAATTGGGTCAAGCTGTTGCTGTCTGACATGGTAGCATTGTATTTGGACACTGTACGATCAAAGGCTTCCAATCACCTACCCTACTTCTGCATTTTGGGTGATTTGTAGTGTTTCAGTGATCACCATATTCAGTGCCTCACTGGACATTGCTGTATATGTCTGTACAGTGATCGTCTATTGATCATCAAGCATGAGACAAGTCTTTGCCAGTTCATCCCAAGAGATACACAATGAGCAGTTTGCTGATATGACAGACTATAGCATGGGTGACCATGTTGTCCACTGTGAATAATTGGTGACACAAATGGATTAGACCTAGACCTTGAGTTTCCTCAAGAAATTAAGGTTTGAAAGAAATTGGTGTTTTGAAAGTCAGTAATAAGGATCAAAAACACATGTAGACCGTCTCTAGCTGCTGCATGCCCTCCCTACGTCCTGTGTCCTCAGACTCCTGTAGAGTGGATAGAAAAATGTAAGTAGTTCTTGTATGGTCGTCAAGATGTCTGTACAACCTTTCCACCTTTCACCTGTTGGTCTCTAGCCCCAATCTCTAAACGTACCGATTGCATCACAAAGCACTGCCAAAGAAACTGATATAATGATATAATTTTGAAACTGATATAATTTCCCTTTATGTCTAGAAAGACAAACATGGAAAACTAAGTACTTGGAAAAGGAAAATGTAAAATAATCACACTTCTCATTATACATTATGCAGGTATTATGCAGGTAATTGAACTAGTAACACAATGACTTACTTCTTGTCAGTTGATAGACTTGCAGCCCACTTAAAGATGATGGGCCTCCACTAGTACTCTGGCTGTGTACTGGGCCTTCAGTAGTCTTCTGTAATTTATAAACAATGGAAGATAAAATAATACCTTTAAGAAAACCTAAATATAGAGAATATCAGTCATGAGGTAATAGCACCCATCATGAGCATGAGTGTTTCAGAAGTCATATGCACATTCAACAACAACTCCCCCTAGATCCCCTAGATGCTCTTTATTTACTTACTTCCACACACAATAAATAGTTACACAATAATAGTTATAAGAAAGAAAACAAAAGGTTTAATAATAACTCCTTTGACAGGTAACGTCAGGCAGTTACTCTATACATTTGGAACTAAGCTATCCAAGCACTCAAGAATCTGGGGCTGTGAAGCCACACAGCACTCTCTCAACATGTCCTCCCCCCAGTTCAACGAATCTCCTCCTTTTAAACAGGTGGCCCCTCCCACTCAGGAACTGTCAAATACCACGTCTTATAGGGTAACATACATACATACAAAACAAAGGATGAATATCATATTTAGTCAACATAAACATATGATAGTTCAATAGTGTATACACAAATATTTATAAGTACCCTTACTGATAGAATTAATCAACAACATGCTTTAACCCACATCAGGTAAGTATTCATTAAATCATTACCATAATTAATCATAGTACTGTATATAGTTATTTTTACAGGTTCACACTCCTCAGTCCACTTTACTCTTTGTGGCTTGTCTTTCTAGTCAGCTCCGTTAGCATAGCTGCTTGGCTAAGGAAGTTCTAATCCGTCAGTCTGTACCAGACCCAGCCACAAACTCAGTCTTCTTGAATCTTTCTGGCATTCCATCAGTTTGAGGGTGAAACTGGATTGATGCATTCACAATCTGCTGTGCTTTCAGGGGAAAAGCTTCAGGAAAGCTTTAGGATAGAGACAGGAACTGCACTCGACACATGTTTAGAAACATAATTTTATTAGCATTTGTGGGTATGTGTCACTAGGGGTTAGAGCTGTCATGCAAATCAATATAAGGTGTTGTAAAACATTTCAGCCTTACACCTATACTGAGAACTGCAGCTTACCTTAGTGTTAAATAGTGCACCTGTGTAGAGACCTGTGGGTATGTCACCAGCACCTATTACAATGTTGTGCATGGTTTAGAGAAAGAGGGATTGCTGGACCCAGGTAACAGCCGCCACCTCTTTGCTGTACACTGTCTTTCTGGAGACCTCATGCTATTCACACTGTTGTATTTTCTATACGCTATGCACATAAGCCAGCCCATGTCAAGCTCAGACAGTAGGCCTGCTTTCACTAAAACCTCTGAGTTTTGATATTATTTTGATGCTGAAACATACAAACCAACTAAGTTAATTTAATTAAGCCATTAAATCAGAAAGGTAATGTAAATGTTACTTTAAGAATAATAAGAGAACCTTTACCTAATATTACATTAACATTAAATAGCTTCACAGACAAATTTGACCTTTTGGAGGCACAAGCTCTATTTAACACAATCCATGATATTCCTAAAAGTAATAACCAGAGGTGGGAGTAAGTCACACATGTGCAAGTCACGAGCAAGTCCCAAGTTAATTCAGGATGATTCAAGCAAGTCAAGTTCTTCTATAAGTCAAGTCTCAAGTCAAGTCATATGGAGTTATGATGCTCCAGCTCCAGTTTCCACATGTAAATCAATTAAATACAGCAGCCATAAAGAACTGAATTATATTTTCAGCATTGACAAATACAGTTTCGTTTCTTCTGGGCCTTTTAACTAATCTGTTGAAGGTGCTTCTCATATGACACTGCTTCACTGTTTTCCTGTTACAGTGCACAAAAAGCCAGAGCCAAATAGTCATGTGAAAAATGACTAAATACCAAATGAACACCTTTGTTTTTTAAACATATCTAAACATCTGATCTTCATATGAACAATACTGAGAGACTGAGGCAATATAACTAAACACATAAAACTGTCTTTAAAAATAATGTGTAAACTGTAATTAACAGAAATGCAATTTTCTTGTGAGTAAAAGGTGAGGACATCCCCACATTAATTGCTTGTGTCTATAATTAAAATCAGGTGCCACACCATCATTAGTTGCTAATGATTAGAACATGTTTAGTAGGATTCTGGAGGAGCTGGTATTATTTAAAGTACAGATATTTAGTTTGGTTTGTTCCTGATTGTTGAAGTGAGTGGTATTACCATAGTCAGATCCCAAGAGCTCCCTGACCTTCAGAAAGGTGTCTGTAATTTAATACTCATAAAATTACATCTGTTTGTCAGATGGTTCTCTGTACACTACAAGTGATGTGTCATATGAATGTATATATATTTAGAAACGGTCCCTTAGTGCATACGGCGCCTGTTGCAGTGATTCTGGCTATAGTAATTAAATGTACTGGACGGATGGAAAGATCGGGAACTCTAAAGAAATGTAACGACTGTAGTTTGTTCCCTGGTTTACCACGACTTCAGGGAGAGGTTGTCTGTGAGCCGTAGGAGGCACGAAACACGAATAACCGATATCAGCCGAACTTTACCGAGCTACTCAGCTAGAGAGCGAAACTTAATGATTCTTCTCTCTGGTTAAACAGCAGCAGAACTTCTGTAGGGTTAGAGCAGAACCGCTGACTGTAGGCCACTGCAGTCACGGAGCAGGAGTTAAATGTGGAGCCTGCAGAGTATAGTTAATGTATTCTCATCCCTGCTCTTTTCATAACCTACCGTTATTGCTAATATTCGACTAGCCTAACGACACTGTGGCGTACCTTTCTGTGTGGGCTCTGTAGTGACGGATGAAGTTGGTTGTGGTGGTCGTGTCACTGATGTTTGACCTACAGACCGTCCATATCGCTGTTCTCTCTTTACTACTTTCATCCACAATACAGTCCTCTAATCCAAACCTCACTATTTCTGGCGTAGCCGCTTCATGACACACGCCACCTCGTACGTCATTTCGCACAAGTCATTTCGAGTCATCTGTCTAAAGTCTAAGTCAAGTCTCAAGTCATGAATACCAAGTCAAAGTTGAGTCTTTTATCAGTGTTAGTCAAGAAAGTCGTAAGTCCTCAAATTTGCGACTTGAGTCCGACTCCAGTCAAGTCATGTGACTCGAGTCCCCCAACTCTGGTAATAACCATCAATTAATATTAAGCATATGTAATCAATGTTCTTAGGCAGAGAAGACATCACTGTGTTTAGTTTAGTTGGTGTTTTAATACACAAACACAATAAATTGAACAGACTTTCTTTGAAAAAGGACAAAAAAACGAATCTGACGGAAAAAAGGAAGCAGAAAAGGGAAGAGGAGAAGAGCCTGGCCAAATGACACCTGGCAACAGGATTGCCAAGCAGACATCAAGACTAGGAGACTAGGATGTATATGCCATCAAAAGATAACTCATGACAGTGAGACTATGGAGGTCCCTTGCCAACAGCCTAAGCACAGAAGTGGTGTCAGGCATAACAGAACTGAACATCAAATGACTGAAATCCCAATAGTCTAGTCTTTATATGTTTATAAAGATGTTTAATTGTAACTGTATTATTTGAAGGTTCTAAAATTCTTTCAGTGGCTGTCCACCCTCATTCCAACGGCTCACTGGGAAAAGACTCATAATGTGTCAGTATGTCTCAGTAAAGTTTTTAGCTTACAGTATTTTTCTTTGTTGTGATTTCTCTTTTTCACATAACTGGAGGTAGGGGTGGTGAGCAAGACACTCAGCAGTCACTCCAAATTTTAAGTGTGAATATTTCTGGGGATACTGGTAGTTCAGCATGTTTGTTAAAATAATTTAAACATATTTTAGATTTCTGTGTTGTATGTCTGTGTGCCTTTGACCAGCACAATGTTATTATTATTCTCTTTGGGACTGTGAAACTGATAATAAACTGTGCATGTGCATTTATATATATATATTACACAAATTCAAAAGCACAGCTTTTTGGCATACAAAGGCAAATTCCACATGATGTAAAGCAATGTCATATTTATTTATCTGTATAACGCATGCAAGTTCACACAAAATCCATCACCACAATGCACCACCCACAAAACAAGTGATTAGGCTTAGACTATCATTTAAAGCATACAACTGACTCTTATGTTGTATAAGTGGGAGCCAGCAAATAAAGCACAACATAAAATCTAGATGGCATGTGTGGGGTACCAAAAGAACAGGTTAAGGAATTCTGTTCAGATTGGAGCAGGTATGAATTTATTTCAAATTTTCAGCCTACTGTAGAACAATAACTCTAACAAAAACCCATTTTTCAGTAATTAAAAGCACTTCCTATGTATTTATTAGACGAGAAACCTTTCATCAAAGAAAGAAATTGCACCATAACATTAGATCATACATCATATTAGGGCAGAGCAATATTTTCACTGTATTACTGAGGTAAATCTCATGCTATGATTTTAATGTCAACATCCAATGTCAAAAACAAAACCACACACCACCACCAACAATATTAACTGTGTTTATATTGATTAACTTGTTAAATCACAGATTTGTTATTTTTGAATAAATCACAAAAATTATTCAGAGTTCAGAATGTTTGTACTTCCAGGACGGTAATTCTAAAATACCTCAGTAAATACAAACAGAACAGACAAAAGATAAGCAGTAATTGTAAGATCTTGTCTTTTTCATGTTTTTAACAGCAGGTAGAGCTGATATAAGATACACTAATCCCAGTAAGGAATCCTCCGTCCTTGTAGCCGTTAAAGCTGATGATAATTTAGTGATTACTTTACCAAGTACTATTAGTATTTAGGTGACTTCCAGATCATCAGTATTTATCTGTGCAATATATATTATATTAGAATAACATGCACTTTAGTCTTTTGCTCTCTGTCTGTTCACTGTATGCTCTGCTGTAATGATGCAAATCTTATCAGACACTTTAAACTAGCACCAATGGCCAAAACGGCAACAACATTGTTATTCGCAGTTATTAGCATGGTTCCAGTTGTCTCTCGAGCAAAAGTAAAATAAAACAGAACTTGTCCTACATGTCTTGAAGAACTTTGTTTTTGAACTTTGTTTTTTATACAATAAAAGCAACTATAAAAATCAATTGTTTGTTGCTGATAAATCTGGTCTAGGGCAGATATTTCTGTTGGAACACTTTAACTGTCTCTGTGGAGCAAGTGTTAGCTTAAGTGTTGAATAACGTATCCGAGTTTGAAGAAGTGAAACCGCTGCTCTCTGATACGTTGTATCCGTCTGCAAAAGACCAGCATATGGTTAGTGGTATACTACTTACAAAACAATACTGCACATATGTTTGGTGCAATTTAGAAACATGCTAAATAATAATGCTAAATAAAACGATAAGTGCTAAACGTTTATGAGAAGTGATGTAAACCAAGTTAAAAGTACAAACTTTTATTATCTAAGGACATATAATTACACAGCTATTCCTCTATTTAGCCTTAGATGATGGCCAGATCACTGAATATTACATGGCCATTCAAAGTGTGACAAAACAATGATACATTGTAAATGCATAATAATAAAATTCAGTTCAACTACATACTTCTCCTCCGAAGCCTCTGAATGAAGCCAAAGCCGCTTGATGAAGAAGGTCCTGCGCTAGTGCTCTGTAATGTAAATACATTAGAGGGTTAAGGGAGTTAATGATTTTACAGTGTAAGTTTTAAGAAAGTTTTGATAAAATTACAATAACAAACATATAAACTTCAGTGATTTGATATTCACCCTTGTGCGGCTAGAACTAAAGTTTGCCAGTGACAACCTCCCTGCCAATGCCTCGCGAATCTGCAACCACAGGTGAAAAACTGTTAAGATGTATTTTCAAGATCTGTGTTGAAATATTATCAGTACAATAATCAATGGTTACTTGGATCCTGAAAGCATTTTTAAGTATTTGTCCATGCTCACAAAAATGCATACCTTGCTGTCCAGCAGTGTCCCAAACACCAAAATAAAGAAACCCTTTGGAGAGATTAAAAGTTAATATGCATTTCATAAATTATACATAAATATCAAATATGACAAATATGAATATTTAAATCATAATGTTCACAACAAAACAATGTTTGATATACTGATTTCTTAGTAGCACGTAATGTGTCCTCCAGAATTATTAGCAGCCTTTTTAGAAATTAGCAAAAAAGGCCATAAAACATCTTTTTGGTTGATCAGCTTGATATGCTCTGAAAATGTAAGAACAGTCAAACCTTTTTAACTATTCTATTTTTGTTCTATTACTGTGCCACACTTACTGGCACCCATAACATCTTGTGATTAAACTGTAGATATGTTTTAGCATTTATATTAGTCAACACCTTCATGAGTCTTTAGAACTCTTAAGTGGTCATCGATACCTTCTTTTTTGAAGTGAGGTGACATGCAAGTCAATCACACTCAGGCATCCATGAACATGGGGATGCTGTTGATCTTCATAGATCAAGGCTATTTAACACTAAGTTTCACTATTTAGGCAACAATCAAGAAACAATCAGTACACAGCTGGAGTTGTGACAGTCAGAGGGACGGACTGAGAAGCAAACAAGATCTGCAATTTAGTGGATTACTAGAGGGAATCTGTGGTCATCAGGTCTCCAAAAAAAATCAATACTACCTTCATGCTAATTAAAAATTTGATGACTAGACAAAACATTTCCTGCGAAGTTCACTAAACATAACTTTGAAACTTACTGGAACCTACTGGAAAGTGGGATTTTGAGAGAAACTTTAGAACTGGGCTTGGTGTTCCAAAGATTCTTCCAAAGAAATTTGGCATGATACATGGCCAGTGTTGGGGAGCAATGGAATAGATGTAAAGGGTTTACGTATTTAGAATACAAGTAAATGTTACATTTGTGAAATTAATGGATTAAATAAAGGGATTTATCTATTTAACATGTTAATCAGCAATTCCATATATTTCCCAGAAGCCCTTGACATTAACCACACAACTGCAGGTTTACATCCAGTTTTGTTAACTGCCTGCTCACTCGAGGTCATGGAGCTGGCACCACACAGCCAGGAGTGAAATGCGTTTCTGTCTTGGAGATTATTTCCGGTTTAAGGAAGAAAAAGGAGAGCATAACATCATTGTGCAGTGCAGACTCTGTTTGCCAGCTACTAACTTGCATTTAGCTTCCAACAACTCCATTCCAACCTGAAGAAGCATCCCAAAGTACGTTATGTTTTTTGGGTCTGGCTAAAACCATCTGCAGCTTATTGGTTAGCTTAGCTTGGCTATCCTGCCTCTTTATAGTTATAGATAGCTACCTACTTATATTAGATAGCTGAATTGTCAAGTGACAATCTCCTATAAGTTAATAATGCTAGACAGCTTGTTAAATATCCATAGTTAGCATAAAGGAGCCTGCACACTCTTTTAGCTATATGCATGATTGCTCCAGTTGATGTCTAGCCTAAGATACAATGTGACTAGCATAACGGTTTCACTCTTTACTCCTTTACACCTAATGGTATTGTCTTTACTTCTTTACAGCAAAAGTTCTGCTTAAGTAAGCAGGGCGAGATTGACGCATTCATAATAATTCAAAATAATTTAGAATACATTACTAAAAAAATACATTACAAATGACATTTTAGAGCGTGTCTTTTGTATTCTGTAGTGGAATATGTTTTAAAAGTAACCCTTCCAACACTGTACATGGCTTGAACATGAAATCCCCCCCAAAAAACTGGTTGCCTCTCCCAGGTAGCCAAAACATGCTGTCTAGGACTTTCCCCTCCCCTAGAAAGTGAACGTAGTGTACTTATCCAACTAATTAAGGCTACATAACTGGACTACTATTGTACCTTTAAGGGCACCTTTTTTTGATGGTGTAGAGGACACAAAACAAAATATATAAGAATGATATATAACAGAAATGTAATTTATAGAATATAACATTAGTACCTGAAAGGAATTAAGGAGTGCAAACACAACATGGATTCCTAAAGCAGTTGACACCATGGTCCCGATACCGAATCCCCAGGTCAGACCAAAGAGAGGTGTTAAAATGGCCACACATCTGGCAATGACCACTAAGGCATGTTTCTCATCTGGCTGAGAGGCGGCACCAACTCCCCTCCTGAGCATCTTATACAACACCACAATAAGCACCAGGAGGTTTATAGCCACAATTGTCAGAGCAGGAATCACAAATGCCAGGAGGGCCTTAGTTTTGAACCAGTTTAACCAACAGGCATCCTTTTCCTGGATGTATCCTCCACCTCCAGCTGTTACTGCCACAGTAATGACTGCCAAGAGTAACGGGGTCCCATACCCTACAGCGAATGCTATGGCCATCATCTTGCACCTGGACATTCCAGAAAACACCATAACAGTCCGGTAGAGAAGCAAGAGTGCTGAAACCAACATCCAGAAAAAGAGAGCGAGATAAAAGAAGTGCATGAAGAATGTTGCTGCACTGCAGGGGCCCACTGGTGTCTTCCCTCCTTCTTTAACAATAGCTGCTCCAATGATGAAACATATATCTGCAATCAGGAGGGACAGAGCGATGTTGACTATGGAGACATGGCGCATGTAGGATGTGTCATTCCGTGTCATTGTCTTCCAAATAATGCCTTCAATGATGAGACACAAAATCAGGCTGGCCATTGAAATGCCCACTCCAATATAAGTTATGAAGGCTAAGGCAGGATTATTTATAGAAAATGGTGACATCAGGATGGAGAATGAGGTTGTGTGGTTGCATTCACACTTAACCATGTCACTTTGATTTGCTAAAGGCTTTACTTCACATCCAGTTGAGTCCCATCCTCCGATCCCGTCCAGTAGATCGAAGTTCCAGAAGACACACTGAGGGTTTCCCAATGACGTCTGATTCATATCAAATGTAAGAGAGATGTTGTGAATTGTATTGTTCAAAATGACTGTAGCCACATTTCCATTGATGACAACACCAGTTGAACTGCTGCCATTGTTGGATGCATTGTTGGATGTTCGAACAGGCAAGACAGTGTCGAGAGATGCGAAGACTATGGTGGTGATATAAGTAAATCCATTTGTCTCTGGGATATTAATTTGCGTTGTTAGATTTTGACCAAATGTTCCATTAAATGAGTCAGTAAAGTTATCTTTTTTGAGTTGAATGTTTTTAGTTTCTATCTCAAAGCTACTATCTGTGAGTCTCGTTCCAATGGCCTCAATAGACTTCAGAAGTTCAGAGCTTGCATTCTGTGTTGTGCTGCCGGTGTTCAGTGTGTTCCATGTGTCTTTTGCTTTTGGTGATCCAGAGGTGATGATGTCCAGTGTATTTAGGAAACCCTTGAAATTGAAATACTCATTAAATACAACACAGCTGAGCCATTTATGTTATTATGTAACATTCGTTATTACTAAATAATTACAGCATAGCAAAGGCTAAGGTTGTCTGTAGTACAAATAATGTAAACTTCAATGTTAGACAGTGTCAATGTAAATTCTAACTTAGGTATTTACTGTTGCACTTAGAATAGTACACATTATGTCTGAAGTAACAAGACCTTGTATCACTAAATTGGGTAACTTCAGGAGAAACAACAATCATAATTTATAACAGAAGTTAAAGTAAAAAGATTTTTTTTTTTGGATCGATTCTATTGATACATTTACTATAGAATTTTATAATTAAATTTATATTTAATATTTTTTTAGAATGTAAAGGTCAGCTGCTCAAAAAAGAAAAGAAAAAAAGGAGATTGGAGATTTGGACAAATTGGAAATACAAGGTTTTGTTCAGACAGTGATAATTTACTGCTAAAGAACTGCTAAAACACATTAATATACATACCTCCATAATCGTTTGGTTGACTCTAACCGTTTGTGATACACTGGCAATGGTTTTCAGCAAGTCAACAATTGTTAGTACAGTCATGACAGACCCTGTTACATTTTGAGCATTATTTACAGTAGCATTGTTGAGGTCAGCCACAAACTGTGGGATGTCTGCTGTTTGTAAATGCTACAGACAAAGGAAAAGCACAAATCATTGTCAATGAAACTGCATAACTCCGACAAAATTACATTTTTTTAATTTTATTACTCTCAGTACAAAATTGTTTACCTGAGCTTTCTCTTTCAGATCCTGAATGACACGCAGGATGCAGTAATCTACTTTAGTCCATTCTCCTGTTTTTGAACAAGTACCTGTTATATAACCAGCCATGTTGTCAGGACAGGTAATATTTCTCTGTTCGGTGAGGATTCCAGGACCAAATTGCCCATCAGTGCATTTTGAGTCTAAAGAGAAACGCATGGATAAATACATGAGTAAATATGAGAATTCGAAAACACAGATGCAAACAGTGATCTTTAAGCATAAAGAATACTGATAAAGAATTATTTTGGCAATAAAAGCTGTGTGTGTTATCTTCAGGTCCCCAATAGCATGTTTTGTCATGTTTGTATATACTGTGGCATACTTGTGTTATTGAGAGAAAGAGGAGAAAGAATAGAGAAAGAATTCTCATGATGGAGATGTATATTACGTTTTAGAAAAGAAGATTGTTAAAAATACATAGTCTAATGGTGTGCCTGAAGATCATAGATAAATGTGAATTAAGAGGAACTCTGGCTTTATTTTATACATATACTACCACTAAAACGTTTGGTGTTATTTGTCATAGTACACTGACATGCCAAAATCATGGGTCAGAAGTATGTAAACTGATTATGAAGTGGTGTTACTTCCTTAACCTGTAGAAATTGTGAGGTGTTGTGAGTGAGGATGAACACTGGCCAAAGTGCTCAAAGGCAAGGTGATGTAATTTATTGTAGATTGAACAAGGCATGATAGTGGAATGCCTCGATTGGGCTCATATCAGGCAAACGTGAAGGCCATTGAATGCTGAACCAATTATAGTCAACTTGGGTCCAATGGCACGGTGCATTATCCTGCGGGAATATCCCATTATTGTGGGGGTACATGAACGCCATTAAAGGCTGCAGATGGTCACCATCCAGTGAAATGTAGCGGGCACCGGTCAATGATATGTTTAGGCAGACCATTGAACCCAACCCATGCCATAAGAACACACTCAACACCAGAATGGAACTACCACCGGCTTAGACCACCCCTTGTTGACACCTGGGAACCATGACTTCATGGAGTTTACGCCACACACAAACGCTACCATCAGCCCAAGACAAATGGTACCATGACTCATCTGACCATGCCACATGTTGCCAGTCCTCTAAGGTCCAGTTAGCAACCCCACAAGCCCAGGTGAGGGCTGTGTCCAGTGCTGTCGTGTTAACAGAGGCACTCTGTTGGGTCTGCTGCTCCCATATCCCATGGAAGCTTAAAGAACGCTGCACTGACCTGTGGGATGTGCGTGTGGGGCCTTCTGGTTTAAATGGGGATGTGATCGCACAGACAATTCCAACCAGCTGCCACTGGTCAGGATCAGTAAGCACCCTTTCATGTAGTCCTGTATTCTATGATGTATTCCTGGTAAACATGTGACAGTGTGGATCGAGGAATGTTAAATGCCCTCAGAAATTTGGAGATGGAATGTCCCATCTGTCTGGTACGCGCTAGATGGTATGCCTCGTTCGAACTCTGATAATACATGTCAACTTGCCATCAGCACACTGGCCAGCGTTCAATATCACTCACAAGATAACATCTCACAGCTTAAACAGGGTTGGGCATTCTCAAGCTGTCCCCTGAGACCACTTCACAATCAATTTAGTGTTCAATTGGTGTTCAAATGTTACTCATACAGTGTAGACTGAAATGCTAACAAGACACTAAAACTTAAGCAATGCTTTATTTACAGCATTCTGGGAACAGTATAAAGTTAGGACATGGTAAAACATATGCAAGTAAAAAATAACAATCTATACTGATCTAATTTCTGTTAATTGGAATTTGTTTTCACAAACATACTATGAATAGTTGTTTAATTAGTGAGATTTGGTCTTCAGTTTTCAAATATGAGGCACTGTAGATATCAGTTTCTGTATAGGTTCATTTAGCATCGAACATTTTTACAGGTTACTACAAACCATTTGGCACTTAAATACATTTCTGTCTGACCATATATATATATGTAGTGCTGTCAAAATTAATGCGTTAGTTGTTGCAATTAAAATATTTAACACTTAAAAAAATATTTTAATTAATGCAGCTGATCATCTTCTTGATCCTTGTAGGTAAATTAATATTCCTTTCTGCTCTCTCTTTGCCTTCCCCTATGTGTATGTGTGTGTGTGTGTTCTCTCTCTGCCTGTATGTTCTGAGTGTATGTGCTCTGCCTGTGCTTTCTCTCTGTGTGTGTGTGTGTGTGTGTGTGTGTGTGCGTGTGTGTGTGTGTGTGTTCTCTTTCTCTCTTTCTACATGTATCTTCTTTCTCGATCTTCCCCTGGATCCTCTAAGTGTATGCCGACATGTGTATACAGGCATACAGGCAGGAAAGTAGTCATTTCTCACTGTAATTACCAATTTACAATTAAAAAATTACATGTTTGCAACATCTTGTTGCAGGTGTGACTGAACTGCTCAGAGAAGAACAGTTTCCTGTTCAGTAATGTTGCCAGCCTTAGGCCATTTGTTTAGAATTATGGAGCCCATAGTGTCTGGACCGCTACAAAGGAGATATGGATATGGAGGGGTGTCCACCACAGTGGTGGTCAAAGAGAGAAAGAGCACATGCAAGGCCCACTGCATACAAAAGTACTTTGGGAGAAGTTGTTTTCACTCTCAGGCCACATCATCCAAAAGAAGGAGCTGCTTTGTCTCCTGATGATATACATAAACTGGTCTGTCTCAGTAACTGGCTGAACGTAAAGAAGAACTAGGCTGAATTGTTACACTATGGAGTGAAACAGATTCAACAATCTGAACTCTAAGAAAAATATTTCCTTGTTCTTTTTTTCATATTTTGCACTAATATCGTTGGGTTTTGAAATTCAACTGGCACTTCAACATAGTTCACAAGAGACAATCTGTGTTCAAAGTTAAAAAGGATATACAATTAAACAAAAGCATGTGTATTTTAATATAATTCTATTGTGTGTCTTCTTTTATTTTACAGTTAGATATTCTTTATTAAAAGCTTCAGAAAATCACATCAAATTGTGTGATTGGTTACTTTTTTATTTTTTTATGTAATACATAATAAATGCAAAATAATATAAAGAAGCAACAAGTTAAAGGGAAACTAAATATGAAAAAAAACAATGATCTAAAGACTGAATACTCACTTTGTACAGTAGTTGTTTTTATTTGGATGGTCTTTGAGCTGTAACTGAACCCACTTAATTCATTCATGCTGAGTTGACATTCGATTTGTATTGGTTGGCCATTGACAGCAGGACAATCATTTTTATTGATTACATAGTTGCAGGTGATGCATCCTGTAGCTGTGTAACAGATTTAAAATGAACCATGAACATACACAAAAAAAAAACTACTTGTGTCATTAAAGTGTTCTTTGTATCATGAAAGTATTCTTCAGATTAACGGAGAACGTGCTGCAGGTGGTTCTATATGGAACCCTTTAAAAAAGGGTTCTATACAGCACCAAAAAGGGTTTCTTTATGGTTACAAGCAGGACATTGTAACAACAGCAGAACCCTTTTGGTGCTGTACAGAGTCCTTTTAGAACATACAACCTCTTTTCTATATAGAACCATCTACAGCACATTCTCCACCAATCAGAAGAAATTGTGACTACATACATTTGTAAAGGTGTTTGTGTGTTTCACCTGTATTAGTACAGCTGCTCAAGCTCCATTCCAGGTTATAGCTTCTGTCAGCACAACACTTAAGAGGGACTGACACCGTCGTGTCTGGACATTGCACAAACGTATCAAATGCTTGGATATCTGGATATGGCTGAAATGTAATTTCTTGCCAGCTGATATAGGGTACTGAATTCACAGTTGCACTGCATGCATATTTTCCTGTGAAAGCAAAAACAAAAACAACAACAAATATGTATAAACATGTGTGTTATGTATTAAAACTGCCATAAAAATCGAATTTTATAGTAGTTTATTATGCCCTCCGCTTATTACACATTATAATCGTTTTTTTTAATAATTGAATTTTTTTGAGGCTGCTTTTGAATTGATTTTTTCCCTGTCTTTTAAAATCAGTTGTACATTTGCATGTGGATCTCAAAAGATATATTGGAGAGACTTCTTTCGACAATGACAGCAGACATCCAGACAGCCAGACTTGAAATGAGCCTTAACCACCTGCTGAAACTGTGTTTACCATCAGAAAAACACTGTTTAATCTTTCACGATCAAATGTAATTGTAAAAATGCATCAGAATATGTGGAGTAGGTGTTCCTGTTGGCTGGAGTGATATAACACTGCAGCAGAATATTTTGGTGGGAAGGACTATTATTAATATTGCCATCTCTTCATCATTGAATTAGCGGTTTTGTTTTTCTGTAGAGGCTTGTTGACTGCTCAGTTATTTCACTGCCACTTTTAAACCCTGCACCACATGAGTAATTGACACTGTTAGCATAATGCTAATTTCCATTAAAACTGCTAGCACCAAGCTAACCATGGGTCATGTAAGCAATTTACGGCAGGTGTAGCTATAACAGAGAGTTAACAGAATAGAAACTTAAAATTTCAGTACCATTTCATTCGACCCTTCCATTAAAGATTTAAACCTGAAGCCTGTAATTTACGTTTTAGTGGACCTGTTAAATAGCCTGTTAGCTATAAGCCTGTTAGCAGGTCAGCCTACTTAAAGGTTCTATTTTGTTTAAGAATTAAATAAATAAAGAAATATAGCTATAGAAATAATGCTATAGTTTGCTTTGTAGGTGGTATGTAGTGGCAAACATTAACATGAAGCATATACACATGTATATACATTTATATGTATAAATGTATAAATTGCATGTATATACTTTTAAATCTGAGACAATTGCAGCCGCGAAGCTAAGTAGCTAACAGAATGATGGGAACATTTCAGGTAGCAGAGAACTTACACTGTAATGTGTCTTTCTAGAACAAAACCCTTATTGCTGGTCATTTGTTATAGTGTGAAAAATAAATGTGTAAATGTAGGAAACATGGTGCACAGTGGAAGCATTTAGTAAACTAATGTAACAGTGCAGTGGAACCGTTTACAATGAGACACCCTCGAACAGTGGTCACCAACGTTACTCCTGAAGATCTACTTCTTTGGAGAGTTCAGTTCCACCCTGCATTATGTCCTTTAACTAACACTAATGCATCTGATCTGATCTGATCCAGCCTGAGCAGAACATTCTCAGCTTGAGGACCAGCTTTGATGGAACGATGCCATTAAATGTAGAAACATTTGAACACATCCGTATTACTCCAAATGAATTAAGTCTGACTTACCACTGTCTGTAGGATCTGCACTTCTTATAGTGAGTTGAGAATTATCAATGAAATATTTGTCATTGGTGCTTAGAGGAACTCCATCCTTGGTCCAAGTTATCTCAGTTTGACCTGCTCCGTTACATGTCAGCATCGCAGTTGTCATAGGATATATTGGGCCTCCTTTGTATAGGTCATTCTCCACTGAAATTAGAAGGCAAGCATTTTTTCTCATTACAGTTGTGCTAGTATACACAGCATTATGTTGTTGATGTTGGAATTAAGTCCTACACAGTGCAAGCAATGAAGCTGCACATGGTAGCAAGAACATACAGTACATGCTTACATTCAAACTTCTAGCCTTCCAGCTGTAGTAAATTTAAATGCCTGTCATGATGTCTGAGAATGATTCATTTTGCCAGATGAGGCAATAAAATTCTGGTCATATAACGTTATTTGTTCTAACACTCCGCAGGACCTGTATTGTGTTACTACATGACATGACAGCCTAAAATAATGCATATTCTAAATGCTAACATCACTGTATTGTCTTTGTCTTCATGGCTGTCTTCAGAGCAGAGTGCATTGTTTGAATGGCATTTGTCCACATTTCTGTGCTGTATTGCTATGAATAGCGTGCAAATGTCTTTATTGACCATGCATTGCTATTCGTAAATAAAGTAAAGCTAAGATTATGTAGAAAATTAATAGCTCTTTACTGTGTGACAGAGGGCATAATTTGCAGTGACTTTAAAAGTATGTTTACATACTTAAAAACTCCATGTTCATACATTCCTGACAAAATACATGCATTTATCACAGTAATCATAGCCATGGAAGATAATCCTGGGCGGGCCTGAAATCATGGTTTGATGACATACTGGAGCCAGCATGAGCCACTAAATGCTGGATATTTTATCATATTAAATCTACATGATTAGAACATAAAACAAATTTGATATTTTGAATGAACTGAATTCTGGTTGACAGTGCCTTAAACATGCATGACTGTACAAGTCCACTTCACAGACGGAACATACATTTTCAGGTCACAGTGGTATTTGACACTTAAGAGAGGTTGCACCTTTCCTGCGATTAGACCTGGTTTCAGCGCCTTCAGCAGACACACACCCAGCATTTAGAGCAGAGAATGCTGGGACATTCCACAATTGGAAGACATTTTCAGTCCCACCCATGAACTTTCAGTTAATTTATGCACAGTGCTGTTCTAAAACATGCACTTTTCGATGATCAACTTTCATATCAAACATAAGAATGAAATTATACAATTTTAAATCTACAGTTCTGGTATGGTTTTCTGATATATGTCTCTTGTTGTTGTTGTCAATTTGTTTGATCATCAATATGTTTTAAATAAGAGTAATTATGCACTAAAGTGTCCCACAACATAAACACAACCCTGTTACCGGAACCTATTTAGCATGGCAGGGAACGAGAATAAACATGTTGTTGCATAACACAAATACATAAATTAGTTCGTTAGAAATTACATTGTCATTTGCTAACACCATGGGGACACCAAAAGTAAGACCACTCTTCTATTTTTTACATTTTTCAAATCTTTTCAGTCTTGATTGAGTGTGTCACTCTAACCAGTCCAACCCTGTTACTCAAATTGTCAGAATAAGGTAAATTAATTTTAAAGTTTTCTTTCTTTCTGTACATAAATAGTTTGTTCTTGAGTTTGAAAGTAACATAACATTCCACAGTGTATGCCTGAGAAAAAAAGCTAAAATACAACCCTCTTAACAGTGACAGGGTTGCACTACAGTAACAGGTTTGAATACCCTTCAGTTCACTTACACTGGACAACTGATTATCTAGTACAATTAAATGTGTATGTATAAATAATCTAAATGTTTTTTAAATGTATTATCTTAGTTTCTAGAGTATTAATTGTCATATTTATCTTTTTCTGCCTAACTTGTAAGCGTGTTACTGCTGCAACAACTACCTGGATGGAATTTTTAATTATATTTAATTATGACTCTCCGCTCCCTTAACTGAGCAGCCACAGAAATGCGTTGAAATTGTCTCAATTACAAACAATGATAATTTACACAGATCAACATTTTTCTGCCATCATCTCAAACACTTATGAAGAAAGAAATCATTTTTAAGAAAACTAAACTAAATCTACCGCTTATGAGACTTCGCTCTCTTTTCACGTTTCAGAACTGAAGTTAACATTAATTCAGTTCAGTATTAAAATCCGGCGCATGATTCAAAAAAGTAAACCTGCCAGTAATCACCCTGATTATATACAGTGGGGAAAATAAGTATTTGATACACTGCCGATTTCTACAAAGAATGGAGAGGTCTGTAATCTTTATCGTACGTACACGTCAACTGTGAGAGACAGAATCTAAAAAAAATCCAGAAAATCACATTGTATGATTTTTAAATAATTAATTTGCATTTTATTTCATGAAATAAGTATTTGATACAATAGAAAAACAGAACTTAATATTTGGTACAGAAACCTTTGTTTGCAATTACAGAGGTCAGACGTTTCCTATAGTTCTTGACCAAGTTTGCACACACTGCAGCAGGGATTTTGGCCCACTCCTTCATACAGATCTTCTCCAGATCTTTCAGGTTTCGGGGCTGTCACTGGGCAACATTGAGTTTCAGCTCCCTCCAAAGGTTTTCTACTGGGTTCAAGTCTGGAGACTGGCTAGACCACTCCAGGACCTTGAAATTCTTCTTACGGAGCCACTCCTTAGTTGCCCTGGCTGTGTGTTTTGGGTCATTGTCATGCTGGAAGACCCAGTCCCGACCCATCCTCAATGCTCTTACTGAGGGAAGGAGGTTGTTGGCCAAAATCTCACGATACATGACCCCATCCATCTTCCCTTCAATATGGTGCAGTCGTCCTGTCCCCTCTGCAGAACAGCACTCCCAAAGTATGATGTTTCCACCCCATGCTTCATGGTTGGGACGGAGTTCTTGGGGTTGTACTCATCCTTCTTCTTCCTCCAAATGTGGCGAGTGGAGTTGATACCAAAAAGCTCTATTTTGGTCTCATCTGACCACATGACCTTCTCCCATGCCTCCTCTGGATCATCCAGATGGTCACCGGCGAACTTCAAACGGGCCTGGACATGTGCTGGCGTGAGCAGGGGGAGCTTGCGTGCCCTGCAGGATTTTAAACCATGATGGCGTAGTGTGTTACTAATGGTCCTCTTTGAGACTATGGTCCCAGCTCTCTTCAGGTCATTGACCAGGTCCTCCCATGTAGTTCTGGGCTGATTCCTGACCTTTCTCAGAATCATCCTTACCCCATGAGGCCAGATCTTGCATGGAGCCCTAGACCGAGGAAGACTGACAGTCATCTTGTGTTTCTTCCATTTTCTAATAATTGCGCCAACAGTTGTTGCCTTATCACCAAGCTGCTTGCCTATTGTCCTGTAGCCTATACCAGCCTTGTACAGGTCTACAATTTTGTCCATGGTGTCCTTAGACAGCTCTTTGGTCTTGGCCATGGTGGAGAGGTTGGAGTGTGATTGATTGAGTGTGTGGACAGGTGTCTTTTTTATAGGTAATGAGTTCAAACAGGTGCAATTAATACAGGTAATGAGTGCCGAATAGGAGGGCTTCTTAAAGAAAAACTAAGAGGTCTGTGAGAGCCAGAATTCTTGCTGGTTGGTAGGTGGTCAAATACTTATTTCATGCAACAAAATGCTAATTAATTATTTAATTAAAAATTCTGGGGTTTTTTTAGATTCTGTCTCTCACAGTTGATGTGTACCTACGATAAAAATTACAGACCTCTCTATTCTTTGTAGGTGGGAAAACTTGCAAAACGGCAGTGTATCAAATACTTACTTTCCCCACTGTAATGTATCTGTAATTTGATTACTGTCTTTGTTACTGTGACTGTAACAGAATAGTTACCTTTTTTTCGTAACCTGACTGCGTAACACAGTTACATGTATTTCATAACTACCCAACCCTACTTATAATTATTTTGTTGACACTTCATTAAAAAGCTATATAAAATTGGAAACATTGTTGCACACAACAAACAAAACACCTCATAAAAGATTTACCTTCAATGTTTATCATCTCTTCCTTTTAATGCATAACAGAAAATGGTGATGGAAAACAAATGTTTAATTTTTCACAAGTACTGATACCTAAATTGTCCTCCAGTTCTGGAAAGCTTATTTTTAATATGCATCATTGGTTTCTTATCGGCATGCAGAACAACAGATGGACGTGTCACCACACAACTTTATTGGTTTAATATTTTAAGAGGACACTGTGTCTAGCAATTCCAGAAAAGTTGGGACTGTCAGCCTTGTCCCTTGTGCATAGAGATTTCGCCAGTTTCTCAGATTTTTTAAAGATATTATTCGCTGCAGATTGTAGGATAGCCAAGGTCTTGGAAATATTATGTTAAGAACCATTTTTCTGAAACTGTTCTGCAAGTTTTAAATGCATTTTTTTACAGATTGAGGAACCTCTGCCTATCTTCTCCTGCTGTTTTTATTAGTAGTTATTAGTTTTTATTTGTTTTATTAGTTTATTAGTATAGTATTAGTGTCAAATCTTTTGAGATTCACTGCTGCCAGCAAGTTCTTAATGAATTAATAATTTTTATGAAATTGTACAATGTCTCACTTTCAACTTAATATGTGTTCTGTGTTCTATTGTCAATAAAATCTGGCTCTATAAGACTTGCAAATCATTGCATTTGTTTTATTTACATCTATTTATATTTTACACAGTGTCCCAACTTTTTTTGACTTACCAGCTAACACATACATATATAAAAGTTGCAAGCAAGCACCCCCTCAAGAAAAAAAAACATAGTACTGGTTGTGTTGTTCACAGTCACATTTCCACTTTAGTACTGTTGTAAGGTCTAGTGGAACATTACTGCCAATGAGATCCTGATTTAAGTAATATGGCTCCCAGCAACATGGTTCCAAGTAACACATTTCCCAGTTGAAGAACCCAAGAACTGTGTTTTTACTGATCTGTATTCTTACTGTTGCTGTTAATAGACTATATATTAAAATTAAGAGTTAAAACTGAAAAATGCCCTTACCACTTTGAGCGATGGAATTTACTTTATATCCTTTACTGTTGAGATTGATTGTGAGTTGGTTATTAGCTGCTGCCAAATTAAGTAGATCATTTGTTGTTTCGATGGTGAAATCTGCAATCACACTGCCAGACCTGTTGAAATCCCAGAGTATCAGTACATGCTATAAAGAAAATACTTGACCAAAAATCTCCAAAATCATATCTGTTTCCATTTCAAAATGTTATCAAAAAAAACCCACTAAAAAAAAAATCAGTAATCAGTTAGAGCTTATATCCCTAATTCTAATCATCTAAATGTATTTTAAATGATATACTGAGTAAAAGAACACTACCTGAATCCGGTCACAGTTGCTGAATTTCTCTTGTAGCCCTTTACATCTCTGTAACTTGCGTCAATCTAAAAAAGACATATTCATATAACCATGATGTTTCAGGTTTTGGAGCACTGCAGCGCCCCCTTTAGGGCTGATATGAACAAAAATTTCCACATCTCATCAGAGTCTCAACATAAATTTCCCCACTGCGGGATTAATAAAGGACTATCTTATCTTATCTTATCTTATATGTCTGTGCAATTTTGAGATGCTCAGATTAACTGCTGATGTAATCCTAGACCAATTTTAAAAAGCTGGGGTTAAAACTCAGAGAATATTTCGGAATGTGCGGTTCACAAACACTTTTTTTAATACACTTTAAATTACAAAGTTGTTTGGAATACTGAACTAAATGGAATGAAACCAGGTTTGTCGCCTTCAGTAAAATATGCATATGTTATATGTAATAAATACTTTATTTTTATGAATATTGCCCCCCAAGTGACCAAATCATATGAAACGTCACTGTTTCTTAGCAATTACCTCTTTAGACACACCATTCAAGTTTCTTGACGATTGGTTATTGGTAAGCCTTCCAAATGCCTGCTGAAAGCTGAATGGCTAACAGGGATCATAAAAATGTGATGTATGAAGTCATCCTTTGAAATTCACTTATAATATGTCTCAAATATGATGCCTGCCTGCAGCTCAATCGGACATACAGTTACTGAGAAACAGCTAGAAACAGCTTTGTAGCATGTATAGCGGCCTGTATGGATGTAAATGCAGAATTTAGTCCTAAACCAAATTCTCAAGCTTCAGTTTTTTTTGGATAAAGCATTCTTGAGTTATAGATTTTTAAATTAATTACGTTTAGTTGGGTTCATTTGCATATGGCAGCCATATTGTTTAAAATAGTCAACAGGCTTTTGATAATTATTGAGGTTCAGAGTCTGGAGAATTTTTTGAGATTTTTCAGAATTTTTGTGCATAAACCCTAAGACTAGTTCACAAAAGTAGGTTTTCAATATTATCCAAATTAGCAAAAAATCTAAGTAGGCAGAGCTAAACTGTCTGGCAAACTGATTAGTTTTGTCCCAAGGACTCAGGAAAAAAAAAGTTTTTTGACTGTCAAAATTTACGAGGAGTTACGGGGCCAAACATGTTGGGCTTCGCAATAAGGCCAACTGGGCTCATGTCTTGCGCCTGAGTAGCAGGAGGGACTACTACCTACAGACCAAGTTTCATGTCTGTACGACTTATGGTTTGTTCTGCACAATTCCTTTTAGCAGAGAAAAAGAAGAATAAGAAAAACTCTAACAAAAACAATTGGGTTCCAGCACTACATGCTTGGACCTCTAATAATACGGTTCACACTATAAAGCTTCCTAAGAAAACATCACATTTTAAAATGCAATACTTACTAAAGTCTCAAGGTCCGACTTATATTTTTTGTACTTTGCACTCTCTTGATTGGTGAGATCAAGGTCAAACGGTTCATCTATTGTCAGGGACATACTTCTTAATTTGCCTGTGAAAATGAAAACAATTGCATCCACTATCTGTAATTGTTATAAATATAATTTAAAATGTGCTAAACATTTTCAAACCATTCTCTCTTCCAAATTGACGTTACTGAAACAAATGTAAGTGTAAAATCTTTTAAAAATGGCTGGACATTTACGGCTTTCATGTTAGAATTGATGTTAGCAAAAAGTGTGATAAGAATTAAATACATAATTATACGTTTATACGGCTAACTAACAATAAAAACTACTACTACTACTTTTCACAATGTCTTCTAGACATCTAAAATCTGTTTCAAATATGATATGCTCTAATCAATTAAAAACGTTAAGCATACTTGGTGCGGGTGTGGTGGGTCTGGCAGTCGTTGTTTGTGCTGCTAGGGCTAAAAAACAGTGATAGGAGAAAAACCAAAAACAAAGAAAGCCCTGAAGTGTTCAATGAATCATGCCATCCGTTCTGGGACACCTGAGATCTAGTTTAAGAATGCTGGGATTTGGGTATCTTACTCCACCCCATTTTAATTAAAGAGAATGTACTTGATCTTTCACAGAAAGATCTCCTACAGGTTATCTTATGTATTTAATAAGGCAACTATACCTGCAATGTTTATCACACCGGACCAGTGAAAAGTTGTTTCAACACTACTTTTGCTAAGGTGTGATCAGACTTAAAGTTTATAGCATGTTTATACTGTAAACTAACAACAAGAACTACAAACACTACTACTAACCTTAACCCAATTTTATATTATGATATGCTCTCATTTGACAAAGTTAAAAAGTAAACCATACCTGTTGTGGTTGCGGCCTGTGTAGATGTTGTTGTTGTTGCTGAAATAATGAAGACATAAAAAGAAACCCAAAATGTTTAATCAAACTGAATTTAATTACTTATTTAATATCTTTAAAATTTCATGAGAATTTAATATCTTATGAGGTCATATGAATAATACAGGTTGATTTAGACTGTAAAATAAAAGCGAGGTAATAAAACTGTCAATGTAACAAAGACAAAAGACCAACAACAACAATACAATCCTGGGTCAGTATGAATTAATGTTAAATTACAATTCAGTTCTCAATACATTTTAAGCCCTTTGTTAGGCTTTAGTCAACACAGTTTCAATATAGACAAAAAAAGTCTACACACACTCAAAACCAATCAGGGAGGTAAAGCAGCAGCTGCAGTGCCGTTTCATTTTGTATATATAAATATAAACATTAGAGGTGAATTTAATCTCAATGGCCTTCTGGAGAAAAGATAGATGTTGACCTCACACATACAGCCAAAATTACTGTTTTCTGAAAACTAAATTTAAACAGTTTGCATATCCAGAGGGACGTTGGGGAACAAAAAAAAAACAACAAAAAAAGAACTACAATGATAAAAAAGCTAATTAATTACTTCTTACTGTAGATGTTTATAAGCATTGCATGTTAAAAAAGGTTTTGACAAGTACTAATATTATTAATTGTGGTGTGGAATGCATGTTTCCGCAGTAATTTATTTTTCTTATCCAAAAGTATCCATTTGAAGTACTTAAATGCACTGAAAGTAGATAAAAAAATGAAAGAGAAAAGAGAGAAAGTCTTAATAATTGTTCCCTTTACTGCAATAAATACATATCACATGAACACAGCAGCTGGCATTTACATTGCATGAAAAAAATTCATAATGAATGGACCAACAGTAATGACCCAAAAAGCTATTGTTTCCATTGACTAACATTAAAATTAAATTAGCTGGAATTTTGGAGATGCTTGTTTTTCTTTTTACATCAACAATATATACAATGCATTTGGAAAGTGTTCAGACCTTTTCACGTTATATTTTTCACACATGTAACACTAAGAAATAAGACGATAAAACACTAAAAAGACTGTAGAGTGTTCCGGAAACTCTCACCAGTGCAGCCATTCTATGGCGCACTGGGACCAGATACAATCTGGATACGAACGGAGCAAAGTGCAGAGATATTCTAAGATATACCTTAGACTGGGCTGAAGTTTCACCTTACAAAAAAAAAAAAAAAAGCCTAAACACACAGCCAAGACAGGAGTAGCTTAGGGACAACTCTGTGAATGTCCTTGAGTGGCCCAGCCAGAGCCCTGACTCAAACCCAATTGAACATCTCTGGACAGACCTGAAAATAGCTGTCCACCGACAGTCCCAGTGCAACCTGACAAGAGGTTGAAAGTAACTGCTGAAAATCCCCAAATCCAGGTGTGCAAACCTTGTTACATCACAACCAAGACGAATGGAGGCTGTAATTGCTGCCAAAGGTGCTTCAACTAAGTACTGAGTAAAGGGTCTGAATATTTATATCAATGCAATATTTTAGTTTTTCCTTTATAATATATTTGCAAAAAAATCTAAAGTGCAAACTGATGGGAGCCTACATGGCCTCAACATAACAAAATGTGACAAAAGTGAACTTTCAGAATGCATATATATATATATATATATATATATATATATATATATATATATATATATATATATATATATAC
>CM067481.1:14721846-14750774 GCA_034552555.1 Semaprochilodus insignis | reverse complement strand
CTGCTACATCCACTGTGTCAATCTCAATCTCAATCATATATTCAGTGAGAGCTGGAGGCTCTGTAAACAATATTGGATGGAAATAAAAGACATCAACTGGACTGAAACGACTCAGCAAGACAACTCAGACCAACACTTTTCCCATACGTATTAAAGAGGAATATTCTTAAAAAGAGGCATATCCTGCATGTTTCATGAACTTCAAATGGTTAAATGCCATTTAGTAGTTTTCTAGTGCAAGAATGAATACATTAAATATGTTTGAGAATTAATAATTCAAGATAAATTGTGTTAATTGATTGTAATTACATGTTTAGATGCAATGAAAGACATAACGTCAATCTATTTACACCATCTCTAGATTTTAGTCAAATCCATTAGTCATATTTCACTTCACGGACACAAATAACACAATGAGAAGCTTCTTGTGCTGCTGAAATGATCTTCACACTCAATTCCACATACTACAACATGAAGGGCCAATGAGAATTGTGAGGAATCATGATGTACCTGTTGTTGGAGGAGGTGGACAGGTTGTAATGTCTACAAAACAAAAAGAAGACAGTGATTCAAAAATGAATCGAAAAGGATATTTAATCCCCAAATACCTCCATTTAGCCTGCTCATCATTAAAGTACATTTAATGTTCATTATTGAAAGCAATATGAGACAAAAAATGAAGCATGGTTACATTACTAGTAAAGCTACTACATGGAGTAAAATTACTCTAAAATATGGTGTTATGTAGCCTAACAAACATTTCTTACTCATCAGCTCCGTCATTGGTTGGCAGAACTGTCCATCATTTGGATAGCCACTGATGCATCCACATGTCACATTAGTAACGTTGTCACAGTGTCCATATGCTGAACACTTGTCACACGGCCAGAAATACTGATCCTCACACCTGCACTGGTACCCAGTATTGTTCAAAACACACACTGGTGATTGACAGAAACACAAAATGACCTCATTAGGACAGAACTGAAATACTGATCGTCATGCTCCAACTGTACTATGGTTTTAAAGGCACTGTATAAAAAGATGTGTGACATTTTATAACAGGTGTTTCATCACAGACAGAGAGGACCGTTACCTGTAGTGATGTTGAGTTCAGTGATCTGAATGTCACTTATAACGAAGGGTAAACGGAGTGTCTGCAGAAGTGTTCTCAATTCATCAAGCTCTGCTACATCCAGTGTGTCAATCTCAATCTCAATCATATATTCAATGAGAGCTGGAGGCTCTGTAAACAATATTGGATGGAAATAAAAGGCATTAGCTTGACTTGAGAGACTTTTCCCATATGTGTAAAAAAGGAATACTGGACACTGAATACATGCATAAAATGAATACATTAAATATATCTGAAAATCCATTATTTAAGATCAGTCTCTTTACACTGTGCTTTGATTTCAATAAAATCTTTGAAATATGTTTTTTATTATTACCCTATTTGGTTTGATTATCAATTTACTTTTTTTTAATTATCATAAAAGTGTCATCACGATTGCTTTAGTAATGTGGTAATAACAAAATACAGTAAAAAAAGAAATTAGCTTCATCATAAATTCCACATACACCTTACTGTGGAACATAAAATTTGAGGAAATTGTCACGTGGTGACAGGACAAGGTGGCAGGATGTAAGCGCAAGTCTTTAATAAAGAACAAATAAGACAAAACAAAACCAAAGAAACCAAAAAGACTATTAAACCATGAAAAGACTGGGAACAGGGCTTCAAAAATAACAGACATGGAGACAAAACACAAAGCAAGAACAACGGGAACCTCAGGGAGTATAAAACAACAAGGACTAACGAGGAACATCTGAGAAGGGGCGGAGCTATAAACTAAGGACAGGTGAGGGGCCTGACAAGGGGATGGAGACAGGAGGAGCAATAACCAAAACAAACAGAACCCCTTGGACAGGACAACAAAAGGCACATGGAAGTGACAAACAGAAAACCAGAGAAAACAGAAACAAACAGGGGCAAGACAAGACAGGATGTGACAGGAATGTCATTTACCTGTTGGTGATGGAGTTGGGCATGCTGTGATGTCTATAAAATGAAAAAAGAGAAATGTTTAGCAGCAGTAATTCTTATGTATTTCTTACATATGATAGCACATTTTGTCAAAAAACTGCATAAATCATTAAATCAAAGATATTTGTAATTATTCTGTACTCAAGGACAGTATAAGACTGTGCTGGTAAGTGATGTGGTTTGTGTGCAGTTTTTACATACTCCTGCTTGATCATGCATGGTTACTGAAAAACCTCACGTAAGAGATTATAACTAGAATTATATTTTTACTGTGTTTCTGCACAGTTTTAAAGTTAACTATCAACAGCAGCTTCAGTGAAACTTTTTCTCGGCTGTCTCATCCAAAGGCCTATAATGTTACAATGTAACGGCAAACGTTTACTCACAGAATTATACAGATTTTCTACAGATTTTCTACATTTTAGTACAATGTTAATTGTTAATTGAATACACATTATAAATGCAGCAGAAACACACTGACATGCCAAAAGTCATGTGCATGAACCTCTCCAACACATCCCATGAATGCTCTAGTGAGCTCATGTCAGGGCAACTTTCATGCCAGATCGAGAAACATTAAATGCCTGCACAACTTTGGAAATGGAATGTCCCATCCACCTGGCACGTACTGCAATATCAAACTCCAATAATTCACGTCGCCTTGCCATGAGCATGCTTCTCCATGACTTTGGGCATGTCAGTGTAGATTAGGCCCCACACTGACCCCATAACATGTCATCTTTATTCTACTTTACACTGGCACATTTACATAGACATTAGTGATGATTATTAACTGATATTAACAGTTACCGGATAATTCAAGTAGCTATATAAAAAGCATACTTCGGTTTCTAACATTAAATCCAAAAAAGTGGCTTTATTTTAGCCCTATAATGGGGTGTTCCAGCGTATGCACACCATTTCTAAATATTAATATTAAAGTATGTGATAGTTCCAATCCTGACATTTCTTTTTGAGAAACAGTCCTCACATGAAAACACTGATACTCCTTTGTAAGGATATTAACTATTGGTAAACTTAGAGCTAATAGCTACTGGATATTATTTTTTCTTCAAAGCTGCCTTATTCTTATTTGGACTTGTGTTGTCATGTTGTACTGTCCATATTTTTTGCATCAGGGCTAAATATGTCTGATAAAAAGCACACTTCAAATATGTCAAATTTTGCTTATACTTACTAGTCAGCTCTTTCGATGGTTGGCAGAACTGTCCATCATTTGGAAAACTACTGATGCATCCACATGTGTCATTAGTAATATTATCACAATGTCCATATGCTGAACACTTGTCACATGACCAGTAATACTGATCCTCACACCTGCACTGGTACCCAGTATTGTTCAAAAGGCACACTAAAATTTTAGAAACAAAACAAAATACCTGTTTAGGAAAAAAGAAATCACATTCACATTTCAAACTGCCGTCACACTTTAATTTCATTACGGCACCCAGAATTCTACACACCCAGCAAAAATTCCATGCAGAAAAGTCAGTAAATTCATGGCTCCACACCGACTAACTGAACTGAAGTCTGGGGCATTTACTTTGACCAGGAGCTGCAACATGTCGGCTAGCTAACGATGGCTAGCTTACCTTTCTAGCTAATTAACACCATCTTGTTTTGGACCTGACATTTTTCATTAATGCTACTACGTGTAACTTACACTCAAATGTCACCTACAACCATAGAGTTAAGCAAGTTATAAGTCTTGACTTCTCACTTTTCATTCTCCTTCTTTAAAATGGAGGAAATTAGCGTTGATACATCATAGTAGCATTCTGGGGAGTTAGTTAGTGGTCATATACTAGCACACAGTCACTTCTTCACCTGGAGGAGTGAAGAATGAGGAACTGTTTATGTGTAGCTGACGGTTTGGACAGCAGTGGAAGCAAATCTCTTTCTGAAAATGGAGCGACACTGAGAGCAGAGTAAGAGCAGAAAGGTGTGAGAATAATAAGGACAAGAGAATAAGGAGCGGAAGCTCGAGCCGCAAACAGCAGGGTTGCCAGATTTCTTCTATAATTTCCAGTCAAACATGTATTCATGTGGTCTGTAGATGCCGATGCTTTCTGCTTGATATCGACTCCAGTTATGTTGTGTTATTTGTAGCACTGTTTTAATCTGACCAGTTTACCATTGATGCCAGTATTCGAAACTGGCCAACAATAATCACGTAACGTAAATACACCCTTCATATACATTATGAGTATATGAGTATATTATGTCTGGTAGTGTGTAAATGTAAATGTAATGAGTGTGTAAATGCACATAACATTTATTTACTATGTTAAATTAGAATATTAGCAATAGCATCTATATTGGCAAATAGAAAATAAAAGTAACACTAACAATATAATACTTATAGTACTATTATAATAGTAATAGTAGTATTACTAATAGTAACTAACAATACAATTTGAGCACATGGCAGTCAGAAAAAGGCTGGGACAGTACAATGCAAATAAAAAACTTTTTACTTTCATTTCATTGCAGACAGTATGAACCCAAGATATTCATGTTTTGTCTGGTCAACTTCATTTAATTTGTTAATATACATCCATTCCTACATTTCAGGCCTGAATCACATTCCAAACAAAGTTGTGAAGGGGGAATTCATGGCTGATCATGAGGTAATAAATAAATAAATAAATAAATAAATAATTTACCAACTAAATACCTTTATCACATACCATTATCATACACCTTTTATCAAATACCTTTATTAAGCACTACAGTACACATGTTAAAACCTTAACGTCTGGGTGGCACTGCATATCAGTTTAAATGAATTACTTAAAAAAACATTTACGGCTGATTTATTTTGATAATGTGCTCACTGGATGAAAATGGTAGTTACCTGTAGTGAGATTAACCTTGGTAATCTGAATTAAATCACTGCTTGAGAGAGGTAAACTCAGTGTCTTCAGAAGGTTCCTCAGTTCATCAATGACTGCTGCATCCACTGTGTCAATCTCAGTCTCGATTACATACGCAGTCAGAACTGGAATCACTGCAGAGAACAACACAAACAACAACCTACTGTAATTGTACAACACTGAACAAGAAACATGTGTAGGTCTGATGCTCTGTCATTACCTTAGCAGCAGCTATTTATTCTCAGTTTAATACAGTGTTGACCTAACCGGTCACATCCCTACCTTAAACTCTTGAATTCCATTCAGACATCTATGCAATATTATATTTAAATATTATATTACATTATCATTCAGTGAAAAGAGCATTTGTGAGGTCAGGCATTACAGCTGCAAGACAAGTCCTGGCTTACAGTCAGTGTTCTAATTCATCCTAAAGGTGTTGAGTGGGGTTGAGTTTAGGGCTCTGTGCAGGCCACTAGACGTCCTCTACATCAAAACCATCATCAAACCATGTCTTTATGAACCTACCCTGTGCACAGGGGCACAGCCATGCTGAAACTACCACTTAATAGTTGAGCTGTTCTTGCTCCTAGGTGCCTCCATTTCACAATAATAGCACTGACAGTTGACCGAGACAACTGTACAACCCTCCTCAGTACAACCCCTTGTATTGCCAGTGTTTGTCTATGGAGACTGCACGGTTATGTGCTTGATTCATGCCTGTTATACATCCTAACTGGGGTGTCCATATACCTTTGGCCATAAAGTGTACCTTCACTCATGCGTGTTGCACAACAACATTGTTTTTAATTAAATCTTGCCTGCAACAGGCAAAACATCATAGTAGATTTATCAAATATTAAAATGTCTGAGCTGAAGACATGCTTCAGTTAAGGGGTTAGTGTAAATGCAGGTGTGCTTTAAACTACACCTTCCAAGAACACAGCAATGGAGTTTAGGAACTCATCCAGGTTTAAACTTGTATTCAACTCTAAATCACAGTTAACTCTAATTACCCTGTAAACTTGTTTTCTATAACATGTGGCTCAATAAAATCATTCTTTAACAACACAGTTTATTTTTATTAATAGATATTTATATAGATTGTTGAATTGTGATGGTAATTCTTCAGGTGTTGTATTTTACCTGTTGTCGCGGGTGGAGTTGGACATAAGGTGGTATCTATAAGACAGAAGGAGAAGAACTAATTGAAGCACTTCCTATGAATCATATATGCAGAATACATGTATGATGTAAAGCATACATAGATAAAAACAGTTACACACCACAACAGTTTATTAGATGTAGTCATTAGATACTATTGTAACAGCTGCTACATACTTGTCAGCTCTGTGGTTGGTTGACAGAACTGTCCATCATCAGGAAAACCACTGATGCATCCACATGTGGTATTGATGATGTCATCACAGTGTCCATATGCTGTGCACTTGTCACATGGCCAGAAATACTGATCCTCACACCTGCACTGGTACCCAGTACTATTCAAAAGACACACTGTGAAATGACAAAAGATGTATAAATATTACACATAAGAATAAGTGATCAGATCAGGCAAGAGTTTATGTCATCTTCAGATACAGTTATTCCTAATCACTCTCCAGAAAACAATAGAAAAGCTTCACTGAATTGTGGAGTGTATACACTAATTTGACGCTATGTAAGAAACACATTTACAAGTATTTTAATGAACAGTTCACATTGCTGAGTATTAAGTGTGAGATACACACACCAAAGTAATGGGTAACATGACGACAGGTTCCAAGTGTCTTAATTAAATTGTGCTACTATACCCAACAGGTTCTAGATATTAACTCGGTAAGTACTAGGTAGTACGGTCTTTAAACTAAATTACACAGAAATGCCAAACAGATTCTGGTTATGGAGCTGATAAAGGCCGTAGTAAAATATCTGATGCTGTAATATTGTTTGATATCTATACTTAAAAAAGTCCATTCAGAGTCAAATGAAGTTTACAAAACGTCTGTTAACTGACTGGGCACATATACTTAATATTTTAGCTTTGACGCCTTTTTTCATGGTAACAAGGTGGTAAATACACACATACACAAAAGGTTACTGTAATATCACATATTTAACCTGGAATGAACATCATAAAAAAACAAACCAATAGTCATGACTCAGTAAAACTCACAGCGCAGATTCAGTTTCATTTCATTTCTAGGTAAGTTTCTAGGTTAGGTTACTGTTTAATGGACTTAATGGACTGACAGTTTTAATTAAAACATAGTAAAATGAACCACAAAACACTGGCAACAGTATACATTATAATATGAAAAATAAATAATATATTGCCTTATCAATGAATGTATGGTTTGCATAGCTGCATTTACAATTTTACCTAAAACTAAAAAAAAAGATTACAGCCTAATTCTCACCTGTTGTAAGATCCACATCTGTGACTTCTATTACGTTACCAAACAGAATTGGAAAGCTAATTTCTCCCAGAACGTTCCTCACTTCATCTATCAGTGTTATGCTTGTAGTGTCCATTTCAATTTCAATCAGAAAGTCAGCGAATGATAATTCTGTAAAAAGCATGTTGAGTGTGTGAATACAGGAAATGCCATTTCAGGTATATGTACTAACTAAACAGAAACTTAACTAAAAACCTTACCACTTTCTGGCACACACGTCTGTCCATCACTCGGAATGGCACTGATACAGCTGCATGTTCCAGCTGTGATGTCATCACAGGCTTCATATGCAACACAGTCACTGTATGACCAAACATACTGATCCTCACAGGCACACTGGTAATTAGCTCCATTTGGCTGGCACACTAGAGAAGACATAAATACCTTTGAAGAACGGAGCATGCTGGATTGTGACTAAACACGTTAACCTCTGTTAACCTGGTTCTCACTCTAGATGTGAGTAAGGCTACTGTATCTCACTACAGGAATCACCTCATCTGAACTAAAGCTATTGAAGAAGCTGGCACTAAAGATCAATTTATAACTCCGTGTCTGCATATGTGCAGGCATTGGGTGCAGAAGTTTGCATATTTGCACATAGTGTGAAACTAGTAATAATGTCTCCTTGCTTTGCTGTAGAATATACATATATATATATATATATATGAACGATGGATGGGTTTGTTGTCACGCATTACATGTCCACAAGGTTAGTTGTGGGCTGTGGCTGGAGGGTTGTCGGTTTGATTTCCTGAAGCAAAAGGAATGACTGAAATGTCCTTAAGCAAGGAACCTAACCCCCAACTGATCCACGTGGGCAGTGGATAGAGCTGCCCACCTCTCCAGGCAAGTGTGGTCACTACCCCCTAATGTGTGTGCCCCCTAGTGTGTGTGCTTTTCAGTGTTTGTATGTGGCTGTTTCACTTCACAGATGGGTTAAATGGGATAGACAAATTCCTCTGTGTGCAAACACAACCAGCAAAGGGTTCTACTAAGGTTTAATTAGTAGAATTACTTTAAGACTTTCATTGTTTAAATAAAAGCTGTTTCCTATGAGTTGCATCAATGTGCCACAGGGGGGCAGTGTGTGTGTGCAACACTCTGCTTCCCAACAAGAACACTCTGCTTGTCAGATATCAAACTGATTAGGGCCGTCCATGAATATTCTAAATTCAGTTCAATGAAATAATTGTATAAAGAATCCAGATATTTGATTGCTATTCAATTATAAAAAGACTGCAGCTGTCTGGCTCTGGATTTCCCGTGAGACTGGGGCTCTGCATGACAGACAACGGAAGTCACACCAAGGATCTTTCATGATTTGAAATGAACTGTAGGTGCAGTTGAAATGAGCGAATAATTCAACAGTACTTAAAGGTCAGCAGAAGGCAAAACTGTGGAACCTCAAAATAAAGTAGTATGGAAGCTGCAGTTCGCCCGTCATTCCAGCACGAGCAACATGAGGGCACATCTCAAAAATCTACTACATCTACATCAGTTCTGTCCTCAAAATAGTTGCCTGAGATAAATCATGGTCACTAGTGGTGCATTCACACTGCACTGAAACAATGTAAAGCACAATGCAGAGATTTGAACCTCTATTACTTTCGCGAAGAGGTACATGAATTTGAGGGTGACTCTGAAAGGTTTGACCCTTGTGTGCCACTTTTGGCAGCCCAATTGCTAATCATCCATGGCTTGCAGAAAAATTGTTGATGCACAAAGCGAAGTATTATTTCTCCTACACAGCCAAAACCCAGTGCAGCTCATGAACACAACAAGTCCCACCTGCAAAACATGATTAAAACCTACATAGACAAAGCATCCCTGCACCAGACACGCTGACAAACAATTCAAAGAGCAGGTTAGATATGATAGAGATAGAGATATGATACACATACAATAAGATAACCTAATTACATAATGCATATGATATCAGTCAAACAAGTGTGATTTATTTAGTGACTATTTATTTCGTGACTAGGGATCATTTAGTGACTCCACTTGCCTCTGTGTTTGACTGAGTGTGTGAAAATGGCAATGCAGAGAGAACACAGGAAGTGCCTTAAACTCAGTGAACAGTCTATTAAACTGTCTAATCATGTTCATACAAAACTGAAGGGCAACGATCCCTATGCTAATGAAGAGAGAGCCCCAACCTCGCATACACAGACCAGACGTTATTTGATTCATAGACAGCTCTGTAAGTTCATTACAGTTTGTTCATTAAAGGTTTACCTTGATTCTGCTGGTTCTGTTTGTTTCTAGTGGTTAGTTTCTAAATGTATAGCTTTAAATGAGCTTCTACTTTCTAAATACGTTTCTGAAAATGACTTGTTTTTGTGCTTTTCAACCAGTATAAATATGAATAGGTGTTGAATAGGTATAAATATGAATACATGTAACTGGATTCCTTTTTCCCTGGAAGTGTCAGTAAATTACCCATTACAGTTTGAGATAAGCATCTTCCCATCTGTTATGGAATACTTTTTACACTGGTCATGCTAATGTTGTTTCCCAAAATGAGATACAAAATCTTTGAACACAAATAGACTAAAATAAATGACTACCTAAATAATTTGTTAACCAAGCTTACCTGTTGTAATGTTCACACCACTGATTTCTGTGATATCGTCCAGTTGTAATGGAAGACTAACCGAGTTCAAAAAGGATTTGATTTGTTCTATCAGAATCACTTGGGACACGTTCACTTCCAACACCACAATGTATTCCAGTGGCTGTGTGTTGACTAGAGATAAATAATAAGATTTTGATTATTTAGGTATAGAAACAGCAAAATAGGTAAAAGAATTGAGGCATATCCCCCTGTAAAATATGCTTACAATGCTGTGCAAAAGTCTTTGCTACACAAAACTACTTAAATGTATTTATCTCTCAGTTCATCTATTTAGACAGAGTGAAATGAAAGTAATTGTATTGGTTTGTTGAATTCCATCAGCAGCTATTGATTTCATTTAAAGGAGGACTGATTAGCTGAATTGGCTGTATTAGCTGTATTAGGTGGTATATTTGACCACTGCACTTCCCTGTGGATCGCTATGGAAAGGGTTAATCTAACACACTTACCCACACACACAGACACACACTTACACACACACACGCCCGTAATGTATTGGACTACTTATTTGTCTCTACCGTAATGTTTTTTTGAACAAAGAAATGCTGACTGCCCAGATAAATGGCTTTATGTAGCATTTTTCAGAAGACCTGCACAGCACTTCTTTAAAATCATACTGCATGTTTTTTAATAAGAGAATTAGGTGTGGACTTGAAGTTTACCGTCTCGTTTTTCTCGTAGGTGATCAAGTTCTCCATCTGTGTAACTAAACTGCAAATTAAAGATTGAAAAGTGTATTAGTGTACAGCAGCTATGCTACCTTTGCAACCTTGCATCTGGACTCATTAAGCCAAAATAAGGCAATTAAGCTCACTGGACAAAAAATTAGTCACCTTGTGTAACTAGTAACTTCAGTCTCCAGCAGCATGGCGCTGCACAAGAATGATGGTGCTATAAATACCTGCAGTGTGTACAACAGGATTCATAGATGGGGAAGAGGTGGTACAGTGCTGAGAATGTCCCGTTTCATGTGTGGAAAACGGGCCACAAAGCAGATGCTAATGATTGACAAAGAGGAGCGACTGCATTTGGGCATGCCAAAGGCCGTAGTGTGAAGGAAGTAGCTGAATTTGCAGGTATATGGAAGCGTACGGTCTTACAGGTCTACCAGCAGGTGGCAAAAATCCCAGTCTACAGGGAATTCTCCTCGGATTTGTGCCAGGGAAGGCATCCGCCAAATCTGACCCAACTGTGCAATTCTTTGATGCAAGAGTGGCTGAACATTGATGTGGCCTACATCCAGAAACTTGTCCAGTACATGCCCAATTGAACTGAAGCTGTTATTCGTGCTCGTGGAGGTATAAAATGCTCTTAGGTACGTTTCTTTCACAAGTGATTCATTTTTTGTCCATGAACTTTATTTATTGCTTTAGCAATTTTCAGATCATTATTTAACATTTCTTAACATTAATCAAGATATACTGGTTAGCAAAAAGCTAAGTCTAAGTTAAAAACTAAAAATTCACTAAAAAACATGATTACTTAAGACCTTCCATAGAAGCTACTCATGCCAGTTGACTTTCCCTGAAGTGTGACATAGTTGTACACTAAAAAATGGTTTGTCAGTTGAGACGTAAGAAATACATATTGTGGTAGCCTGCAGTTTAACTACCTTTATTTAAATTACTTAAGTAAAAGAATGGTTTATTTATATTTGAGTTGAACAAAACCAGTTCATTTGCTTGTTATCACATAAAATTTTTAATTTTTAAATTTTTTTTGTAAAAGTACATTTTACAGTATACTTTGGGAGTAACACATTAATCACTGATGCCATGAAATTATACTTATTCACTGATTATTTTGAACTTCTCTGTGCAATAGCGTTAAGTACTACAATGAACATAAATACAGAAAGCTTAGAATTATGGTACTGTTGTCTAATGCCAGTCAAATGACTTCAAACGTGAATGTTATTTACATTTACATTTACATTTATGGCATTTAGCAGACGCTCTTATCCAGAGTGACTTACAACCGTGCTTAGCGTTCTGTCGGATTATGTTTCCCAGCTAGTATAAGTAAGTTAGGAGTCTAAAACTCACCCTGAGCTCAGACACTGCCCGAACAAGGGCCAGTGCTGCCAGTGCTGAATATTAGGACTGAAAGATTTTACTTTGATAACATTGTATGCTAAAGTGCTAAAACTCAGTGTTCTATGTTCTATGTGTTCTCCTCAAATATACACTTTAAGGTTTTTTTACATTTTCTTTATACATTTACATCAAAGTTTGCTTTCTCACCTCTACTATGATGTCTGAAACTGCAGGCAGTCCTTGTGAGTCTACCACACATATGTGCAACAGCAAAATGGGCACAACTCTCAGCAAGTAGGTTCCTGTGCAAATACAAGAAAACACATATTTTATCAAGTATTTTATCAAGGCCACAACCAAACTTGAGTCTAAGACCAGCCCTGTAAACCGTGTCATCTTAGATGAAGACAGCTAGCTCTCTCTTACAGGTGGATTGTTAGGCCCAGCACCTTGGTGCAGTGTAATAAGCTGCATGGGTCTGTGGTGGCCTGCTTCTTGAAAAGGGCCCAGACCGGCCAATTGCCTAGGCATGGCAAGATCTTCAGCCTCTGAGCCATCAGAGGAGAGAGCGCTGACTGGTATGGCAACTAAGGGGCAACCAACAAGACTCTGTGTCATTTCTTCTGGACTCTGTCCAGGAGGAACAGAATAAGAGTTAAGGGTGGGAAATGCATCTTGGCACAGCGAACCACCCTGCTGTAGTTCCGCACAGGTGGCAGTAGGGCAAGTGACAGACTGACAAAAACTTCACCCCTGGGTCTGTTAGCAGTGGCTGATTTCTGTGATCCCATTATGCGGTGGACGCTGGGTTGTATGCCTTAGGTGTTGCAGTAGTGGTCTTTTTTGGGTCTTTGAGTGGATCCCTGTTGTGTTTTATGACCACGTGATGACTGGTTACAGGGAAGAATGGGGAGGACCTGGGTCACTTGTCTGCTCCTTATGCCTTGCGAGGCTCTCTAGGAAGGATCAGTCAAACTTTATTTAAACCAAGAGTACATTGAGGGAGACCCCTTATTTACACTGTAGCTGAGCATTATATAGAAAGAGAGGACTGAAAGTGTAAATATACATTTAGGATTAAAACGTTTAGCAAAGAAGTTATAAGGTGTTACACAGAAACAAAAACTATGAAACAACAAAACAGAGAAGATAAATTAGGGCTACCAAATAAAGCTATCAAAGCGTGAGTAAAATAATGGTAAAAGCAAAAGAAAAACAAGATAATAATAAACATAATGACATAGAAAACAAGCAAAAATGCCAGTAATAAAACAATACCAGTAAGAAGTAATAAAATAATTAAACATAAATAAGTAAATGACAAGTAATCAAAATAAACAATAATAATAAACCATAATAAGCACAAAACCAGATTGTAATAAGTCAACTAATAACACTTGCAGGCCGAGTGAAGGTGATTACAGATGAAGTGAAGTTTTAGAGATGTAAATAAATTCCAGCTCGCTGGTGCACTGCAGCTGAAAGCAAGTTTTTCCAGTTCTGTAAAAGCTCTCAGCAGCTGAAAGGTGTGGACCAATTCCTGGAATGAGTTTGAACAGTTCCTTAATGTACAGAGAGCACTGATGTGATGTAAAAGACATATGGCAAGTGAGCGCTATGTATTTTCCCACCGCACTGCCAGTGAGGACCAACTTACTTTTTGATACAGTGTGCAATGATAGGTATTGTTGGGGTCTCCAGTGATGAATCTAAGGATTTGCAGAGGCTATTTGCAGAAGCATGTCTGTATATTACATCACCATAATCATTTATTGATAATTGAAGTACTCTCAACAACCTTTTTCTAGTGTTTATTGCAAAACACATTTTGTTTCAATACAGAAAACCATGCTACTGTCTCAATTTACTAACTAGCTTGCTGATATGATATTTAAATGTAAGTTTTTCATCCAGCCATATGCCAATGTGCTTGTATTGAATGACTCTTTAAATTATGGATCCCTTAAGGGTAGTGAGACCTAAGCGAGTTAAGTCAAAATTAGTATTTCTGAAAAACAACCTAAATTTAGTATTTTTCACATTTAAAACAAGTCTATGCTTAAGGAGAGCCGATTGTAAAAGGCCACTTTAGTTTTTCCACTGCTGCCTGTATAGAATCAGCAGAGCAGTATAAAACAGGTGGGAATATCATTGATGTACATATTGAATAGAACTGGACCTAATACTAAACCTTGTGGAACACCTTTAGTTACTGACAGTAGATCAGATTTATGATGACCCACAGTCACACACAAGCTTCCAGTTTAACAGGTTTATAGCAGCATATTTTGCTGAAAGTTAGGTTAGATCCGTTCTATAAATTCTAATCTAAGAACATATTCAAATAACGATAAAGATGGAACATTGCAATGTGTTACATTTATTAGAATTTGTATCTGTTTTGTTACATGAGCAAAAAAAAAACGTACATAAATAATAGCTTACCTTCATTACCCATTATGTGTTTCCAGATTTTGAGAGTTCAATACAAATTCATTCTGTAAAAACAAGAGATTAATTTTTAATTATCCATAAAACATTTTGCAATGGTAGAACAGTGTTAGTACTTATTTACTAGTTGTCAGTTCTCAGGTCTGTTTAATTTATCTGATGAAATAGTAGTGCATTTGGTTTAATTTTAGGTAAATCTAACTCAGAATAAACAATACCACTCTTCTTCAGTCATTACAGTAAAAAAATGAAAGCAAATGAAAATGTATATACAATGTTGTCAGCTGGCTCTATGCAGCCGTAAGTAGTATGTAACATTTAATTGAGTAATGTGTCCTCAGTTAATTTAAGTAAAGTGCACTTGAGCGAAATGTTCCAGTGTTAACTGGACTGATTGCTTTATACTGAAAAAAGGGAATGACACCTGATATTATTAACCCAGGCGTTTAATCTAATAATATCATGTTGGAGCCTTGAGCATTATTATATTGTATGATATACATTATAATTATATTTTGTTAAATAAGAGTAAAATACATAGTAGTTCTTAGAATCAGGTTGAGTTTAGACCTTCCAATGGAATTTCATGTCAACCCGGAAACTGTAATGGGAAGGGAAAGGGATGGTAAAGAAAATCTGAACGCATTCAATAAATAAAAGCAAATCCAATCTTTCATAGCACATAATAATCTATTTTTTAAAAGTTGCTCAACATTTTTTTGCATCTTGTTCGACTTTTCCTGCTCTACCTTAAATGGCGCAGCAGTAGTTATAATGCCTCAGGCCCAAGCAAGAATTTTTTTTCCGGGGAAAAGACCACACTAAGAGGGTGAAAAAAACAAACTAAACAATACGCAATATACAAATTGGTGATCATATAATAGTTGATCAAATAAACACTTATGATCAAATAAAGAGTAAATCTGACAACACACTGTACTTCACTGAAACAACACAACTAACTCAGTTCCACGTATATCAGTTATATATATTATTTCTTATTGTGTATGCATCAATGTCGTTTACAACACTTTTCATTGAATGATATGGCAGTAATTTTACCATGATGTAAAGATCGCTGTGTACAGAATTCATTTACAGCATTTCTGCAAATTAAACCTTATTTGATCTTTTTAACATTTCTATCATTGCAGTAGCATATGACATTGTATACAGGACGTTGTGTACAGGAAATGACAAATATTGCCTTTTTATTTTAAATCATTTAAATCATCATTTCACCTTTTTTCACTTGATATGATCTTTTTTTGACTCATGAAGCAAAAATAACAATTATTTATTTATTTTTATTATTGTAATTATTTTTCAAAATTTTTGTAACAATTGTTATTTTGCACTCAAAATGTCTAGGAATGATGATAAGCCCTCTCTTTACTCTGAACTTGTTCTACCTGTTTATTCAGTTGGTGTTTTTGATGCACCTCAAGATAAGAGTAGGGGAAAAACAAAGAATACAGATCAGAAGATTTAAGCAATGTGCAATATGGAGGAAGAGTGGAAAAACAAGTGAGCACTGTTATATATAATATATTTCTTGGCTATGACTCTAGTAACTGGTAGAACTGGTATATATATATATATATATGTCTATTGCAGTATTTTCTATATATAATATACTTTCTCTTATTCATACCAATAAGGACAGCAAAAGTTATATTCCTTTCCATCATCTTATACAGTTTTCATGGAAGATGCATGCAATACCTACTATTTTCCAATGAAAAACATAAACCATATTATTATTTTAAATGATTCAAGTGATCTTAAGAGACCTTACCTTGGCTCCAACCAACCTAAGCTCATTTCATTAATCTACACGTTTGTTCAAAACCTTGTCTTTCCACTGACACATTCTGGAGGAACGGCCCACAAGCCTTCCCAGAACAAGCCAATGAACTTATGTTACTCGCTTGCCGGACCTGTTGGGTTTAGCTTCTGTTTCCTGATTCTTGAGTCAAGAAGAAGGTTTGCATTCTTATAGATCTCTGAGAATGACAGCAATCTCATTGCGCAACAGTATCACCTATCATCTAATAAGAATACTTTCAAACTTCTGTGTAACCATATACTCTATAAAACCACTACAAATACAGCTGTCAACAACAAAACAGGATATATCACTGAACCTGTAACTGTATTTCATCTAAGACTGAATCATTCAGAGTATGGCCATGAATAAAAAAATAGACAGGGAATAATTTTACGCACATCTGCAATGGCCAAATTATATAATATAGATCAAGTTTGTTTTAGGAAGCGTATATGTTCATAGCCAATATTTTTTCCCAAAAGATGAACTCAGTAAAGTTTAATTCATTTACCAGAATCTAGTGTGACCAAGGGTTGAATGACACAAAGCTTGACATGGAATGTTGCACAGTTGGGCAATGGGCCATAGCTTTTAACACCAAACCTCCTTTGTTAGTGATTACTCGCTCTCTCAAGCATATTTATATAAACCTGAAACTGTAAAATCAAGATCAGTACCTCATGAGTTGTACTCCATTTGCACACTAAAGTTAAGCTAGAAACACAAACAGAAGGAAAATGTAACATGTAAGAAGTGAAAGGAACAGTTAGCTACTTCATACATACATTTGCACTGTAATATCACTGGCTTCTGCTTATTGGGGTTTTGATCAGTCTTGTTACTGTATTCCAGATGTACATTAAGATCGATAACTCTATGCACGTCTCCTCCACCATGCTTGGCAGGTGATCATGAACACTTTCTTCCCCAAATTTTTTCCCGTCGTTCTGGTAAGTTAGTCTTTGTCTTATCTGCCCATAAGATTGCTTGGCTATTTTGCTTGATTGATGTCTCATTTTAAAGATAACCAATGATTTGCATTTTGCAGTAAGCCCTCCATATGTGCTCTGGTGAAGTCTTCTCTTGAACAGTGAAATGCTGTTAATGCTGATACAAACATGCCAACTTCCTGGAGGAAGTTTTTTCCTCATCAGGGGGGAATTTCTTTGTCATCCACCACAGATGTCTTTTAGGCCTTTTGGTTTTCTGATTTCTGGTTTTACTTATTTTTAAGACTGTCTCAGATAATTTATTTGGCCACATTCTAATGTTTTTGCAGTCTTTCTGATGGGGTTGTTTTGATCTTCGAATCTAATGATGACTTGCTATGCTGGCAGTGAAGATCTCTGGATCTCATATTGAGATTTAACAACAACAGCACATTTAAATCACTTCTAGACCTCTAGACACATGTGGCCATGGAAGAGCTGAGCAGCCAAATGTCCAATTACTTCTTGGCCTGCAGCAAATAGTGGAACAGCACAATATTATTACATTTCATGATTTAATTTGAATTAAATATATGGCAGATGGCAAAAACAACAATCATGTTTAAATGAATTCAATAAAACAAAACATTCTATAGGTATATAATACTACTAGAAAGAAATCACAATAGCTGCTGCAAAAAAAGAAATGCAAGCTACAGAAAGAGGCAGCAGGGCTCAAAAGGAGAAACTGACATAACAAACTTGTTACCATAATGTAAAGATTGCTTTGTACAGATGATGTCATTTACAGCATTTCTTCAAATTAAACTTTATTTGATCTTTCTAACCAACAAAATTAACAAAATTACAAATAAGAGATTTTCTAAAGTATGGTCAACATACCACTATAAGTTGAAAATGACAGATATTGCCTTCATGTTATTTGACATTGTTAAATAATATCAGTTAATGTTTCACAACCCCCTTTTAACCTGGCATTACCTTCTGTGACACATCATGTTTAAATGAATTAAATAAAACAAAACATTCTATAGGTATATAATGCTACTAAAAAGAAATCACAATAGCTGCTGCAAAAAAGAAATGTAAGTTACAACCACAGGCAGCAGGGCTCAAAAGGAGAAACTGACATAACAAACACTCCAAAGTGATAGAAGGTCTGAAACACATTAATGTGGATGATATGCCAGTAGTTTTACCATAATGTACAGATTGCTTTGTACAGATGATATCATTTGCAGCATCTCTTCAAATAAAACTTTATTTGATCTTTCTAACTGGGTCATTTTATGTCACACCCAGTTGCAACACATCTGACAAAATTACAAATCTGAGATTTTCTAAAGTATGGTCAACATACCACTGTATGTAGAAAATGACAGATATTGCTTCATAATATCACATAATGTTTCACAACCTCCTTTTAACCTTTAGTGACAGATGAAGCAAATATATATATGGAATTAACTTTTTTGATATATATCAAATTATATATATATATATATATCAAAATTCTTATACTTTTTATATCAAAGTTCATATACATAATGATATACTTATTATTATTTTGCACTCAAAATGTCTGAAATATGATAAATCCTCTCGTTGCTCTGAACTTGTTCAACCTGTTTATTCAGCTGGTGTTCTTGATGCACTTCAAGATAAGACTGGGGGAAACATAACAGAGGGGGGATGACTCCCCCTAATGAACTACAGTCAATAAGCTTCAGAAATATAATGACCAACCAAATATTAAAATAATAATGAACAGTCGCAAACCAACACCAGCCACATAAGGAGACCAAATAAAACTGTACACTGCACTTCACCCATCTTACCCAGCACAAACCTACAAACAACTAACCCACACATACAAAGTACACACGGTGCTGTTGATGTGAATTGCCACACTTACAGCTCATTTATGCTTTCTTTACATATGAAAATGAATGTCTGTTTCAAACAATGTAATAGTCACTGCTTTCATGTTTTATGTTGGGTTAAAACTTGGCTTAAACTTAAACGTTTAAATTGGCTTGGATGTTAAGCAATTCATCCACTAGAGGGCAGCCCAGAGCCAAAAGATTCTGGCAACAAACATAAAATAAACAGTGACAGTGGAGATGGTAATAATATATGTGAGGCAACATTGCGCATGGCAGAAGACTGTAAGACCATTAAATACTTTGTGACATACTGACAGAGAATTCTTTTTACTCATACTAACAATGTGATTGACTACTTCAGTATGTTCTAATACCTGTCGGGGGATTTAATAACGTGCTTTGCTGCACTGTAAAAATATATTTAAATCAATAAGTCATAATAATGTCCTTTTTTCACTTACCTTAACTTATCAAATTTGGTTCAACTGGATTTTAAAACTGGAGTTTTCAGTCTTTCAATGCAAGTTTTAAATGACTTTAATAAAGTGGAAATTTGAAGGAGTCACATGTACTTGTGATTTGTGAACACTGTGAGTACTTAGCAATGCAAGTTTAAGGTGCAGTGACTTATTAACATGAGTTTTTGGTCACTTGTCTCAGGTATTGGCTTCAGCTAACTTTTTGAAATTCTTGAAGTATTGACAGATTGGTCTCTTTTCCACTGCAGGTGAACGGATCTGAGCACTGAGGGTAACCATTCCAGTTGCTTTTCCACATGGACAGGCTTTGTCACAGAATGATTACAAACCAGGTTGGGCCTGGTTTTCACAGGTCAGTTAGCTGTACGTACATGGGGCCACAGAAATGTTCGGTAGTTTGATGTAACAGTGTATCTATTTGCCGATTGGTCCAACTTTTGACTCGGTATTGTGCTGCATTATTCTTCAGTTGTTGGACTGCTTGCCTGTACAGTCACGGAGTGGTGAGCCCTCCTCATCTTTACTTCTGAAAACTTCACTATGATGCTCTTTTTACACTGTGGCCTGGCTGGGGGAGGGGCCAAGCACGCTGACTTAGTAAACCAGAGTGCTTTATTTACACATTGCACCAAATAAACCAAAATGTAACTTAAATGCGAGGCTTACTCAGCCTTCAGAGTCCTTCCTCTAGAGTTACTGTCTCTCTCTGACGTTCAACCTGCAGACCAGCATCCTCTGTCACAGTGGGGAGCAAGCCTATTTTTAAAGAGTCTGTGCTCCCCCTACTGATCCCGCACACACAGCCCGTGACCTGTTCAAGAGGGAAAGATGGCAATCCCACCTCTCACCCACCACAATACCTAATCATGTTACCGACATGATGCTAATTAGCCTAATTAGTCATGAGATGGTGTTTTTTTTAATACTCTACCTTCAGCTACCTTTTTTCAGCTTCCTCATTGAAAGTTGCTACCAAAGTTGCCAGCTGGGTTTGTGCGCACAAGGAGAGGGTGGGGGTGGCAGGGTTGCACAGTGTGTCAGTGAGGAGAAATGCACTGACAGGGTTTTACGGAAGAAAAGGGTCATATATTACAACACAACATCAAACATATCTCGTATTTTGTCTGAAATATATCTCGGTATCTTAAAAGCTTAATATACCACCCAACACTAGTATCAGCCAGACATGATATTTGTTGACCTCCAATCACTTCTCATTATGTGCATAATGTGCTTTCTGTTAGTAAGAAATGTGCTGTACATTAACATTGTGTGCAGTTGTCAGAAGAACCCATATTATTAAGATTGGTACACAGCATGTACTGTGTGGTATTAGTGTGTACTACACAATTGAGACACAGCTGTTCCGCTGCATCCTTCAAATCAGAAATTACGCGTTCTTCTTCTAGTTGTTCCACACACCCACACAAGCTGCACTACTGCCACCTACCAAGCATAATGTACACTACCCATTTAACATACAACCAAATACTGTATGTATTGGACATTGTTGAAATGCCGGTAAAATACATCAGAAAAAATGAACAAAAACACACTTATTCATTCTGCCCCAGGTATAATTTAACGCCTCCAATCCTACAATTCTTTTTAGACCTTGATTAAAAAAAAGACATTTTAAGAGTCTTTAAGGATCCGTAGGTACCCTGCACTACCCACTACAACTAATATAACAATATAAAAACTAATATAATATAACTACTACAGATCAAAAGTCCACCCACCACAGACACAGCTTCTGTCCAACAAAGATGTCAAAACTATGTTAAAATCAGACAGTTAACTTACTAAAACACAGCATACTGTTACAGTGGATCGACCCAATGAAGAAAACAATAAAAGTTAAAGTATACAGCTGATGAAGAAAACAAAGAAAAACAACAATTTTAAAAACCCTTAAAAATCCTTAAAAACAGTGTAGGTGAAAGCACAGTGGCAGGTATCAGCCTGTTTGGAAAGGAAAAGAAGTACAGATTTGTCTTTTAAAATGTAGCGAGTGAAAGTAAAAAAGTATTATGTGACAGACATACTCAAAGTAAAGATAGCTAAAAAAATAAAAACAGTAACAAAATACTAAAAAAAGTTGTCATTTGCCACCTCTGGCCACACCTAATGATTGTGCTATCTGTCTATGTATAAAAATGTTTGTAAATCACATACCATTTACCTGATTTGGATGTAAACACCCTTAAATGCAAGCAGAAAGTATAAACTTCAAGCTAATATTAATTTTTGTCATTTCTACTCCAACATGCTGCAGTAGACAGCTACACTAATCTGTGTGGAAGTAGATTGCCCATTAAATTACCCCTCCATAACAGCACAGTGTCAGTAATTAGGCCCTCTTCCAGAAAATCTGCCCCAAGGACTATAGTTTCTTTATGGATGATTTGTGTTAGTGCTCTTCTAGCCTTTAATTAATAATCAGCTTCTACTATAAATCCACTGTTGGCTGGACTATTCTCAACTGACCTGTAAAAACCTCAGCAATACTAGTGTGCTTAATACACTCTTACCAGCACCACACATGCTGCCATGCCAGTGGTCATTCATAGGTGGACAGGGTAGAAGAAGGCTGATAAACTGTGCAGCAACAGATGGACTACATTGAGCACTTATAAACTTATAAAGTGCACCTATACAATAGCTGTTCAATGAAAAGGGACAAAGCAGGTTATACACACTTAATTGCATTTAGAAATATAGAGATAGTTTGATTTTCAAAATAGTTGGCTAGTACCAGTTAAAGTCTGTAGCCATCCTTCAGTCTGGATGTTTGTCTGCTAAGTTCTTTGAACTTCAAATAATAGGTTAACAAATGTAAAACCCAGATTACAGGTTCAATAAACTGAACATTTAAAGTTAACAGTGTATTTACTTATGTTTACACCATTTTTACCGTGGCTGTGACTTGTGATAGCATAGTATCCTATTTAAGCCAGTGGTGATGGATCTTTCAAAGAGTCTGGGTACTTGGAATATAGGTTAATCTGCTCTCAGTCTCTGCTTTTGTTGATTTTGTTGCTCTGCTTTTGTTGCTAATAGAGCAGTTGCTGCTATGTCAGCCCAGTCTCATCTGCACTCATGCTGCTTTTGTGTGTGTATTGTGTTTGAAATTACAGCTAATCCAATGTTGGTAGGTTACTTTCATCTTGTGCTTTCTCAAGAGTGAATTAAAAGTGTAGAAGTGAGTGTCATGTTCAACCATAACAGCACTAATAATGGAGAAGGACCCTTGTGCTCCCAGCTCTAATTGCACCCCCCAGACTTTTGGCTTGCATGACGCCTCTGGTGTACGCAATAAACTGGATAGTCAGTGTATGCGTATGAACTGTGGGCACGTTTTGCAGTTGCTAGGTTATGAAGGAACAACCGAGTTAACAGAGGCAGATCAGTGCTGCAGCTGTAGGTAGTCAAGAATACCAAAGAGAAAAGCTTGCTAAAGATTATGAGTGAAGCAGCTAAACAATGACAGCATCACATCATAATACATGTCACATGCCAGAATTTAGATTTGGAGACATTCAGGGCATCTAAGAGGTTAATGAGGAAGTCCCAGACCTCCCAGGACATTGGACAAGGAGTGTTTGGTGGATGAGGATGTTGTAAAGGAGCGTCTGAGACATTTAGTGTGAAGACATTGTGTATGTACCATATGACAGGGAAAAGAGAGATACACTATATTGCCAAAAGTATTCACTCACCCATCCAAATGATTGAATTCAGCTTGTTGTGAATTCTTCTTATTTGGATTACTGCTCACTTAATTAGTGTTGGGTACAGCTATTTACAGTTTATAGTGTTTGAGCTGCTCAGTACCTCACGGACACTTTAGAACGGAAACGTTCTAAACACGCTTAGAGGGGGACTCTTATTCTGTCACGTGAACCTTTGTTGCTATAGTAGCGGCCAGCAGTCAGAGATGATGTAAGCTCCTCATTTAAAACTGTTTATTTACAATATACATTGGGTTTTTGATGATTCCGTTGACTGAGCGGACTGAGCAGTGTACAATGTTCTTGCGTGTGCTTATATTACGAGGTGGCAGAGCTAGTGTAACGAGTTCAGTGTTGCTCAGCTAGCGAGCTCACTACCGCATGTGTGTGTATGAATTTGCCATGCTGGTGCGTGTCGCTGTGTTCTTACTGGAGTTTATGTTTTCACCTCATGGAACTATACCCATTCAGCTCTCTGCATGGCAGTGACATTCTGGTTGTTTATTTGTTCAGCTAATACTGCCTGTAATGATAATTTAGAAATACTTATGTGTATGTACCTTATTATAACACACTTAAACTTACTCCATGAAGGGCAGGATAATTGGCTGATGAGTTGGAGCAGGTGTGTTGGTACAGGGGATAGTTGAAACTGTGTAGACCCCAGGACTGGAACTGAAAACCAGGTAGACCCCATTTACACCTGTGCAATTATTGTGACTAGTATCTAAACTGTATCCTGATAAGTCACATTTTAGTCACATGCATTCACATTCACATGTACACAGTACACACACAGTAACCAATTACCAATTGTTTATCCATTCAGTTTCTGTCGTCTTCAGTTTGCTTTGCACAGGGTTTGTCCATCTTGCTATGAAGCATTTCATTTCATCATCTGGTCGCCAACCATGCATCCTCTTTGATTATCTTCCTCGCAGACACAAATCACAGCCAAGTGATGTATTCCATGGGGGTTTTAGTTGTTGTATGTGTCTTCGAGAGACAGATGTGTTTAAAATGGTATAGCATGTGGCTCAAATGAGTCTGAGATCACCTCCTGAAGTGGTTTGAGCTTTTGAGGATTTCTGTTTGATTTTTAATGCTTTCTGGGTGTGGTTATAGAAATCTCCCGGAACAAAGAACATCAATAAAAAATAAATAAATAAATAAATAAACCATACAATGTTTTTTTGTTGTTGTTGTTTTTTTACACAGCTTTAGCACTTTCTGATGGTGTGATTTTATAAAAATGAAAAGAAATAATGCTCTAAGCAAAAAACGTATATAAAATATGAAATAGCACTGGACAAAAAATGAGTCACCTGTGACTGAAACGTAGCTAATAGCTTGAAATATCTCCATGAGCACAAATAACAAGCTGTGATTGGATGTGGCATGGGCTGGACAGTTTCTGGACGTAGGCGACATCAATGTTCAGCCAGTCTTGCATCAATGAATTTTGCAATTGGGCCAGATTTGGTGGATGGCTTCCCTGGCACAATCCTGAGGAGAATTTCCTGTAGGCTGGGATTTTTACCACTGCTGGTAGACCCGTATGACCATGCGCTTCCATACACCTGTAAATCCAGCTACTTCCTTCATACCTTTGGTATGTCCATATACAATTACCCCTTTTCGCTAATCTCATTTTTGCCGATCATGCTAATCGTCTGCTTTGCAAGCCATTTTCTAAACATCGAACGAAGTGTTTTTAACTGTACTGTATCGCCTCTTCTCAATGTATGTATGCCGTCGCACACTCCGCAGGTATTAATAGCTCGATTATTTTTGTGCAACACCTTCTGCACCAGCCTGATGTTACAACCACCTTAAACAATCAAGGTGACTAATGTTTTGTCTGGTGACCTTATATGTAAAATGAAACACTGATCAATGGTATTTGTGTGGTTTAATTTAAGTGATCACATGGACTTTGTGAAAATTACACATCTTGGTGTATTAGTTAACATACACCAATGATTTAATGTAATAATAACCATTTTATAACAACTCCATAAAACATTTTTTAAAGAGTTCTATTCAGGCAAAAATAGAATCTTAGTTGTATTAGTCCGTTTCAGAAGTCAGACTTAGAAGGCTAAGTCAGAAACCAAGTAGAAATTCATTCATAGCTTCTGACACACTTTGTATGCAAATTCTTCAAGTAATCAGTCAAATGAATTCATATTCTGAATTAAAACACTAAACTGCATGTGTGGAATCATCAGCTTTGGCCTTTTCAGAATTTCATCTGTCATCAACAGCTTTTGTGGGATTGTTGTTCTTGCTTGCACAGAAGGGTAGCGTCAGGAGACTGAAGGCTGGAGATGTTGGAGTAGTTTATTTCGCAGTTCACTCACAGCTCTCGTCCAGTCCAGTCCAAAGACAAAAGCTTGTCACAGGGTTTTATACACCATTTCACCACACCTTTAATGTAAGAAGAATATGTCCTTATCTGGTTTTACCAGATAGTGATCTCTCCTCCAACTGATGTTTTGACCTTTAACCTGTAGACCCCTGATGGCAACATTCTCCCAGGGACTCTGTCGTAAATGCATACAATTCAGGTTCTGTTCTAGGAATGCAGCTGTTCCCACAAGGTAAACTTATACACACTTTATACATACACACTTATACAAAAACACTGATATCCAACAGGATGCACTAAGTAAATGTATCCGAGTTGCTTGAAGATGAAACTGTAGAGGATCCACTGCTATGTAATAAGTTGTATGTATCTGCAAAGGACAAGCATAGGTTAGTATCAATGTACAATGATTTTATTATATACAGGCAATAGCCAACACAACAGCCCAGCGTACAAGGAAAAAGAGTAATAAAGAATCTGTGCAAGTTTGAAGGTTATGACTTTGTAACTGAATGTTTGTGATACTTTCAATAGCAACCCTGGCAATCTAATAAAACTAATTTTAATCTCATTACTTTTACATTGGACAATTTAAACACCATTAATTAATACACCATTCAGAATCATGGATAGTCTCATATTACTCATTATGATGGATAAGTTTAAATAGTTGCACTGCACTACTGTTTTCTCACTTTTTTACTGTTTTACATTTTGGCACTTTTACATTTTTTGTGTAATACATCTCCAGTGTTAAAAAATAAATCAGTTTAATTCTCCATATTGCATGTATGTGTAGATTCTTAGTTTTACTTTTAGTGAAGACATTTTTAGTAGTAGTTATCCACAAATACAAAGAGATAATAATGCTTTCAAAGAAAGGTTTCAAAGAAATCATGTTGAAATGTAACATTGTGGGATGTGAGGAAGACAAAGGAGCAAGTTGAAACAAATGATGCAAATGCGAGCGGGTACAGTTATTGCAGTTCATATTAAAAGAAGGGGAATTCCAAAAAAAAAAATTGAAATGAAAAAAAAAAATTACTGACCAGGAAACTGAAAAAAACAATAGAGTGAAAAATACACAAACAACAAAAGATAACAGTGAACATGACTAATCAACCATACGAAACCATCATGAAACCAGGCTATTGAACAAACCATGGCTAGTAAAATGTAAGACAGGTAGGGCTATAGATTAGACATAGGTAAGAGGCATGACTAAAGGACAGCAAATCAAAAGCAAAACAAACAAAACACATGGTAAGAGACATGAAGGAAGGTAAACAGATATAACAGAAACTCTTCCTTTAGCACACAGTTCCTGAGGCATGAAACAGAACATACAAAGGAACCGGCTTACAGGAGAGGCTTGAAACACGTGACTCAACACAGGACTGGACAAGAAACTGAACAGGAGTTTAGATGCATGAGGAAGTGTGGTGTGTGGTGCTCTGGAAAATCTACCAAGTAAGAGTTCAGAAAATCCCTTGACTGCCCTGGCCTCTCTTTAACCTTTGTCAAGACTATGTTAGGCCACTATGAAGCTTTCCCCTTCTGGTTTCCATAATAAAACAAGGTAATGCATAATCTGCAATGTTAATGAAAGCTATGAATCTGCTGTACTGGTGAAAAAAGTAAAGGATATTCCAGGCATTCCAGGCATTTAGGATGCCCTCAATAAGCTACTGTCATTAAGTTATGAAAGTGGAAGCTGCATATGTTAGTGCATGTGAAAAACTTTGTAATTAATCATATAAAGAGCTCTTGAATGCATCATATGATTATGCTAAGGTATCTATTAGGTTTGCCATTATGTTAGCGCTAATGGTATCATGTAAGCTAATGGTGGTTTATGTTCATATTTAATAAGAGATCGAGGCAACATTTTAAGCTGCAACAAGCACGTAACTTTATTTTATTATTATTATTATTTTGTACACTGCAGTGTTCGGACTAAAACATCAGAACATGAAGTCTGTCTCTTTTAGAGACGGTTAGCCTATAATCTTGTATCTGCTAAGCCATCAGCCTTTTAGAGAGAGCACGAAAAAGTACAATTACAGAACAAGATTGTAATAATATGGTTCTGCTGAAATATGTAACTGTTTAATGTCTTTTTGTATGATTCACTTTTAAATTATTTCAGTTAAAGAGCTCAGCAGTAGCCTCCAGTGCAGGAAAACTACTGGTCAGTTATATCAATAACGAGATCCTCCTAAACACAGTTTAAATATTTAATTTACCTTTACAAATGTACATAACTTTTGTGTATTTTATTCATATTTGTAGTATTGTAGTATAACATGTAGTTTTTCAGTCATTTACTGAAGTAATCAAACATTAAATGTCATTATTAGCTTTCAGTAAGTGGTGTTGGCTCCTGGAGCAGCAAAGACTTCAACCAAGCAGTTTCTGTTTTAACTCCTGATTTGACGTAAAGGAATCTAGGCTCATTCCTCTTTACAGAACTACTTCAACTCTCTTATGTTAGTGGGCTTTCTTGAACCCCCAACATTAGCCTCTGCCCCAGCATTTTTCTCCAGGTTTTGAAAATGCAACATTTCTTCTATTGTTGTTGATAAACTGATAATTCTAGAGGTTCAGACACATTTGTCACAATGACATTTAATGTTCAATCATTAACTGTTACGTTAAACACACACATAACATTACTGTTAGTGACATGCTGAATATGTGCCAAAATAATTTTTAAAAACTTAATTACATTGATGTAATATTGCTTGACCTTCATTAAAAAAAAATAATTACAGTCCACTTTAAACTGTAATGAGGGCACAGCTTTCCACTGTACAGTGCTTTAAACCTACTCTATTTTTCTCTTTGAAATGCATTCATATATAGCTGTGCCTTATTACCCTTCAACATGAATTATATTAAACTCTGACACAAAGTCAGCATTTTTAAAGTGTGATCTTTTTACTGAACAATAATGTTTGAGGGTTTGCGTTTTAAAGAACATAACAAACAAATATCAACCTGAAAACATTATAATTGAGGGTTTGTTTTTCATGTTGACACATATTCAGCATGTCACTATGTAAAAGTAAAGTTGTGTTCAACACAGTTTTACATTTTTCCACTGTAGCGATTTCTTTTCAATTTAGAACACATACCTCTCCATAGAGTCA
>CM067481.1:14685200-14721304 GCA_034552555.1 Semaprochilodus insignis | reverse complement strand
GATATCATATTATATATATATATATATATATATATATATATATTAATAATATATATAGACATCAAAAATCCTGGCAATTCTTTTCTTTTCAGGAATTGTTATTCAAGATGTTTAGATTTTGGGATTTTGGGATTTTTTCACTAATCTCAAGATGTTTTAGAACACCCTGTCTTGCATCCAGTCCCTTTTATAGGCAGTTTTAAATGCACAAAGATTAAAAAAGATTACGAACAAATGATCAAACTGAAAAAAGGACAGTTGCTGGAATATATCAGTATGACCTGTCATGATTTCTGTGTTTAACTGCTAAGTGGCAGCTATTAGATTTCATTTTGTTATACAGCAGTGTATGGGATATTCCAGAATTGGAGGACATTTTCAGTCCCACCAATACATTTCAGTTACTCCATGTACAAAATTCTAAAACATGCACTTCTCCTGAGACACACTGTAAATATAGTAGTAGCAAAGCATTAAAATAAGTTTTAAATCTACATTTTTGGTATGGTTGTGTTGATATATTATCTTATTATTGGCAGTTTTATTAAGACAAATATAAGACAATTTGTTTAATCATCAGCATATATTAAACAAGAGTAATTATGCACTAAAGTTGTGCCCCACAACGTCCACACAACCCTATTACCAAAAACTATTTAGCATGGCAGAGGAAGAGAAACAACACTGCATCACAAAACACAGACAAAATTACATCATTAAGTCATTTGCTTTGTCATTTCCACGGGTAGGTCAAATGTAATCCCTCTCTTCTATCATTCATATTTCTCCAGTCTTTTCAGTCTTGTTTGAGTGTGTCAGTCTAACCAGTGCAACCTTGGTACTCAAATAATCTGAATATGATAAATGAGTTTCAGAGTTTCCTTTCTTTCTGTATATAACTAGTTTGTTATTGACTTTGACAGTAACATTAAATTCCACAGTTAATTTATATGCCTGAGAAAAAGCAAAAATACAACCCTTTTAGAGTAACAGGGTTGCACTGCAGTAACAGGGTTAAATATTCTTCAATTCACTTAGACTGGACAATCGATTATCTATAGTACAGTTAAATGTGTATGTATAAATAATCTAAATGTTTTAAATGTATCTTAGTTTCCAGAGTATCAATTACAATGTTTTTTTCCCACTTCCATCAGTCTACAACAGTCTAACTTGTATTAATATTGCCTGGATGGAATTATTAACTATATTTATACATTAACTTAAAATGATGTCCACTGTCTTTAAATCATGTTCAGGTCATTTTTATCAGGTTCATAGACATTTTTAACATTTTGTTTGATTTCTACACAGAGAAAAAAGAGGAAAGAGTATAAAATGTTGGCCTACTGTAATATGAATATTTTTATGTTTATCCATTTAACTAATTGATCAGATCCAGTTTGTGTAATTGTTTGTGACATGTTTTTTAATGATCCCTAATGTAACTGTAGCCTAATTGAAAGGATTACTATATTAAAGTAAGGTCAAGGTCTGTTTAAAAAAGTGTAGAGCAGCTCATAATTGAGTCTCAAACCAGCACATCTCACATTTAGTGGAGCAATATCTCCACTTAACTATTATTAACATAAAGATGATACATTTATACAGCATGAACTGTTTGAGTTTGAGTTACTCATGAGCAGTAAAATGGTGTCCATTAACAATGCTTATAAATAGAGGCCATTCTAATAACTCTAAATGGGGGTCATTAGTGTCTGCTAAGAGGCTGTGTTGCTCACATGGCTTCTTATAAGACTGTCATGCTTTAACTGTGTTGACTAGGTTTCTGTGTTGATCTCTCCACAGTTTCAGCAGCCACACAAATGTCCTACCAGTTTAAACAGACCTGATTTCACATCAACACTGAGGGAGCTGATTGTTTCAGTCACAGATAATGATCATTTACACAGAGCATCCCAAACACTGATGAAGAAATTGTTTATGACAAAAACAAACTAATATTATTCCACTGCATCATTAAAATCTGTAACAGTAGATAACTGAGTTATGTTTTTTCATATCCTGATTATGTAATGTTGTTACATGTGTTCTGCTACTACCCAACCCTTCTCCCACTCATCCTGTTGATGCTTCTTTGAAAAGCTATATGAAACATTATTAAACAACATTTATGTGATACTGAGTATATATGTGTCATATTTATGTCAAAATCTACATTCAAAATTAATCCATCCATTCAATATATACATAATGTAACCGTGACTTTATTTGCTCAATGGCAATCTTTTTTCCGGTTCCTGAGTATTGTTAACAGGGTTGCGCCAAGCATAGCTGTCACACTTCTGGGTTTTCCCGGCTCCACTGCTCCTCCGGACTCAACCTCACAGAGCGCATCACCTGATGACGTCACCACCACATGTCCCCAGTCTTCCAATCACTTCCGCTCTAGGTCACCAGAATTCTAACCCAGCTGTTCCCCATTACCTGTCTGTATTTAAGCCCCCCAACCCTCCCCCCAACACACACACACGTCGCAAAGTTTTGCCAAACCCTAGTTTGCATTTCTGAGCATTCTTTCTATTATCTTGTTACTCCCGGCTTAGACTTCCTTCGTTATTCTGACCATCGATCCCTTCTGTTTCTCCCTCATATTCTGACTGCCTCGCTGACTGTCTGTCCTGGTTTTGACTCCTTTGCCTGTACCCTGACTTTGACCTCGCTTTCTCCTTCATATTTCACCGTGTTTTGCTGCTCTGTGTAACTGCCCGACTGTTTAATAAGACTTGCTTGACTTTTAGCTCTGTCTAAGTTCTTTGTGTGTGACAATAGCTCAACTAAAACATCTCATAAAACGTATACCTTTGATGTCTGAGCTGGATTAATCAAATTATTTGGTGGCTTAATACCTGTTTTTTAAATGCATAACAGAAAATGTTCTAATTAAAGGGTCAATTTTTCACATGTTCTGACGCCTAAAATGTCTTCCAATTCTGGAATGACCCACTAGTGAAAAGTTGGTGCCAATTAACTGTGGTAGTTTGCTGTTAGTCCTGTTACTTACTCCTTGCCATTTGATAGACTTCCAGGCCACTTGAAGATGACGGACCTGCACTAGTGCTCCGGCTCTCTAAGGAGCCTACGAAAGTGGTCTGTGATGGGCCTGCAGCAGTGGCCTGTAATTTAGAAAGAAAAAAATCATTTAAAAAATCATTTAGAAAACTCAAAAAATAAAGAACATGACTGAAGCGTAAGACTTGATATGAGTTGGACCTTACCCTTGTGCGGCTAAAGCTAAATTTCTTTGGAGTAAACCTTCCTGCCAGCACCTCACGGATCTGTGACCATTAAACAAAGGATTTCAAAGTTCATGGTTTTTAAAATGTGCATAGTGCAGATGCATAGTAGATGTGCTTGTCAAAGACTGCTTATAATACATACCTTACTGTCCAATAGAATTCCAAATACTAAAATAAAGAAACCCTTTAAAGAGATAAATGGCAGCTTGGTTATTAAACACATGTTCTAATAAGGATGTATGTTAGCTACTAATTGCACATATGTATCCAGTTACAGTAAAAATACATGAATATAACATTATTACCTGCAGCGAATTAAGGACTGCAAACACAATGTGAATCCCTTCTGCAGGTGACACTATGGTCCCAATTCCAAATGCCCAGGTCAGACCAAAGAGAGGTGTTAAAATGGCCACACATCTGGCAATGACCACTAAGGCATGTTTCTCATCTGGCTGATTGGTGGAACAAATTCCCCTCCTCAACATCTTACACAACACCACAACAAGCACTAGGAGGTTTATAGACACAATGGTCAGAGCAGGAATCACAAATGCCAGGAGGGCCTTAGTTTTCAACCAATTTAGCCAACAGGCATTCTCTTCCCAGATGTATCCTCCACCTCCAGCTGTTACTGCCACAGTTATAACGGCTATGAGTAACGGAGCTCCATAGCCAACAGAAAATGCTATTGTCATCATAATGGCCTTTGATGTTCCAGAATACACCATAACGGTGCGGTAGAAGAGCAGGAGTGCTGAGAACAGCATCCAGAAGAAGAGAACAAGATAAAAGAAGTGCATGAAGAATGTTGCTGCACTGCAGGGGCCAACTGGAGTCATCTCTCCTTCTTTAACAATAGCTGCTCCAATGATGAAACATATATCCGCAATCAGGAGGGACAGAGCGATGTTGACTATGGAGACATGGCGCATGAAGGCTGTGTCATTCCTGGTCAGTGGCTTCCATACAATGATCTCAATAATGAGGGCCAAAACTGAGCAGATCATTGAAATGCCAACACCGATATATGTTATAAGGACTAAGGCAAGATTATTCACAAAAAATGGTGACATCAGGATGGAGAACGAGGTTGTGTGGTTGCATTCACACTTAAACTTGCCAGTTTGATTTAAAGGCTTTGGTTCACATCCAGTTGAGTCCCATCCTCCAATCCCATCTAAAAGACTGAAGTTCCAGAAGACACACTGAGGGTTTCCCAATGACTTATTCGTGATGTCAAAGGTAAGAGAGATGTTGTGAACTGTATTGTTTACAATGACTGCAGCCACGTCTCCATTGATGTTGGCTTTGGTCGTACTCTCGCTGTAGGTTGTATTTCGAACAGGCAACACATTGTCAAGAGTTGAGAAAACTATGATGGTGATGAAAGTCTGTCCATTAATCTCTGGGATCTCTATCTGTGTAGTTGAATTGATGCCAAAAGTTCCAAAAAATGGACCATTAGTGCTAGTTCTGTTCAGTTCAGTACTGTTTGTTATTATGCCAAAACTCTCATCTGTGAGTCTTTTTCCAACATCCTCAGTAGACTTCAGAAATTCAGAGCTTGCATTCTGAGTTGAACTCTTGTTGTTCAAACTCTCCCATGTTTTTTGTGCGGATGCTGATGTAATGACATCTGATGTTCTTAGGAAATCCTAGATATTAAATTATATACATTATTACATTATCTACATTTTATATGGCAAGCCAAACAGGAAATATTTAATGAACTTTGATATATATGGAATGAACTTTGATATATATACAATGAACTTTGATTCATACTTAAAGGGTCAGTACTAAGTTAATAGTTACTGGAACTAAACACTACTTTAATTTGCCACAAGGCACCGTGTGGCAATACGAACTCAGGGGTTTGTTGCATCAGTTCTCAATGACAAACGTTTTATGGACACTATTCCAAATGTGTGTGGTAATACTGCTCCTAACGCACAGCCGTCATTTAGGCATGTAGAGGGTGAAGTTCATTCACTTTTCAATAGAGGGCCACAAGTCAGAGGGCCCAGCCCAAATGCATGTAACATTACATTTACATTTAAGGCATTTAGCAGATGCTCTTATCTAGAGCAACTTGCAACCGTGCTTAGTGTTCCATCTGAGAATGTTTCCTAGCAAGTACAAGAAGGTTAGAGTCTAAAACTCGCCTTGAGCTCAGACGTTGCCTGAACAAGGGCCAGTGCTGATACCTACAAAGAAGAATACAGTTATATACAGCATAAAAGCACTAACTCACAAATTAAAGTAATATTTACTTTTAACTATTAACTTAGTTCTGACCCTGTAAATATGAATGCATTTCATGAACAAATATAAACTGTGCACAGCACATACACATTATACACATATGTACTATGTCTGTGTTCATTGTATATATCAAAGTTCATTCCATATATATCAAAGTTCATTAAATATTTCCCGTATGGCTTGCCATAAGTTTACATTATTTCTGAATATATAAAACCCACAAATGTTTGATATTTTTCATTTACCAAAAATTAAATATGGACTATGATTAAACTATGTTATGAACTAAAACAGCCATTCTTTAAAGTATATATTATATTAATGTATTATATAATGTTAGTTCATATCAACAAAAAAGAATAAAATAATAATAATAATTCTTGGAAGTTCATTACATTATACTGCAAATAGCATATATGTTAAATTCAGTCAGAAACAAAATCAGCTTAAATGGTAAAAGCATAGATACATACCCTCATGATGGACTGGTCAACTTTTAATGATTGTGAGACATTGGCAATTATTTTCAGTAAGATGATGACTGTTAAAAGATTCACATCAGACTGTGTTATCTTAGCAGAATTTAGTTCAGTGGCCTCCCGGAGGTCAGCCGTAAACTGTGGGACATCAGTAACTTGTAAATTCTGCAGAAAAGCACAATATATTAAAAACATTTTTCCTGAGCAATTGCCAATTATTATCCTGAAAATAAACAACAATAAACATAGAATATATTACCTCAGTTCTGTCTAGCAGTTCTTTAAGAGCACGGTGAATACAGTTATCTTCCACAGTCTCCCAGACACCTTTGTCTGTTGTATTAAACTGGCAGTGAATTGTCACATTACCAACACTATCTGCATCACAAGGACTAGTTTGTATGTCATATAAATTTCCAGCTCCAAATTGATCACTGTTACAGTACAAACCTGTCAGGAACAAATGATTAGATGATGTTGCCAAGAAAACTCTCTTTAAAAACTCTAAATAAGAGCAACCAGACAGCTTACTTTTTGCCGATGCATTTACTCTGACATGGCTTGTATTGCAAAGGTTTTGGTTGAGGTCGTGGAGTTCCCACAGCAAAGTTACAGTTTGGTCACTGGTATTACAGTCCTTCACACTGATGCCTGTCGACAGACTGCAGCATCTCTTTGGGTCTGCATAAAAAGAGTAATTGGCTTCAAATTGAGCTGAAAAAGAGAGTTCAAATAAGAGGACTGGTGGCCATTTTGGCACAGGGAGTTAGGATGATTCAGAGGACCTGTGACTAAATGGGGGCTTAAAATAAATAAAACAAAGCGAACACATAAACACATTTCACAAATAACAACAACAACTAATGTCCACACAGTGTCAGGTCATCTCAGGGTATACACTCTCAGGACACTTCTCGTGCCGGCCACCAGAGGTCGGACTCACCGGAGTTCTAATGACTTTCCTCCTGCTCCCTCTCACCTGAGCCCCTCCCATACCTGCCCCCTCTCACCTGCTCCATATCTCAGCTCATTATCCCTCCCTTTAAAAAGCCTTCCCTTTGCCTAGGTGTTTGTGGACCATTAACCACTGGACTGTTGCCTGTCTTGTGCTAGTCTTTGTCTTATTATTTGCAGTTCCCGCAAGCCTTCTAGTACCTTTGATAACATTTGGGTTATTTTTTGACCTTTTCAGAGTGTTTCCCCTGTTCCTGACCCTTGAGCCCTTCAGACCCTCATGCCCTTGGTTTTTGTGTGTGATTTTTTGTGGCAATTTCTTGATCTTTGTGTTTTTTTGTGTGTGTCATATTGAATAACCTTCTGGGTTTTTGTGATTTCTGAGATTTCTGTTTTGTTTTTTGAGAACTTCTGAGCTTTGTAATTTTGGACTTTTTTGTGTTTCATGTTTTTTTTTTTTTTGGCATTTTTTGTATTTTTGTTGAATAAATCCTATCTAATGGATCCCCTCTCTGTGATCCCCTCGTTACACACAGTCTGAACAAAGAGGTGTGCGGGGGTACTTTCTGTAGCCGGGGTTTCAGCATCTTCATTGCCCTGGCCATTACAAGTGCCACAGGACACCCGCTCCTCAGCAACAGGTGCCCTCAGTTGTCTTGCAGAGCTGTGTCCCTGGCACAACAGCACTTCCTGGCTCACTATGCCCCATCATCCTAACCAGACCCAGTACACTACTTTGCCTGATCAGTCTTTAACTACGCAGGGGCCTCCTCATGGTCACTAGAACTTGAGACACGATCCTTTCCTGTGGTGTGGGTTGTAAAGGTATATCAATGCTCCAGGCAATATGAACGTCCCTGGCATGAATTTGCTCCAGTGGTTCTTAGCTTACCTAGTGGTAAGTGTCCAATTAAAATCTATCACAAGGCAATCTCACTGAGTGTTGAGTGCCACAGTCCAAGTCTTCTGAATGCTCAGGGGATTACAGACCTTAGCCATGACCACCAAACTGTGCAGTTTCTCTAGCTCTCTGAACTGGCAGAAGAACTACCATCATTGTGGCCACACTGTGATCTGGGACTGTAACTGCTTCTAGCCATTTTGTGAAATAATCCACAGCCAAATAATATTAGCGGTGTGGGGCACAGGACATCTATGGTGACCTCTCAATTGGTACACTGAAGTGGAGGGACTTTGGTGGTCCCTTTTTTGCCGTTGCGGCAATGCATGTACAGTTCTGCGTCCATGCTGCAACCTGGCCAATTAGAACTTCTACAATAACCACTTCAGTGTCTTGCCCATGCCCGTTGCTCGATGCGCTGAGCACAGGCTGCACAGCACCAACAACTACCACACATGCTTCCTGTGAGCCAGTTCCTCCCACACACAGTGCAGCATTGTGTTGTGCATCTGGAGGCAGTCCCAACCAAGGCACATTAGCAACGAGTCAGTGTGGCACCATATCCATCCAAGCATTTTTCCACCACACTTTTGCTGGCCTGCATGGTGTTCAAGGAGGACCATGACATCCTGACAGCATCATAGCAGAACCAGGAAACACTAACCACTAACAGTCCCATACTTACACATATGTAAATGATACACACACTGTAAATGATATATGGCATTATTCTGACAATATTTTTATTACCCAGCCATTAAGACTAATGTGGAAAAAAAAAACTACTGGAGCATGCCTCTGTACTTCCTTCAGCTCCCATTCAAAGGTCCTGCCTACAAAGGGGCAGTGCTAGTGTTCTCCACCAGTGGGGCTCATGTGGGGGGAGGACACACTGAACGCCAAACACACTGAGAAAGCGCTTATTTACATTTTAAGATGACTGGAGTGGAAATAGGGCTGTGAAATGAACAAATACGGAAGGAGAATAACAACTGAAAGGGGGCTGTAATGTGACATGTGGGTGCCAACTGCCTAATAAACCACAGAAGAAAAAGATAAGGACTTGCGGTCTTTTTCCTTTGTGGTTTCACATTGCCACCAAATAATTCCAGCTTCTGTCAGCATTTCAATTTATAGTATGTTTTTGTATATATAAGTATTTTAGTAAAATGTAGTAAACACCCCAAATGTTAGCATTATACGTTTTTGTAATGAGTTTACACACTAGCTAGACTAGATTTATTAGTTTTAGATAAAACTGCTTACTCTTGTTCAAAATATAACAAACGACTTGCACGATGCTGTGTCTTGAGCAAGTTTTTGCTAGTTAGCCAGCACTAGCCAACATAATCCAGCATGGACCAGCATGAATTCCATACCAATCCAAGCTAATTCTCAGTTAGCCAATAGAAAATTACTGTGCCGTCAGTTTTATAATGTTCAGAGTTTTTCTACACATTACAAGCAGCTGGTAGTGTCCAGCTAACCATGGGTATGATATATGAAAACGTTTAAGCACTAAAAATGTATCGGCAAATTACAATTGCTGCATTCAAGTGTGTATATGTAGTAATGTAAGGGTTAAACCAGCGGGCCTCTGGTGATACAGTGGAGGTTTGTTAACTGTAACTCCCACAGTAGATAGAGGTTAGATTTAGCAACAGTTACCTTCTTAGTCTTATTTCCCCCTCCACCTTAATGTAGATTTCCAATGGCTATAACCCCTGCTCTATTTAAGGAGGAACAGAGAGTCTGATAGGAAGTTTCGAGGGATGATCAAATTCAGCGTGACAACATGGTGCAGGCTGACACAAAAGATCATTTGTGTAGCTTGACAGCAGTGACAAGAACTGCCAAAAAGCAGGGCATGAAAAAGCTAGTTAAAGAGGATGTCACTCATCACTGTGCACTGCCACTTTTGTCATGCCCTGTAAGATTGCACATTTATTTATAATACCTTCTGTACTCTTGTTTACAGTGTATAGCTACCCGTTACTGTCATCTGGCTTTCTGATTGGACGGTTTTAGATGACTTGTGAATGTGGAAATACACAGCTGCACTGTTCTCCTGCATGTGGGAGCTCCACCAACTTTTGAAAATGTCTGAATAATCCAGTCTTTGAAACATAGAGAGATTAATTCAAGTAGTTTGACGTGAAATGGTCCATACGGAACAAAATAAAAATTAATTTGAGTGAACATTTAGCAGTTTGTGTACATGTTTTTCTTAATTAATTCTCATGATTACCATTTTGTTTCCTCATTTTCTTTTAATTGTGATTTAACTAATTTGTCACACCAACAAAAAAAAATATTTGGCATTGGTGTAAAACAAGACACATGAAAACATAATACTTTAAGCAAATGTTCTGTTATTAAACACAGCAGCTGAGGAGCTTGGTGCTGACACGACGACTTCTGGCTAGGGCTCCTATTCTACTGTTTGGAATGCTTTGTAAAGAACATAAAACATGTTTTTAAAGAACGTAAATTTGAATGTTGAAATTATATTTACCATCTCGTTTTTTTCTTAGGTGATTGTGTTCTCCATCCACGTAACTACACTGCAAATCAAAGAATTGGAAACCTTATTGAAGTACAGCAGCAGTCTTACCGACAGCTTGTATACTGTGACAGAAATAACATTATGAAACACCTCAATTACATATCACATCAGTCACATCATTTGTAAATAAGACCCCAACAGATTTATGCTATTTACGATACACTGCCCAAAAAAGTTACAGTTTGGATTTAAGTAGTAAATAAAATAATAAAATACACAAGAGCCTCTGGTTGAGGAGAAGCTGAAATGACTATAATTGGGATTGTGGTGAACTTTGCTGAGGAAATGTACTCAGAAAAATATTGAAGGACCTTGGTTAGAGATTGGTGAGGTTGAATGGTAATGGTAAAATGTTTAATAGTGAAAGTAAGAGCATTTCCACAAACACAATGTAACAAGAAGTTACAGGGTGTGTGGATACAAGAATACTACTTGTTAGTCAAGCTAATTCAAGAAAATGCTTTCATTTGCTGGGGAGCATATTGAAGAAAATTGGACTCTGGAACAATGGGATAAGATTTACCCTATGAAGTGATGCACCCATCATGCATAGTGTCCACCGTACAAGCCTCTGGAGGCAGTGTTATGAATTGGGAATGCTTCAGTTGGTCAGGTTGAGGCTCAGCAACATTATGTGCAATAAAATGAAGTCTGCTGACTGCCTAAATGTACTGAATATGCAGGTTATAGCCATTTCCTTTTCAGGATAGCATGAGCATATTTTTAAAAATGGCCACGCTGAGATTCATCAAGCCCTAACTGGGAAAGACGGTTCAGGGAGCATAAGGAGTCATTTGCACCCATGAATTGACCACCACAGAGTCCTGACCTTAACCCCATTGAATGCCTTTGGGATATGCTGGAGAAGACTTTATGGAATGGTCTGACTCCCGTCAGTACAAGATTTGGGCCAAAAATGAATGCACTCTGGATGGAAATAAACGTGACTTTGCAAAACATTGCTATAGCAAATGTTTACTGTAATCAAAGTTGAAGCGGATCCAACTAAATATAGATTATATATTCTTTTGGCCAGGCAGTGTGTAATGGTCAGCAGGTCTAAAGTGGTTTAGAGTGACAAATGAAAATCCCCTTAAAACAACCAGTTTCCACAGGAAAGTGAGATTGGGATTGGGACAAACAAAAAAATCCCAAAGTGCTTGTCTTCAAACGTGTGTAGTTGTACAAAATGAAACTTCATTGTTTTGCAGTCTTTGGAAAGCTTATAATGAAGTGTCTTGTGTTTAGGTGACTATATTTTACAGCAGGTAGAAATATTGCAATTCACAGAAATTCTACTATATTTTACAGTAGGGATACCCCCTTAAAGTCCACCTGTTGAATCACTTGTTGAAGACCCGTCAGTCAAATGAGTAGAGCAGTCAAGAAGATTTTTTGTCAGTGTGCATTAAAATAGCAGGATAAGCTGACGTAAATCAAGGGATCAGGATTTAATTATGATTTCTAAATAAAGGGGAAAATGTTTTTGTATTCTGCTGGGACTGAATACAATCCGGTGTGCTTTCTTGGTGGTTAACTGAGGAGAGAAGCTGAAATCTGAGGTTAAATGATGGGTAAGCTAGGCTAGCTATAACCATGTCTAATAAGAAGTCTTTTGACTTTTGACAGACCCTAACAAAGACAATTTCAGTCCATACTGACCTAGAAAAGTACACAAACAATGGACCGGTTCAAAACTTAAACCCCAAGTGTTTAACTAATTAATGTCTTAATTTACACTTATGAGAAATACAGTAGGCTATTACAATAGGCTATTAGAAATACAGAAAAGCTATTATGATGCCATAAACTTACTTAAAATTTTCATGCCTTATTTTTCACATAAAAATAATTAAAACAATCATAAATAATTTGACTTGAATGTTTAGTATTATTCACGATTTTATGATTAAAGACAAATCAAGAAATAGGCTGATCTTATTGGAAAAAGACAACATATTTCATAGTGGACAATGGTGTGAATTTATTTTAAACTGTTTTATTTGTTTAAACATTTACAGTGCTTTTTAATGTAACGTAAGATGAGTTTTTTTGCATTTGACATCCCTAATGTGGTCAAAATCTGTAGCCAACTAAACAGGTATTGTCACCTTTGTACTGTTCTTCTACCTTCACCATGTTAGCATAACATGGCAGTCATTTATTAAACGTTAAACACTATTTTCTTTGGCTGAAGCAGGCTGAGCATGATGGGATGCAGTACACCATGAAGATAGCTCCCCCTGTATACTAGAAACTTTGACTGGAGTGGTACACTTTTAGACAGATTTAGTAAACTACTTGTTTACTGTTACTTGGGTAAGGTGCCTTATTAATGCTGAAATCTATAAGGTAACAGTACTTTAAGCAGATGTTTAAGTCTCTTTCTCTCAGACAGTAAGACATTTTTCATGTTTTGACTCTGAATATTCTGAAACATCCAACATTCTGTTTCATATTCATATTCTGTTGGACATGTGAAAAATTAGTGCAAAGCAGATGTTAATGATTGGCAGAAAAGAGTGATTGCATTTTGGGTGCCAAAAACAATAGTGTGAAAGAAGTAGCAGAATTTACAGGTATTTGGAAGCGTACAGTCATATGGGTCTACCAGCAGTGGTAAAAATTCCAGTCTGCTGGAAATTCTGCCAGGGAGGGCATCCACCAAATCTGCAAGGTTACCCTTAAACTGGCTGTGGTCTCAGTTTTCCATATGTATCAGTGTTTTGTTTAGACTACATCCCAAGAATGTTATACTGAGATATACAAAGGCAGGGAACACAGCAAACCCAAATCTAATCACGGAGGCCAAAAACACATTGCTATGGTGGACATAAAAATATTTGTTTATATCGTACCTTTAACATAGCGAAGTAACACTAGCCGTTTGCTTTGACATTTTTACAAAACCTATTTGCCCCTTTTTAGGAAAAATACCACAGAAAAGGGCACTTTCCTCAGTAACCCATTTTAGTATGGCAGGTAGCACTGTAATGCAGTCAGGCCTGCATAAACTGGAGAATATAAATATAATTTTGTCTCAGTGTACATGAATGCAGCATCAAAACAGCAGTATCATTTACTTATTATACATTTCTGTGTATAGAAATTCTCAGACATTTAGTTTGACGTAGCTTATATTTGACTAAACTTATACATTGATAACGCTGAACTATATCCAATAGTGTGTACTGCAAACATGGTAACTATACATGCCTTTATTGCTAACTTTCTAAAGACTACAAGACAAGGGCCTTTTTTCACTTCCAACTGTATCACACTCTTAAAGTCAAGCATTTCTGAAAGAGTCTATAGCCCACCCAGAAATCAAACAGAAAGCCTAGAATTATAGTATTGCTGTCTAATGGAAGAGAAATTATTTAAAACTTAAATGTTATGGCTAAAGGTACTCCCTTTCCAAGATGATACTTAGCATGTGACACTGGAATGTGACTGCAATATTTGTATTGGAGATTTTTCACAGAAGTCCCATTTGAAAACACAATACATAAATATTGCAAGCAGTTGTGTAAATCATAGAAGTCACCTCAAAAACAAACTTTTTACCAAAGTCTTTCATTACCTGTAGTATGATGTCTGAAACTGAAACCTCAGGTGATTCTTTTGAGTCCCACACACATATGTGCAAAAGCAAAATGGCAACAAATCTCAGCAAGCAAATTCCTGTAAAAAAAAAAAAAAAGCCCACCATTTAGTCTAGTACACAGTCTGTACATAGAACACACTATCCTTTTTTTAATGTACAATTACTGTTCATTTGTGGAATTCAGCATATGGTGTGGGGGTGGGGTGGATGGGCGGGTGTTACATAATATAATAAAACATGCCATGTAGCCTGTAACATAAGTTATATAGCACAAAAAGTGCTAATTTGGCTTAAACAATTTATTTCCTAATCTGATTAAAGACATTTTGGAGGAGGATTTAGTTGTTGTTATCATACACAACATAATACATGACATAATATAATATTTGCACTGCTGTCATCTCATAATATTACAAGCAGATTTCATAGCAGTAGTATTATTTCTCCTTAATATTAATTAATAGTCATTTTTAAATGAAAATATTTTTGATGAAAAACTTCCTCCGGGTAAAGCTGGAATGAGCTCCAGCACCCCAAACCCAGGAGTATAAACAACTTATATGATTAATGATGAAAACAGAAAACCAAACAAAACTTTTAAAACATGAAAACTCTTTCATGGTTCACCAGGCTTGAAGTCAGGAAATTGGTGAATATAAACAAATGCTTTGGGAGAGGCTGATTAGACTGTTCATCTGTTTGGAGGTAAGGAGAGAATTTAAATGTTATGGCTGATTAGGGTAGATGGAGTCACATATTAAAAATATAGCGCATCTCCTTCCTACTAGCCAGCCACCTGGAATTCTAGCCAGAAGAATCTTTTAATTGCATTGTAGGATCTCTCACCAGACAATGATCTTGGAGGCTTTCTCTATATCTAAACAAAAGTGGTTCAGTGACCACAGACTTAAGCTTTCACAAACCCTATGGCTACACTATTTTCCAGTTCCTGTTGTGAAGCCATAAACCAATAACCACTAGGAGCAATTCATTCTGAACAGAAGGCTCTGTAATGTTCTCTCCACAAAAAAGTTCAAAGCAATGACACTACATTTGAAAGAAAGAGTAAGTGAACCCTTTGGAACTCCCTGGATTTCTGCATTGATTGCTAATAAAACAGACTTTTTACCCTCCTCCCATGTGGAAGGCATTCTGGCAGGCGATCTGATTGGTCGAACTTATATATAGGCAGTTCAATAGCTCATAAGTCTTACTGCTCAGACCAACTGCTACTGAGTCAGTAAGAGTTCTTTGTGTGAGCAGGTCCTCCTTCACTGCCAGCGTCATTTGAACAGCGTACAGTATCGCATGGTATCAGCTGGTATCAGTACGTTGGTATCGGTATGTTTTTATGAGTATGATTAAATGAGTCAGACTACTAACTCACTCAAAGAAATATTTGGTTTAACGGTTGTTTTTCTGAAAAATCTTTCTTCTAGTTATGCACTCTTCCACACATTAAAAGAGATCGTACATATGTCTTTTATCCCCGGTTTGAAAAATCAGTAACAATTCAGTGTGTATGCATGCATTTAAAAGTGATATTTCAGGCCCAACATGTCGTTTTCTTTTACACCACCCCAGCTGAACTACAGTCAGGTGAAATGCATGTGAGTAGACATGACTTCAAACTATGGTAGAGGTGACTTCCCTTAAAATGACAGCCTATAATTAAGAAAGGAGCAGAACATTTGCCAAAAAACATCTGGTCAAACAGGTTTTTAGCAGTACCTTATTGGTACTGTTTGCCCTAAACCCTAAGCTACAATCATTGAAAAGTATTCTATATAATTTATCTTAATTATATCACTATTAATACATGCATATACATAAATAAATAAATGTCACACAAATAATAACTTACCTTCATTGCCCATTATGCTCATGCTGATTTAAGAACTTTAAGTGTAGTTACTTGTAGTGCACATAAATAGACTGTGAAAACAAGAGTTGAATTTTTAACCATCAGTAAATCATTCGGTGACATATAATTATGTGTCAGGTTTATGAACCTGTTTTGAAACAGTGATATCACGGTAAGAACAATTATGGAGTCTTACATATCATGCAATAGTAACCTTTGACTTGCATCTAACTCAAAAGTAGGAATGCATCAATACTATCTTTCCGCATACATGTCCTTATTTTTTTGTATTCTCTAATAATGAGTCTCATACCAAACTAACCCACTTAGAGTTAAGTAGCTGTTAGTGTGAATCAGTGTGATGAACCTTAAAAATTCAAATCTAGCTGATGTAAATAAAGCTATGTTACATTGGTTACCTTGGATTAAGTAGCAGTGTGGTAGAGAAGAGTGGGTTTTGTTCAATGTCCAAAAAACCTCTGTAAAGCTGTAGGTAAAATATGTTCTGTGGTAGTGTGTGTTATTAGGTAAAATGTTACTACTTAAACCTGATTGATGATGTAGACCACAATAAAACAAATGGCGGATGCTGCGATCTGAAAACTCTGTGTTAAACTGCGATTTTAATAGAAAAATGATTCATTTTTCATTCAAGCTGTTTCATTCAAGATATCACACTGCGCACCAAGTGCTGAGCAGAAAGGTTGAGAAACTGAGCTACAGCAGCAAGGCAAACCACACAGTGCACTGAATCATAAACAGTAAGACAACTTTGCTCATTCAGAATATAATTAATAATATTTAACTAGGCTGATTATTTATATGTATGTTATGTTTATGTATGTTATGATATTAAACATTATGTTATGTTTAACTTAGGAAAGGAGAATCAACACAGATTGAAGTTAAGTTAGATCTACGTAATACTCATTGACAAAAAAAAAAAACACACCAAGAAGTTGTTGGAATCGAATGAAACTTGATATGTTTGAATGTAATGATGATATATGTAAGTGATTACAGTTACAAGCTGTGATTACACATTTATTGGAGGCTTACAGGTTCCATATGGCATCCTGCTGCAGATCTGCCACAGATGTTGCAAATACTGAAGCGCTCACCAGCATTCAGCGAACCAATATGCAAATAGCTGGTGCCAAAGGGCAATGGTGAAGAGGTTTTACAACCCCATATCAGAAGAAGTATGGAAAATACAGAATGGAAAATGCAAAGAAACACAAACTGCAGTGCAGTGTTATTTACTATGAGTTTTATTTAATTGCAGACAGTTTGAACCCAAGATATTTAATTTTATGTCTGGTCAACTTCATTTCATTTGTTCAGACACATCCATTTCAGGCCCAAAACATTCTAAACAAAGTTGCAACAGGGCAATTTAGGGCTAGTAATGAGGTAAAAAAAAAAAAAAACTAAATAATGATGTGATTTCAAACAGGTGATGTCAACATGTGATTGTAATTGTGATTTAGTACAAAAGCAGTATCCATTGAAGGTCTTTGAGCAGCAAAGATGGGCAGAGGAGCTCCAGTTTATCAATAAATGCATGAGAAAACTATCGAAATGTTTAAAAACAATGTGAACCATCATTCATCATTAGCTGAAATAACCACATGGGCAAGGGATTACTTTGGTAAACCTTTATCAAGCACTACAATACACATGTTAAACCTTTACTGTGCGTAACAAAAGCCTTATGTTAACCATGTCCAGAAGCAGCATCTGGAATGGACCATCACACAGTGGAAACACGTATTGTGGTCAGTCAAATCAGTATTCCAGATCTTTTTTGGAAGAAATGGATATCATGTGCTCCGGATCAACGATAAAAAGGACCATCCAGACTGCTCTGCTATCAAAGTCCAAAAGGCAGGGTCTGTCCTGGTATGGGGTCACTGTGTAAGGCCCTTTGGCAAAGTTCATTTACACTTCTGTCCTGGGAAAGTACATTGAGATCTTAGAACAACGAATGCTGCGTTTAAGAAGACATCTTTCCCAGGGACGTCCATGTTTGATTTCTTTCAGATTTCTCAGTCTGCGCATGTGCAAAAACAGAACATGGCACCAGAAATAAGCAAGTAGTGTTTAACACTACAAGATACAACAAAATGCTTTTGAAGCAACACTAAAGTCGATAAGATGCTTGATGAATGAAAGATGTTAATATGCTTGACGTTTTAAATTTTGTTTTTTCATAGTTTCATGTAAAGTGACTCGTTTCAACAACAACAACAACAACAACTAAAATCTGCAGAACGTAGTTTGAGTTTTATGTTACGTGTATGTCACATCTTATTTTATGACTTCATTGGCCGGTTGCAAAGGAGAAGTTTAATTATTACCTGACTCATGTAAACCCACAGTTTCCCCGTTGTCTAATTACTCAAGTGCATGTAAACACATTGACTGGATTACTGACATAATTTGTTTTTCTGCAGTCATCTTATTATTAATTGCACGTAAACATCATCACAAACTTTTGCAGTTTCCTTGAAAGTCACTGGCAATGCATATTTTTTCTATTAAAAGCATTAGTTAACAAGAAATATAAACCTTGTTATTAATTTAAATAATTTTAAGAGGTCTTACCGTAGCTCCAGTCAGCCCAAGCTCATTTTAGTAAATTACAGGTTTGTCTAAAACATGGTTTGTCTTTCGACTGATACATTCTGGAAGAACTACCCATATGTCTTCCTGGAACAAACCAACGAACTTACGTTACTCACTTGCTGGACCTGTTTGGTTTCAGCTTCTGTTTCCTGATTCCATTGCACATACAGAAGAATGATTTGTTTCTTGCATATCTTTGAGAACTACAGCACAGCACAGTACAGAACAGCTTCAAACATAAGCTAATAAAGATGCATTCCACACTTCTGTGTAACTATATCAGCTACTACAAATACAACTGTAACACAACTAACAACGGTATTTTGTCTTCTGTCTATTGCAAAGGTTGGGGAATACACAATGTTACAAACCACAGTGACAAAACCACCAAAAACTAGGATAAAGCAAACATGACACATGAAAATGTTTTAGATCCAGATATACATACATACATACCTCATGAGTGTCCCAGACCTGGAGCTATATTGCATTTTGCGCATTAAAGTTAAGCTAGAAAAAAATAGATTAGATAGATAAATAGATAGATAGATAGATAGATAGATAGATAGATAGATAGATAGATAGATAGACAGATAGATAGATAGATAGATAGATAGATAGATAGATAGATAGATAGATAGTAAAGTGTAATAGTACAGATATATAAACCTATGATTTAACATGAGTTTCAGTTCCCATCTGTCCTCCTCCCTCTTCCGGCCCCACTGGGAAGAGCTGAAGAGCCTAATGGCTGACGGGACAAAGGATCTCCTGAGCCTGTCTGTGGAGCAGCTCTGTGACAGCAGCCTGCCACTGAACATGCTCCTTTTGTCCATGATGATGGTGTGCAGTGGGTGTCCATCATCATCCATAATGGACAGCAGTTTGTGCAGAAGAAGATATGTTTTATGTGAGTGGAGTTGGAGGGAGTTACTTGACATCCAGTCTTTCGTCTTTTACTCAGTAGTCTTCTTATTAAGCTGAAATTTATCATCTTGTTTGGCTAAAATATACAACTGTGTGTCATCAGCATAGCATTGGACATATATGCCATGTTTTCTAATAATGAAAGCTGGCCTGTCTAGTATAAATACTATGTTAATGTAAGTTTTTACACACTTCCTTCTAAAAAAAACACTAATTTTCTAAACTCTACTTTCTAAAGTCTACTTACAAATGCAGTTACACATGTTATTACCTGTGTGTGATTTCATGAGAGAGAAAATGCTGTTACAGCTATCAAGATATGCTTATGTAATTGCATAAGTGAAAAAGAAATTGATACACGTTTGATTACATAAGCTGTACTACTGTAATCCATCTGTAACAGTGGCTACATCCATAGTAATTACATATTTGTTGCATGGGTTTTCTTTGTGTGTAATCGTGTCAGAAGTAAGATTGTTAGAGGTTAATTAGTTGATGTAACTGTAGTGTAAAAATAGCAGACTCATTACCCTTAGGATATATAAAATATGTAGAATACTAGATTATTTCTCTTTTTGTTAACCATATTATATAACCCACATTTACACATAAAATGTTTGTGGTATTTTAATGATATGACTATGCTTTAAAATTCTAAAATGTATGTGAACATGGAAGTTACTTTGCGGAACAATGAACAGACTAATTGCATATACATAAGAAAATGACACTGTCCACTCTTTTAGCTCCACCCACAAGGCCTGTTAATATACTTGGGTCACACACAGTGAGAGGAAGGGCCCCTTGAAAGGACATAACCCTGAAAGCAAAGCCTCTTGAAAGCAGAACCCATTGATAATAAAGCATTTTACGTGCGAAGATGCAGTGAAAGAAGATTGAGCCAGGGGTTCTACTCTTGCACGTTTAAACAAATTTTTACATCAATATTACTGTTATTTTTTGTTGTCTGCTGTCTTAGTTTCATCATTTCAAGTTTTTTTTAATTTTATTTTATTTTGTACAATGCTCACCTTTAAGCTCTTAAAGCGTTGCTACCCTCATTCCGCTTAACTGACTGGTAGTTAATTTCAAGTCTGTTTTCAGTTTGTAAGTGAAATTTCGCCTACATTAGTCCACTGTGAGATTTTGTGCAGATACAGTTAAGATCTGCAGATCAAAATAGGCCGCTATCCACTACCAGATGCTTACAGAAAACGTGACCAGCCATGTACACACATGACCAGTCATGCGTGCTGCAAACTGTTTCTGCCTTATCAACTCATCTCCAAGGAAGTCTGCACGCTGGCTAGCTTCATGAGGAAGTCTGCCAACTAACCGGCGATCAGCTTGCAGCTATATTTATATGTATTGTACCTATATGTGTTTTTCAGAGCAAATAAACCGTTACTGCACCGTCAAACATTTTATTGCACAGTTCTGCATATAGGATAGCACAGATAGAGAAGTCAACACATTTTCAGAAACATGATTTGAGGCAGCCTTTGTTGTGACTGATCCACCCTTTAATTACAGCTGAACTATTGCCCCACACTGCAGTGCCCAAAAAAACTTGTATCATTACAACATACAAGATGTTACTTGTTACCATGAGCACTGCCATCTGTTGCAGAAAGGTCACAGCCTTTGATGCACACAACAAGCTGAACAGTACTCCCCAATGACAAGAATGTACTCAGTGATATTAAACAGTGACTTATAGTATGATATGCATTCCAAATGCACTAAGCCTGGAAGTTTAGCTTATCCCACCAGCTGACCATGAACTTTTATTTCAATAACAAAAAGTCAAAATTAATTTTCTTGAATTTCTGACATATATTGGGGTCAGAGGTCATCCAAGATGGCTGCCTAGTGTTTAAGTTTAGTAACTGGCAGTAACCTAGTTATAACAGATCAGCTATCAGCTATTTTAGTTTTTTAAATGTTTTATAGTTTAATACTATTAATTTACTTTCATTTTAATAAACAGTTGTGGGATTAGAGATGCGTTTTCCTTTTTCTTTACATGTTTCCCCCCTTGTATGGCAACTTTTGTCATTTTTAATTGTGAATATTTAGCTTCCTTTTTTAGGTTTATTGGCTTTGTCTTTCTTTGCTGCTGAATTGTATGATTTAGAGTGTTTACAATGTATAGTAGTGAATTACTTCTAAGTCTGCGTCATTCTAAAACTGTCAATAGTGCTTTCTGTCCAATCTATAATATTGAAGAAGCCTAGAGGCTGTAGAGGAAGGGTGTCTGCTGTGATTAACAGTCCAGTACTGATACAAACAATAACCAGAAGTAAATTCAGGAAGAGTTATTGTCATTGTCATGTATCCATTCAATAACACAACAACGTTGGGTTTTTATTCAACCCTAAGGTATAGGGTTGTCCTTGATGCGTTTTTTTGTTTGAAAATTCTCCACACATCCTCTACTGGGAACAGGTTAGGACTGCAGGCAGGTCAGTCCAGTGTTCATACCCTTTTCTTTGACAGCCATGCCTTTGTAATGTGTGCAGCATGGTTTTGCACTGTCTTGTTAAAAATGTATGGACATGCATGGAAAAGATTTTAGTTCTTCTTGAACGCAGCATATGTTGCTCTAAGATCTTAGAGTACCTTTATGCATTTATGCTCACAGCATCCATTTCTTCCAAAAAAGATCTGAAATTCTGATTCGCTGACATATTCTCTATTGTTATTGTTGAATGACGGTTCTTGGTGCTTTGCCGTCTGAAGGATCAGAGATCACGGGTGTTCAGATCCAGTGTTGCACTCTTCCTTGAATCATTTAATGATACTATGCACAGTAGATGGAGAAATATTTCTTTGAGGAACATTGATTTAAACATTTCATTTATTTTCCTATACATTTATTGACAAACCAGAGATCATCTGTCCATCTTTGCTCCTCAAAGACTCTTTTGTGGATACTGCTTTTGCACCAAATCATGATTCCTTTCAACAATCGCCTGTTGAAATCACCTGTTTGAAATCACATCATTATTTAGTTTTTACCTTATTATCAGCCCTAAATTCCCCCAATCCCAACTTTGTTTGGAATGTGTTGCAGGCTTGAAATGCAGGAATTGATTGTATATTAACAAATGAAATGTTGAACTGAAATTGAGCAGACAAAACATGGAATATCTTCATACTGTCAAAGTAAATGTAAGAAACACTGCAGTTTTGTATTTGCATTTTCCATTCTGTCCCAACCTTTTCTGATTTGGAGTTGTATGACTTCTTTATTTTGCTTACAGTTCAAACCCACTCCAGAGACAACTGTCAGGAAAGCCACAAAAACAGAACAGAAATATACCTTTGGGTGCACAGATACAAAGCTTGTGGCACATAACTTTAATTGATCATTGGAATTTTTAGAAGATATTGTACCAGTTATTTTAGAATTGCTCAGGCCTTGTAACAAAGTGGTGTTGTGATGTTACTCAGTAGCCAACATTCTTCTGTCCAAGTTTTTGAAGCCTGTTGCAGCCATCAAATTTGTAATGAGCTTACCTTAATCAGGTAAGACATCAACAGGTCAAACAGAATTTTTAATTAGATTCATTACTGCTTGTTTTTATTAGATTTTATTAGCGTTTTATATACTGCCAAATTTTGGCAGTTTTTTTAGACATCTTTTTTTCGTACAACTGCCTGTAAAGTCAGACTATTACTCCTCATGAAACAGCAGGAAATTTGTGTGGCCAACTAAATTTGAATAAACTAAACTAAAGTGGATATCCATGGTCTTATAGGAAGAAACAGAGTCATAGAGGGACACACATTGGCTAAAGCTGAAATCCTTTAAAAGGCTTCCTAGTTTATTCTATTCCAATAAAAGCTAAAAGCTATACAGGGTCCACATGATTCAATCACTGAGAAGAACAGAAGAGCAACTGTTCCTTATGAAGGAAGAATGAGAGTGGCAATGCTAATAAGCAAGAATAAGCCTCTCATTACAAAGAACATTACTGTCTTGATGGGAGTGAAGCACGAACATTTCTGTATTTAGCATATATTTTTACTTCAGCATGATTTGTAATACTTTAGAACTATATCGAATATAGCTCAAGGTTTTACCCATCATAGATATAATCTCAGAAAAGTAAACAAAAATACGGCTTTAAAATGTACAAAAATATAAATATAAAAAATAAAACAATGAGAAAGTAAATTTAAGTTTTAAAAAAGTTACATTTAATATTCCCTGCAGTGTAAAACAGTAAAGAATCATATAAAGGTCTGATGGAAGTTAAACATAAAGGTTTGATGTATTAGCAGGGATTAAATTAATTGAATAATAAACACTTTATTGCACCTCTATAAACCCAATCAAAATCTACACCCCAACATAATCAATAACATCTTAAGTGTATTATTACATATGAGAACAAAAAAGTATTCTGGTAACACTTTAAGGTCTGCTTTTTAGTGATTATTAAACTATAAACACTGTATTAATAATGACTTATCAAATGGAACCATATAATTTATATAATAAAATATAAATTTTAAATAATAAAATTTAAATAATAAAATATTTATGTCATGTGTTAGTAAAATATTAAACTGGTAGTTGACTGTTTGTTGATTAATGACTGAAATGTTAATTAGTTGTAAACTGCTGTGTTTGGAAGCATGATCATAATTTGCTGAGGTCTGAAGTGACCTGAAGACTGAAAAATACCTGAAAAGGCTTTCATAAGCATTTTAACAATGTTAGTAGAAATGGTCAAAAGCCCTCTGTATGATCATATGATAGTTAAACATGGGTATACTGTTAAAATAGCATATAAATGCTTTGTATATTTAAAATATTTAAAAGATCTTTATTAATAAATTTGCAAGACCAAAACTAAAATGAAATGTATGCATACTTAATTATCCATACTTAGTAAATGCTTAGAAACTACCTGGAAATAGCATCCATTGAACTACCTACACTGAAAATGACTTTATTCATGAATTTGCAGGATCATACCTATTAATCTAACCTATTAATTTCTAACATAACATAACTGCCTGAAAATAACATTTCCAGGTCACTGTTGAACTATTAAAAATGCACATTAGATCCCAGACTTTATACTAACAATTACATATTACACTACATTTCTAGCCGGCTTGCAAGTGAAATTTTACAATTAACTAACATTTAACTCATTCGCATACATTTATAGTGCCTTTCTATGGTTGCCTACAAATGTTTCAAATTACTAGGGCATTATTAATTTTAGTAATAACAATTAATTCATTGTTAGGAAGCAGACCTTAAAATAATGTGTTACCAGTCTTTCTGCCAGCCATCTGTAGACTGTGGAAGTAGAAATTGTCACCCCATTACCCTGTTAAAGTCAGAAAAACAGTTAAAGTCAGAAAACAAGTCAAAATTCCTTTAGTAGCTTCTGTAGCTCTCTGTCTGCAAATATTCCAAGTAATAAATCAACTGAATTAATCTTTAGGCTTGGTCTTTTCTGGGTTTGTTTCATTAACAGCCATTGTGGGTTGCACTAAGTGTTGGTAAACGTATCCAGGTTGCTTGAAGATTAACCTACAGAGGATCCATTTCCATTTGATATGTTGTGTCCACCTGCAAAGCACAAGCATAGGTTAGTATCACTGTACTGTGTTATTGAAATAAGTGAGCAGTAGCCAACTCAACCGAGCCTTGAAAGAGTTGCATACTACTGATCGATGGCTGCATCATGAAAATGAGACCTTCTTTACATAGGGACCTAAATCGTGAAGAAAATCTATTACAATTCAGTGATGACATGAATGCTACTTTGTAATACTTCATAACCTTCACATCTTATGTAACAGTATTTAATGGAATTGCTTTAAAAACTATTGAATTTAATTATGAAAAAATGCATTTGAACATAAACAATTCATAATCATAGACAGTGTAATATATTAGTCATAGTAATGTTACTGTACCTCTAGTTACAGTGCACTTTTGTTTTCTCTCTCACATCACTTTCTTTTCATGTTTAATATTTTGGCACTGACTGCAGTGGATAGGGTATTTGTTGGGTGTTTGTGCAAGAAATGCTGTGTATAACAGGTCCCCAACAATAAAACGATTAATAGTAGAACAAATAATTAAACTATCAGAAAACAATAAATACCTCATGGTATTTAAAAAATTACTTGGAATTTCAGTGTTTTTTTCCTATTTGCATGTTTTTATTTTCTATTAAAACACAGTCCAAAAAGTCAAATAATAGCATTAGTTTGTATAGTAGTAGTTTTTGTTTCAATAAAAACCATAAAGCTTTTATGATGAAAATATTTAAATAAAAGTTTTTTTAACGAACAGAAATCATCTGCTTTTGGTCCCATGATATTTCATAACAGGTTCAATTATATATCTGTATAAGCACCAATATTATGCCATACAGACCACATCATAATGTCTCTGTGTTGTGTAGTGTAGGGACGCATGCAGAACTGATCATCCACCAGTTCATACCATAACTGTTATTAATGTAGCTATATGTAATGACATGTTGCTGGTCCACAGGATTGTCTTGTACTGTATATTATAACTTATAAGTTTCCTACAAGTGTAAAGCACTGACCTGTTCATCTCAGATTGTGTGTTTGGTCAGTAAGATATAATATTAACTTTAATATAATTACAATAATTGATGCTCCTTGGACAATGTTTTTGCACTTTAAGACACTGTAAGTTCGACTAGACTGCTGTACCGGTTTAGGGTTTAGCTGTGTTTATCTCAGTAAGGAAGATTGGAGTTTTACATGTAATCATTTTATTTACTGAACTCGCATTAAAGTTCAGTTTTCTTAGAGAAACTGTAGTATAAAAAGAGCTCAGTATCTATACTGACTGATCTTCATCATGCAGGACCAGTAATTCTGTGTGGATGGCTGTGATGTCTGAACATTTCAGTGTAGTTTCATCCGAACTACAGTAACATTAGAGTACAGTAATACACTGAACCACAGAGTTAAACACAGCTACTAGCCTGTTCACTGGCCAGCAGCTTTATGGCTTTGACGCATTACACAGAAAATAGACCTTTCCCATCTCCTATTTAGGACATATATTATGTCATTTTTACAACACGTTTTCTCATAAAAACAAGATCCTGAGGCATTTATTTTTTACTGTGTGTGGCAGTAATACGCCACCGTACCTGCTCCTTGTTGGTCTAACTTTACGAAGAATTGCCAACTCTCTAGTTAGTGTGCCGAACATTGTCTATTGTACTCTGTTTATGGTTTCCTGTGTATGACCCTTTGGGTTTCTTCTTTTGCCTCTCCTGCTTGTTTTGAATGCCTGTTTTTTTGGCTTTATCTTGGTTTTTGACCCTTGCTTCTACCTGGATTTACGTCTGTTTTGGTCGCTGTGGTTTGTTTCCTCTGTTTACCTCCCGGCTTTGTATTGACTCACTTACGTCATTGCATTAAACCCTTGTTGTCTTTTACATCCGCTAGCGTCTGGTTCGTCAATCCAGCATCACAGCCCACAAATATAATCAACGTAGCCTCCGTCATAATTTCTGTTTTTACCTGCTAACTGCCAGCTACTGTCAGTGGCTTAAACACATTATATATGAAACATTCCTTTAAAAAAGAAGAGTATTTAAATTATAAAACTGGGGCTAATTTCTGATGATCCTTATGATGGTAAATTACAGTCTTAACAGGTTTGTGGCAAATAATTGTATTAGTTAGCTGTTAGTCTTGTTACTTACTCCTTGACCTCGGATTACCACTTGAAGATGATGGGCCTGCACTTGTGGTCTGTAATTTATAAAGAGTGACAGAAACAATAATTAAATAAAATCCCTAAATAAAGAGCATACTTGACTGAAGTGTAGGACTTGTTGTGTAATGGATTTTACCTTTGCGCGGCTAAAAGTAAAATTCTTCAGTTTCTTCAATTCCTTAATTTTTAACCATTTAGTTAGTTCCTCCCGGATCTGTGATTTAAAAAATCATCTTAAAGTTATTTGAATGTTAAAATATGTGTAAAGTCTAAATTTGAGAACAGATTACTAAGTAGTTTATCATAGCCCACTTAGAATACATACCTTACTGTCCAACAGAATTCCAAATACCAGAATAAAGAAACCCTTTGATAGAGAAAATTGCCAGTTGTTTATTACACAGGAAATCTCATAGTAATGTATGTTAGCTACTAACTGTATGTATGTTCTTCCAGTTACAACATAAAGAAACTGTAATATTATATTTGTACCTGAAATGAATTGAGGAGTGCAAACACAATGTGAATCCCTTCAGCAGGTGATACCAAGATCCCAATGCCAAATCCCCAGGTCAGACCAAACAGAGGTGTTAAAATGGCCACACATCTGGCAATGACCACTAAGGCATATTCATCATCTGGCTGTTTGGTGGAACCAACTCCTCGCTTCAATATCTTATTTAACACCACAATAAGCACCAGGAGGTTTATAACCACAATGGTCAGAGCAGGAATCACAAATGCCAGGAGGGCCATAGTTTTGGACCAGTTTAGCCAACAGGCATCCTCTTCCCGGATGTATCCTCCACCTCCAGCTGTTACTGCCACAGTTATAACAGCTATGAGTAACGGAGCTCCATAGCCAACAGATAATGCTATGGCCATCATAGAGGACTTGGGCATTCTATGCAACACCATAACAGTGCGGTAGAAGAGCAGGAGTGCTGAGAACAGCATCCAGAAAAAGAGAGCGAGATAAAAGAAGTGCATGAAGAATGTTGCTGCACTGCAGGGGCCCACTGGAGTCTCCTCTCCTTCTTTAACAATAGCTGCTCCAATGATGAAACATGTATCCGCAATCAGGAGGGACAGAGCGATGTTGACTATAGAGACATGCCGCATGTAGGACGTGTCATTCCTGGTCAGTGGCTTCCATACAATGATCTCAATAATGAGGGCCAAAATTAAGCTGATCATTGAGATGCCAACACCAATATATGTTATAAAGGCTAAAGCAAGACTGTCTACAAAAACTGGTGACATCAGGATGGAGAATGGGGTTGTGTGGTTGCATTCACACTTAAACTTGCCAGTTTGATTCAAAGGCTTTAGTTCACATCCAGCTGTGTCCCATCCTCCAATCCCATCTAAAAGACTGAAGTTCCAGAAGACACACTGAGGGTTTGCCAATGACTTATTCGTGATGTCAAAGGTAAGAGAGATGTTGTGAACTGTATTGTTTACGATGACTGCAGCCACGTCTCCACTGATGTTGGCTTTGGTCGTACTCTGGTTGTAGGTTGTATTTCGAAGAGGTAAGACATTGTCAAGAGTTGAGAAAACTATGGTAGTGATGAAAGTCTGTCCATTAATCTCTGGGATCTCTATCTGTGTAGTTGAATTGATGCCAAAAGTTCCAAAAAATGGACCATTAGTTCTTGTTTTGTTCAGTTCAGTACTGTTTGTTATTATGCCAAAACTCTCATCTGTGAGTCTTTTTCCAACATCCTCAGTAGACTTCAGAAATTCAGAGCTTGTACTCTGAGTTGTACTCTTGTTGTTCAAACTCTCCCATGTTTTCTGCGTGGATCTTGACGAAATGACATCTGATGTTTGTAGGAAATCCTAGATTGAAATATTTATAATACAGTTATTTGCACTTCTTTTCAGACTGAATAAAGCCCACAATCACAAAACCCAAAAGGAAATAACATACAGATATAATAATAAACAAGTATATAAAACAGTTGTTCATTTGCAAAATATGTAGACTTTGATATTAGATAATACCGTTCAAGAAATAAATAAAACTAATTCCAGCAAGTTCAATAATCTGCATACATGTCAGGAAAAAAGGCTTAAAATGGTAAAAACAGATACATACCCTCATGATGGACTGGTCAACATAAAATAGTTGTGAGACACTGGCAATTTTATTCATTAATTTGACAACTACTAAGACATTCACATCAGACTCTGTTATCTTTGCTGAATTTGATTCCGTGGCTACCCGGAGGTCAGTCGTAAACTGCTGGACATCTGGAACTTTTAAATTCTACAAAAGAGCACAATTTATTTATATATATATATATATATATATATATATNCGTAGGAAATCCTAGATATTGAAATAGTCATAATCACATTATCTACATTTTATATTTTTTCTGATTAAATAAAACCCACAATCACAAAACAAAAAAAAAGAGAAATAACATACAGATAAAATAACAATGAAGTATATGAAACATTTGTGGTATTTGGTAGCTGCTCTTATATGGAACGACTTACAATTTCATTTCTTATGAACAGGCAAAGGCAGGTTAATAGTCTTGCCCAAGGACTCTTATTGGTATAGTGTAGGGAGCTTCCTCAAGTAGGGGACTGAACCCCAGACTACACAGTAGGAGGTGGAAGTGTTACCTATTACACCATACCAACCACTACATTGCCAAGTTCATTACAGTATTCTGCAGACTGCATACACTGATTAGCCATAACATTAAAACCAACTCAATGTATCTACACTCTTTATACATTTTATTAGCTCCACTTACCACAAAGGAGAACCTTAGTTCTATAAGTACAAGTACAGACTGTAGTCCATCTGTTTTTCTGCATACTTTGGTAGCCCTCCCATCACCTTTTTTCCCAATGGTAAGGCCCCCCACAGGACCACCACACTCAATTATGTGAGTGGCAGATCATTCTCAGCACTACACTGACATGGAGGTGAGTGTTAGTGTGTGTTTGCTGGTGTGAGTGTTTAATCACCTCAGTGTCACTACTGGACTGAGAATTGTCCACCAACCAAAACTATCCAGCCCACAGTGTCCTGTGGGCAGCGTCCTGTGGGCAGCGTCCTGTGGGCAGCGTCCTGTGACCACTGATGAAGGACTAGAGGATGACCTACCTAGATGAGCTATCGTCTCTATCTTTATATCTACAAGGTGGACCAGCAAGGTAGGAGTGTCTAATAGAGTGGACAACACACAACACATATTAACACACCACCATCAGGTCAGTGTCACTGCAGTGCTGAGAATGATCCATCACCCACATAATACCTGCTCTGTGGTGGTCCTGTGGGGGTCCTGACTATTAAAGAACAGGGCAAAAGCGGGATAACAAGTATACAGAGAATCAGATGGACTATGGTCTGTAATTGTAGAACCACAAAGTGCTCTTATATAGTAAGTGGAGCTAATAAAAAGGACTGAGTGTAGATACAAGGAGGTGCTTTTGATTATATGGCTGGTGATTGTGTTATGTCAGTAAAAAAAACAGCTTAAATGATACAAGCATAGATACATACCTTCATGATGGACTGGTCAACTTTAAATGATTGTGAGACATTGGCAATTTTTTTCAGTAGGATGACAACTGTTAAAAGATTCACATCAGACTGTGTTATCTTAGCAGAATTTAGTTCAGTGGCCTCCCTGAGGTCAGCCGTAAACTGTGGGACTTCAGCAACTTGTAAATTCTGCAAAAAAGCACAATATATTAACAAATATCTGAGGAGTAGCCAGTCTTTTCTTATGGAAATAAACTCTCTGAAGAAATAATACTACCTCAGCTCTGTCTACAAGTTGTTGAAGAGCACGCAGGACACAGTTATTACTTTTAGGTTCCCAGACACCTTTGCCTGTTGTGCTGTTTTGACACTGAGCTGTCACAGTACCAACACTATCTGTATCACAAGGACCAATTTGTGTGTCATTTAAATTTCCAGCTCCAAACTGATCATCGTAGCAGAACAAACCTGTGGGGAGCAAATGATTAGATGAAGTGGCCAAAAAAGACTGCATGTAAAGAAGAGCAAACAAACCACTTACTTTTTGCAGTGGCATTAACTCTGACACGGTTTGTATCGTAAAGGTTTCCATTGAAGTCGCGGACCTCCCATATGAAAGTTCTAATTTGGTCACTGTTATTGCATTGCTTCACATCGATACCTGTGTAGGTATATTGGTTGCAGCCTTGTTTTGGGTCTGCACAAAAAGAGTAATTTGCTTAATGAAAATATACAACAAAGACCCAGATTTTGAAACAGTACAAATCACAACAGTTGTTTATAAACACCCCTATGTATTTTAGGAGTTATAAATCTGATATTCGTGTTTTGTGTTTTGTAAAATATTAAAATAGGACATTATTAACCACAAATACATAGCCCCTGGGAATTTGTTATTATACATGGTATATATTCCCAGGGGCTTTGAAGGAAAAACTGCTTCAAAGAGTACAAATATAAAATAGAAAAATGCTTCACTTACATTATGTTTCTAAGAATTACTGGATGTGGTAGTTATTTTCATATAAATCATGTATTTGTGGTTAATAATCTCCTATTTTAATATTTTACGAAATACAAAATCATACCATAAAGTATCGGGAAATTCTAAATGAAAATATGGCTGCCTCTGCAAAAAGGCTAAACCTATGTCAAGGATGGATCTTCAAGTAGAATGATCCGTAACACACAGTGGTACCTTAACATTTTTTTGAACCCTTAAGAATTTTCTATATGTCTATATGCTTGCTTCAGATTAAGGTCAGGACGTTGACTTGGTCATTCTAAAACATTAACTTTATTCTTCTTTAACTACTCTTTGGTACAATGACATGTGTGCTTAACATGGTTGCTGTCTTGCTGCATGACCCACGTTCTCTTGACATACAGCTGACGGACAGAGGGCCTGACATTTTCCTTTAGAATTTGCTGGTATAACTTACAATTCATTGTTCCGTCAGTGGTGGCAAGTTGTCCTGCCCCAGATGCAGCAAAACAGGCCCAAACCATAATACTACTACCACCGTGTTTCACAGATGGGATAAAGTTTTGATGCTGGAATGCAGTGTTTTCCTTTCTCCAAGTATAATGCTTCTCATTTAAACCAAAAAAGATCTATTATGGTCTCATCTGTCCACAAAACATTGTTCCAATAGCCTTCTGTCTTGTCCATGTGATCTGCAGCAACGTTCTTTTTGGAGTGCAGCGTCTTTTTCCTTGCAACACTGCCTTTCATGCCATTGTTGTTCAGTGTTCTCCTGGCATTGGCCTCATTAACATTAACATTAGCCAGTGTGAGAAAGGCTTTTAGTACCTTTGAAGTTACCTTGGGTTACCTTTGTGACCTCGCAGACTATCAGATGCCTTTCTCTTGGCGTGATATTTGTTGGTGGGAAGGGGAATAATGGTCTTGAATTTCCTTTTGTACACAATCTTTACAAATGTACTGTGGATCGGTGGAGTCCAAACTCTTTAGAAATGGTTTGCAACCCCTTCTGAGGGGGGTTCAACAACTCTTTTTCAGAGGTCCTCAGAAATTTACTTTGTTCGTGCAATGATCCATTTCTACAAACGTACTGTGAAGATCAGACCTTGATAAATCACTATGCTTAAAAAAACAGGGTGCCCACTCACACCTGATTGTCATCCCATTGACTGAAAACACCTGACTCCTTCAGTTTCACCTTTAAATGATCTGCTAATTCTAAAGGCTGACATACTTTTACCACTCACAGATATCCTCAATAAATGAAGTCTAACATTTTGTCTAATTTGTTTAATTTGGTTCTTCTTATCTACTTTTAGGATTTGTGTAAAAATATTAAGTTTCAGTCAAATCTAAGCATAAATATAAAAAAAAGAGCTCACAAACTTCCAAGCACAACAATATGTACAAAGCCACAAAAAATGGTTCAATGTCCAGATAATGCCATCCCAGGCCCTTGAGATAAATCCCTTTAAAAAAACCGAGCTGAGCAGTAGAGTCCAAATGACAGGACCTAAGACCCTGGAGGATCTGTAAAGATACTCATTCACTGGGTAGATTTTGATTGTGGGCCCAGGTATAAGGACCTGCCCAAGTGTATTTCGGTCCATTTAAAAATGGCATTATATTAATTATTTGCCATTATTTTAATTTATTATTTATAATAATAATTGTGACTGCCAGGTTGAGTACGGAGAAAAGAAGAGGAAGTGATAGAGATGATGGTAGGAAGAGTATCACTTGCAGAAAGTTGGCTAACTATTATGTATTAATATATAATTAATATATAATCGGCAGGAAGTTGTAATGGCTAAATTAGCTTTCTCTAGTGTAAAAAGGGGTGAGTTTCCCGGAAGCTTTGCAATGCTAAGTACATAATTGACTAGTACTTAAGCCTGGTTGTTAATTAAGGAGTATTTCCCAAAGTCTTGCATAACCAAAGTACTATGTGAACTCGCTCGCAATGAACGAGTAACCTGACCTGCTCATTATTCACTACAGTACTTCTTGACGTAGGTTTTACCTGTAATTTAGCACCTACAAGCTAGAAAAAGAAAGAAGAAAAAGAAGGTAAAATAATGACAATAATAAATAAAACTAATAAATAATATCAACACAAAATTTTATGTATTCTTCAGTTCACTCCACCTTTATCACAGTCCTAGTGACAATACTTGTCTCTAGTCTGTAGTCCAATTGGGCACACCAATCAAACTTGTGTGTAAATCAGTCAAATCCACCCCATGAAAGACTGGCGGCAGTGATAGCTCAGTGAAGGTGCCGGCTGTTCAGGGATACTGTTATTGAATCAGCATCGTCCTTTGAGATGACTGCACCATACACGAGGTAGAACTGTTTGGCATCAATGCTGTGCTTGTGTTCAAATCTCAAAGCTCTAGTTCATCTCAGCGATGATGAGCTAATAGAGGAATACAACAATGCTCGGTTTGGTGCAAGAGGAGATGGCAGGAAAACCCGCTGAAATTTTGCCCTCAGGCTCACTGCTCAGCTCCTCACAGGCCTCCGGTTCTATGCCACAGGTGGATTCCTGCAGACAATTGGTGATGTGGTTTTAGCATGGCTATTATCTCCAAGTCTGTGTATTTTGTCACCACAGTGTTACTGATGCATGCATGCACCTATATTATATTTTCAGTGGGCTGGGATTTACAATAAAGTACAATCAATATCAGATTTCCTCATAATCAGAGGTGGCAAAAGTACAGAAATCCCTTAGTAAGTAAACGTACAATAATTATAAACAAAAAAATACTTAAGTAAAAGTCGAAGTATGACTTAGATTTTCTACTCAAGTAGAAATATAAAAGTACACATATATAAATGTACTTAAAGTAAAAAAGTTAAAGTATTTCTTTAAAATTATTTCTAATTTATTTTTAAACATTATATATTATTATATATTATATATTATTAAAATTTAAAGCGGCACATCTACAAAACTGAGCATATGGTGATTTATACTAGAACTTCATGCATCATCCAGAATCTGAAATGGACATCACTGGAATCTCTAATAAGAAATAAAAATGTTGACTTTTATTTTAGCAGTCAGTACTGAACACCAGATCAGATGATTCCTTTATGTAAGACAAGGCCCAGAAGGCAGACCAGCCCACCCCAAACCACACACACACAGACACAGTTATGTCCAGCAATGGGGATCGTTACATCAGACTACATTCCTAACAGCAGTACAGTCCTCACCCTAAATATATAAACACCCCGATACCAAACAACAGCAACCAATCAGAAAGCTAAATTCACACGCATACTGCATTCACATAAAAATCATACGGCTGCTCACCACAGACACCTCTGTCCAGAGAGGACCACATATAAGTTAACATGAGACAGTTAGACCTACAGAGTTAAAGATGCACAAACTATTAAACACACACAGCTTACTGCCACAGTGGACAGACCCAATAAAGAGGACATGAAGGTTAAATCAAGCAGCTGATGTGTGAATACGAGGAAAAACACATCAATCCTAAAAACCCAGATCTAATCACTGTAGGCCAGCTCTGCCACAGCGGGTACAGGAGCATCTTCGTCACTTCCATCATTAACCCTAGAGGTTTGCTTTGTTATCTTCACAAATCCCAACAACCTTCTGTAGTAAAGCAGCACTGTAAACCGGATGAAACTGTGTTCAGACTCACAGAGTCGGACTGAATTTGATTCACTGATCTCTTGAGTCTGTGTTTAGCTTCTTATTAGAATTTCTGCTCCACCTTAAAGGGTCATGTGACACGCTGTGCCGGTCCACTCGTCTGAACATGACTGCTACATCATTTAAGGTGGAATGGGGATGATTGCTACCATAATATTTACTGAATCCTCTGTAGGAGTCTCAGTTACAGTTAGCACACCGCGGCTGTATCAGTAAAGACAGGGGTCGCTGGTTTAACTCCTGCATTACAGTTAGCACACCGGGGCTGTATCATTAAAGACGGGGTCACTGGTTTAACCCCTACATTACAGTTAGCACACCGGGGCTGTATCAGTAGAGACGGGGGTCGCTGGTTCAACCCCTACATTACAGTTAGCACACCAGGGCTGTATCAGTAGAGACAGGGGTCGCTGGTTTAACCCCTACATTACAGTTAGCACACCAGGGCTGTATCAGTAGAGACAGGGGTCACTGGTTTAACCCCTACATTACAGTTAGCACACCAGGGCTGTATCAGTAGAGACGGGGGTCGCTGGTTCAACCCCTACATTACAGTTAGCACACCAGGGCTGTATCAGTAGAGACAGGTGTCGCTGGTTTAACCCCTACATTACAGTTAGCACACCGGGGCTGTATCAGTAGAGACAGGGGTCGCTGGTTTAACCCCTACATTACAGTTAGCACACCGGGGCTGTATCAGTAGAGAC
>CM067481.1:14651563-14684700 GCA_034552555.1 Semaprochilodus insignis | reverse complement strand
TATATATACACATATGAGCAGAAGTCTTTTTCATGGAAATAAACAGTCAGAAGAAGTGATACTACCTCAGCTCTGTCTACAAGTTCTTGAAGAGCACGCAGGACACAGTTGTTACCTATAGGATTCCAGAAAGCTTTGTCTGCAGTTTTGTTTTCACAGTGAGCTGTCACATTACCAACACTATCTGCATCACAAGGAACAGTCTGTGTGTCGTTTACATTTCCAGCTCCAAACTGATCATTGTAGCAATCTGAGCCTGTGATTAGCAAATGATTAGACGAAGGGGCAAAAAAAACTCTAAAAACGACTGTATGTAAAGAAGAGACGACAGACAACTTACTTTTTGCAGTGACAGTAATTTTGACACAGTTTGTATCGTAAAGGTTTCCATTGAAGTCACGGACTTCCCATATGAAAGTTCTAATTTGGTCACTGTTATTACATTCCTTCACATCAGTATCATTGTATATATATCGGTTGCAGCCTGTCTGTGGGCCTGCACAAAAAGAGTCATTTGCTTCTTTAAAATATAACTTTAAACCCATTCATAGAATATGAAATAGGAAAACTTGAAATTATAATATGATATGTAAAATATTACATCATGACCTTATTAACCACTAACATATCACTTACATGAAAATTACTGGCACCCTACAACTAGGTAAAGGCTGAGTCTTCCAGTAACAAACAAGCTTTTGACTTGGCTATCCCAGGACCTTGACAGACATGCTTTTGAAAAACTATGGGATTAGAGGAAGACAGGACCTAGGACCCGAGTGGATCTGGAGAGATTCCCACTCACCGGTTAGATTTTGGTAATGCACCCAGGTATTTGGACAGCTGCCCAAGTATACTGTATTTCGATCCATTTAAAAATGTTTAGCATTTTATTAATGCATTTGAGTGCTACATGAAGATGGCTTGGGTTGGGATAAGGAGATTGGAAATAATGGAGACAGTGGCAAGGAGAGCATCATTGCAGAAAGCTGTCCTGGCTCTACTATTGAGGAATAGACGAGGAGGAGAGACTCAAAATGATGTGTGCAAATTTATAATGCCACATGTGCTTCTGTGGTCTTTAAGCTAGCTTAAACCTTACTAAAACAAGGCAGAAGAGATGGCTATGTCTTAGAGAAGTGCATCTCAGTAATAAATTACTGAAATTAAATGAAGATCAAAACATATCCGAAATTCTATGTATATGAAATGTAGCTGAGTAGAACACCAAATGGTACTTCATTCTGAAGTTCTGAAATATACTGACAGTCTCAGTTTCTTAGTCTAACATCACATTTCAATTCATTTGCATTTAATCAACAAAAACGACTCAAATAAAATATAGAAAATGTGTGTGCTGTTTGTGTATGTGACCTGTTAGGTTCTGAGGTCCAGTTGAAGTGTCCAGGCCCCACTGAGTTGTGTAGCTGTTATGAGCACAGCACTCCAGCGTGACTGGTAGTCCCTCACAGTTCTGAGTTTTTGAGCTACTTGCTTGGACATTGGGAAATGGCTGAATTACCATCCTTTGCCAGATTATGTATGAAATTGAGTTAAAGGTCATTGTGCATGCGTATTGACCTATAAAGACAAAGAGAATAATTAGATTCAACTAATTCATTACACCAAAAAGACTATTACTGAAGTAGCATTGTCTCGTTGCAAAGAGAATTATATCATTTTGTTGCATGTTAGTTTTTAATTCATCCTCACTAAACATTAGTTAACATCAGGAAACTTGTTAATTATAAAAGAAAAATATTTTAAATATCTAAATCATTCATTCTGACTTACCACTGTCCACATCACTGGTCGTTGTTACAGTGAGTGCTTTTCCGTCTGTACTAATTTGATACTTGCTACTGTTTATAAGGGTCAAATCATTCATACTCCAGTGTATATCCACAACACTCGAGTCTGGAGGATTGCAGGTCAGAGCCATATCATTTCCAGGGTATATGTCACCTTTGCTTTGCTCATATAGGCCATTTTCCACTGCAAAATAAAAGTCATACTTTAAGGTAACACATTTACAAGTATGCTGACATAAGTAATTCTATATTTAATTATTGCATTATATTATTTTCTTTTAATTATTTAATTTACTGTTTACTCTTAAAAAAAAATGTCTCCATCTTTTAGAACTACACTGTCAAGTACCAGAACATTTTAAAAGAAAATATTGTTGCCTTTGTCAGAGATGCAATACTAAAGACTTAATATAATCCATTAGGAATATTCTCTTGACCATTTTTAGACATTTTTTATTGTTAATATCACATACAGTGTTCATTTTGTCAGGAAGAACACATGACATTATCTTGACTTATGTTCTTTATAAAATTTGTTGTGTTTATTATTTTGACCACTTAGCTTATTAGCATAACCTATAAACTGTTTCCAAATTAGCACTTAAGTTTTTCAAAGCAAACTACAAACATATAACATAAAACCATAACATAAAACACTGAGCCACAAGCAAAGATGGGGACTGAATTTTGGCTAAAGTGTGGGACAGCTTTTCAAAAAGTTTACAGTGTCAGTGTTCTTTCTTGCTGCAAAATCATTCCAGTATCACTCCATCCAGCGAGCCAGACAGTCCTTTTTTCCAGTTTCTGCTACAGCTTGCACACTAACATTCATACACAGCGTCTGCACTGTGGACTTGTTCAGTAGACCTACATATTGGAAATTCTCACTGATCACAGCAAAGTTCTGAATACATGCAATTTCATGACTGTCAGGCAAATGAAACAATAGGGTTTATGTGGGGGCAAAAATAAATGGGACTCTATGGGAGGAACGAGAGATTAATAAATGACACATAGAGAAGTGCGGGTCAGTAAGGATTAGGATGTAGATTAGAGCTTGGGCACCTGGCTTTAGTGAGTACATGCAGTTTGATGACTGTCAGGCAAAGGAAACAATAGAGTTTGTGTGGAAGAAGAACGAGGGAAAAATAAACAACACAGTGGGTCAGTATGGCTGTGGAGTTTGGGGATCTGCTCTGAGTATAATGCAATTTGGTGGCTGAAGGTTAAAGAAAACAATAGGGTTTGAATGGGTGTGAAATGGGAATGAATGGGACTCTATGGGAGAAAGGACAGAAGGAAAAAAAAGACAGATGGCTACGGGTCGAACCAACATTGAATTTGGGCTTGGGGGTCTGCCACTCTACCACCGTGAAACAGTTTGATTGACAAGGGTCCGCAACAAGCACTTCCTGCCTGTTAGACCTACCCTTTCTGTCAGAATTTGCAGTTTGTAAAAGTGTTTCGGTACAGGTAAAAGTGTTTCACATCTTGTAAATTAGTTTTTAATTTTAATTTTGTTTTGTTTTCTGAAATGCAATATTTTTTTTCCCTTGTAAAATAGTTTTTGCTTAAGTAATTTTGTTTTCTTGAATGTATTTTTTTTTGGTTTGTTTGTAAATTTGTTTTTATTTTTGTAATTTTGTTTTCTGAAATGCACTTTTTGGCCACCGTACTATAGCGCATATTAGAACTAATGTTGTCTTAAAGCAACTTTACAGAAAAGAAGTTTATGGAAGGAAAGAAAAGAAAATCAAAGGAGTCTATGTATAGACTTTGTCAGGGTCCGGGGAAAACAGGACGTGAGCAGTTGAGGCTTTTAAAGGATTTATTAAAAAGGGATGCAATCCAGGGATGTAAACACAAAAACAGGCAAGAGGTCAGGAAAACGGCAAACAGGAACAACGAAGGGTAATCCAAGAGAACAGGCAGAGAACAGTAGTCAGAGAACAGGCAGAAAAATCCAAAATAAACCAAAATAACAGCAAGAGTAGAAAAGGCTTGGTTACGCACTGGCAAACAGAAACATTACTTCGCAAAGAGGAAGTCAGAAAGAGCAGTTTAAAAAGGAAACACAGGTGAATCTAATCGGAATTCGGGTGAGGTCGATCTGGGATTGGCTGCCGGCTGCGAGTGGGAAGTCACATGATCACCAGAGGGCTTCTGGGAATTGGAGTTCGCGGGTGATATCACCTGCGAGAAACTAGATGGGCGTGTGACAGACTTAAGGAAGGGAATCCGGGTCGAAGCTCCCCATGAGCAAGCCAGAGGCGACAGTGGCAAGGAAAAACTCCCTCAGAGTAGGAAGAAAATAACCTTGAGAGGAACCCAGGCTCAAAGGAGGAGTCCATTCTCCCCTGGATCTCGGATGAAGAGAGAAAGACAGAGTTAATGAGATTTTTTGAGAAGATACAATAAAGGAGCTTGGTGCTTGAACAACTTCAGAAACATTCTGAGTAATCCCAGAGGTAGTAAATGTAACATTAGAACCATATCACAGGTTCTCTGTCAAAGTGAGAGATAGAGTTCATAATCATGCCAGATGCTGCAGGCTCTACTGTGGTAATTTTACTCATGCCAGCTGATGAGCAGAAGAGCATAATCAAGTCCAGCAGGAGGGACAGGAGACCAGCCAACAGAGATAAATCTCTGGAGACTCTAGCAGCTCTGGTGGCTCCCATGTGACCACTAAGGCGAACTTAGCTCAGAGGGCTCAATATTTAGAATTCGATGGTAACAACGCCTCTCAAAAAGTTGGGACAAGGGAATCAAAAGGCTGGAAAAGTAAGTGGTTCATTTTAAAATAACAGCTGGAAGAGCAATTTGCAACTAAGTCACATAACTGGGTATAAAAAGAGCATTTCAGAGAAGCAGAGTCTCTCAGAATCAAAGACGGGCAGAGGTTCACCAATCTACACAAAAAGAGCATTTCAGAGAGGCAGAGTCTCTCAGAATCAAAGATGGGCAGAGGTTCATCAAACTGCATCTAAAACTTGTAGAACAATTTCTGAAAAATATTCCTCAAGGTGAAATTGCGAAGACTTTGGGTATCCCACCGTCTATAGTACATCATATCATCAAAAGATTCAGAGAATCTGGAGAAATTCTTGTCCACAAGGTACAAGGCTGAGAGTCAAATTTGGATGCTTGTGATCTTTGGGCCCTCAGGCTGCACTGCATTAAAGAACATGATTCTGTACTAGAAATGCCTGCATGGGCTCAGGAACACTTCCAGAAATCAGTGTCTGTATATATAATTATAGTCTGTATACATCCACACAGGCAAGTTAAAGCTGTATCATGCACAGAAGAAGCCATGTGTCAAAACGATCCAAATTTTAAATTCCTTTACAAAACCACAGACGCCGTGTACTGGGGACTCAAGAGGAGAGGGACCATCATCCAGCTTGTTCTCAGCACACAGTTCAAAAGCCTGCATCTCTTATGGTATAGGGTTGCGTTAATGCGTATGGCGTGGGCAGCTTGTCCATCTGAAAAGTCACTATCAATGCTGCACAGTATATAGAGGTTTTAGAACAACATATGCTCCCATCCAAACCATGTTTCTTTCAGGGAAGGCATATTTCAGCAAAACCACATACTGCATCCTTCACAGCAGCATAACTTTGCAGAAGCAGAGTCCAGGTGCTAAACTGGCCTGCCTGGAGTCCAGACCTTTCATCTCGCCTAAAACTCCAGCAATTGGTCTCCTTACTTCCCAGACATTTACAGACGGTTGTTAAAAGAAGAGGGCAGTCTACACAATGGTAAACACGGCCCATTCCCAATGGTTTTTTGATTCTTAGATTCTTTATTTTATTTTTTTAGTTCTAATGAGTTAGTAATTTTCATGAAATGGTAAAATGTCTCACTTTCAACATCTGATATGTATGTAATATGTTCTATTGTGAATAACATGAATCTGATTTGCATTGCATTTTGTTTTTATTTACATTCATTTGCATTTTAAGCAGCGTTCCAACTTTTAGGTCCCAGCATAAAATAATAAATGACATTTAAACATAATAGAAACACTTTTTGATAACTTGTACTCATGGTCAGGAAATACCAATACCAATACCTCTGCTGTTTTTTTTATAACTTTTTAGATATCCAATTTAATTTTCTTTAGTTAATGGGAATGGCTCATCAGTGTAATTACTATGAACATTTGATCATGTCGTCATCATAATTTTAAAAATGGACTAAAAAATTGAGTGAGAAAACTACCTTATAGATATAAGTGTGAAAAAAAAACAACCTTACCAGTTTGAGCAAATGAATTTTCATTCACATTGTATCCTTGTATGTTGAGAACAGAAACCAGCTGTTTATTTGCTGCACTAAAATCAAGTGTATTACTTGTCGTTACAATTGAAAAGTCTGCTATCACACTGCCAGCCCTGTAGAAAAACAGAGGACATAATTCAGAGCATATCTACATAAAGCAATTGCATGATTAAAACCACGCATTTGATTCAAATCAAAGCAAGGTGCAGATTTAGAACTGTTTATTCATTGATACACAGATGCACTGGTTGTAGTTTAAAGTGATTCACTAATTTGGCTTTGCATCTTTTTTAGTAATAACATTTTCAGTTAGCTACATTATATGCACCTGTCTTGGTTTACTGTGGGAATAGTCCCACACAGACACAGAGAGAACATATAAACTCCACACAGAATGATAATAGATCATTTCTTTATGTGAACATAAACAGCCTTACCTGAACTTAATGACCTTGGCAGAACCAGCTTTGTATGAAGTAAGTTTTTCTTGGTAAGCACTGTCAACCTGAAAAACACGTACTATTATTAACATTTGCATTTAATGAAGGTGCTGAAAAGCACATAAATATATGCCATACTTACTGAACTCTTGATATCATTGCTGTACTTTTGGTATGTTTCACTCATTTGGTTTGTAAGTGAGTTGTCAAATATTTTATCCATTGTCAGTGATAAAGTTCTGGTGTATTCTAAAAAAGAAAATAAAAAAGAATTTAATACAGGGTGAATTCAAAGAAGGGGGACAGAAGTATTTTGCCTCTCACAACCATTTCTGACTAGAGTACAGTTTACTGTTATTTCTAAGAAATAATGACACAAGTAGAAGTAGAAGTGAAAAAACACTATTCAACATTGATAAGTGGGGTGTGCTGTATAATGCTGGGCCTGACTTCTGTCTCAAAAATTTAAAGGAAAAGGCGGGTAGTTTGATGTTTAATGGTTAACTTTCCTTACAGCAGTGGTGATAAAAACCAAGGGTTTTCATGTCTATAACAAAAATAGTGCCATTTAATTTACCATCCAAACCCACCAACATTTTTTGAGTATTACATTTTGACATCTAACCTACTTCTAACTGAAACATATTTGTATGATACACAATATGATCCAATATTTATATTTTTCTGACATCTATCATTTAACAACAGACAAAGTGTCTAATATCTAAAGCTATACATGCCATTATACTGTATTCATTCAAAATCTCTTAATATAAAATAGGAATGATTATGCTTTGTAATTAAGCATAATCATTTTGCGATGAATAATGTTTTTAAATAACGCTGTTCAAGTCATCTGGTAAAAACTCCTGATTTGCAATATACAGTATATCCCAGTGAAAAATACAAGACAATGTATGGGTGTACGTGATCTGTAAGGATGGCATCATTCCCAGATCTGTTGACAGTGCCTTCCACATGAAAGAGTGAGCCCCGAGAATGCCATGAAAACTTTCCCCAGACTATAATGCTGCCACCACCAGCTTGCATTCTTCCACAGGTAGGAAGTGGTCATAATAAAGTGATTCGACTGTGTATAATCATAAATATCATATATAATATATACATATAAATTATACATATAAATATTTAAATGACATTATCATATGTGTGTAGTACTGAGCAAGTCTTAACACTATATTTAAAAAATTATTCACATGGGAAGTAAGTAGTTAATGGTAACGCTTTACAATATGGTTCCTTATAACCTAGTAATGCACATGGACAAATTATTAATGAACATATATATATATAGTAATTATCTGAGAGAAAACATCATTCTGATGAATAAACATAGGGAGAAATTGCATGTTCCCCCAGTAAATCATGAGCATGGGTTTATTACTAACAAGTAATCTAATGAGTAAGGTTTATTCCTTTTACAAATAGCAGATTTTGTTAACCGCCTGGTCTCCTTTCTGGTCTTTACTAAGACTTTTTGTTAAAATTGAGAGAAGTGGCATTACTGAAGCAGCAGTGAAAATAAATAAATAAATAAATACATAAATAAATAAAATAATATATATATATATATAGCATCTGCAGCTGTAGATAATCCTGTAAAGCATGGAATAATGCACTCAGCATCTCTGACTTCATTCAGACTAAGTCATTTGTCTTTACGTACTAAGTCATAGTACGTAGGACTGTGAGGGCCATGGTATAACCTTCAGTAGGGGTGGAAAGAATACTGAAAATTCGTATTTAAGTACTATTATTGTGAAGACAATTTACCTGAGAACGAGATAAGTAAGAGTATATAAGTAGTGGACAGCTTCTCAAGTATCTGAGTTACTACTTTGTATTTTCACAGTAACAGCATGAAAATGTTTTTGAACTGATACAGCATCTTTTTTTCTCTCCAATTTTTCATTCTCATTTTTTTTTAAATCCATGCTTTTGATAACAGTTTAACCCAATGTTGGCTTGAGAACATTTAAACAAACCATTGTCACAGCCGCTAAACTGTGGCTTCATTTTAGCAAAGAAAAACACAAGTGCTCATATCAGATTCTTATTTTGGAATTCTGTATATTTTACATTTATCAGCTCCACTTGACACCAGTGTAATTAGTTGAATTCAGAGTGGCTATTATGCATTAGCCACTACACAGCACTCCAGCAACTCCTGTATGTGGGTTCTAACTCCTTGTGTCCTTATGTTTTTTTTCTTGCAAGGTGAAATGTATTGTTATTTCCAAGAACAAAAATATGTTCTTCATGTTCTTGGTACTGAGAAAGACCCCAGGTTTGCGCACCATTTTTGAAGTGTTGAGCGACACTTTGCTGTAACTGCATCCAAGCCTGCTTACTACCTTACTCATATTTGAGGCTTAAATGCTTAACTGCTGAAAAATGTCAAGTCTACAAAGAGGACTGGCGTTTTATAATGATGTTACATCACAGACAGAGAGGACACTTACCTGTAGTGACATTGAGCTCAGTGATCTGAATGCCACTTTTTCCAAAGGAGAGTGTCTTCAGAACATTTCTCGGTTGACTAGGCACTGCTACACTCACTTCAGTGGGAGGTGGATGCACTGTAAACAACATTATTTGGTATTAAACGACATTAATCTGGACAAAGTGACTCTGTACCACAACTCAAAACGAACTCTTCTTCCATGAATATAAACATGGAATATTTTAAATATTTTAAGCTTTTACATGTTATTTTATTTTCTGACTTCAAATGAGAGGATTTATGGTAATTGCATGGGCTTAAAGTATCAGAATGGTCTTTATGTTGGTGGATAGCACTGTTCACTTTTTTAGTTGTTGTTGACTCACACTTTAAAGTAAACATTTATGGATGGATGAAATGAATATCTATTCCATTTTTACATATTACATTTTATCTGGTTTTCAATTTGGCATTTCCAAATCGCAAGCCATGGAAAGTCATAATTTTCACAATCTTTATGGGTGGTAGGAGACTAGATGATCCTACTTCTCTTTAGTAGTTTCTGAAGCATAAAGTAAATACATCAACCTGTTCAACAATTGATTATTCACTGTAGACTGTTTTAAATATTTTGCATTAAACATTTAGCCACAGCCTCATTCATTGCATACATTTCACTCAACACTCATATTTCATATACTGAATTAAATAACGCGATGATAATAGTTTCTTTTGCTGAAATTAGTTTTACAACCTATTCCACATCATACACAAAGAAAGGTGACTCAAAACTTTGAGGGACCGTTATTTACCTGTTGGTGATGGAGTTGGACATGCTGTCATGTCTGTAAAACAAAACAAAGAAAGTGTTTCAAAAATCATGGAAAAATCTTTCAGGCCTGAATACCTCCATGTAGCCTATTTAAAGTACACGTAACATCGATGATTCAAACCAATGTAAGTTGGGAAACAGAGCAACATTACATTTTCCAGACACTAAACTGATGTACTATAATGAATGCAACACATACATTTAAAATAAGTGATTGAATGTACTAACCAACAAAAAAGCTGCAATCCAATTACAAATTACAAATGGTGCTTGTAGACTAATCACTAATTAAAACACAAATATTCGCTATGATACTGAAGAAACATTCCTGGGGTTTTCATCTATATTCCATGTTTGTAGGATGTGATCAATTTGATAAATATTAATTGAGGCCTGGTCGTTTTCCACCAGGAAACGTTTATGGGAGGAGGCTAGACATGGCTAGTCCCACCATCCCATTAAGCATTGCCACCCCTCTGGCCCACACAATTAAATGAAGTGAGACAGTCAGCTATTATCAATATTGGTTTTGCATCCACCAACTTTTTGAACATTTTGAAAATGTGCAATAAATATCCTGAATGTTAAAATCTGAAATTCGATAAAACACCCAAATTTTGCTAAGTATTTTTTAAGTTACAAAAGTAAAAACGATAATGTTTCAAATGTTTGAAGCAGTAAAGTCACATGATTTAAGAAATCTAAGGAAGAGAGATTTTTTTAGGTCTTTAGCTTTTTTGTCAAGGACAAAGAACTTGGACCGACATGCGCAGAGCTGAAAGTCAAACAAGCCTTATTAAACAATCCGACAGTTGAACAAAGCAGCAAAACACGATCAAACACGAAAGGAGAGAGCGAGATCAGAGTCAGGAAACAGGCTAAAGGTCAGAACCAGAATAGACTGTCAGCGAGTCTACCAGAGTACAGGGGAGAGACAGGGAGAGTGATCAGAGGACGAACAGAGATCGAAAAGCCAGAAGATAAGCTAGATCAAAGCCAAAGGGGACGAAGAAGAGATTTGGAAGTCAAAGAACAAAGGAGGTCAGAACCAGAGTGGATAAACAGCAGGATAGACCGTTCAGAATTGCAAAAGGAGGTTTGGCAAAACTTTGCAATGAGGGAGTGTTTGGGCGAGGCTTAAATGCAGGTAGTTAATGGGAATCAAGTGGGCTAATACTCAGGAGACCTAGAGCAGAACTGATTTGGCGACTGGGGACATGTGGGTATGACGTCATCGAGCAACGCCCTCTGGGAAGTTGAGTCCGGAGGAGCGGCGGAGCCGGGAAAACCCGGAAGCGTTTTTTATTATTTTACTTCACTAATCAGGGTTTTCAGTGCATGTTTGCCCTTACTCTGATTTCCTTGCAATCAGCGTTTGACATAGCACCAAATGGCAACAAAACATTTTTCCCGTGGTGCAGAATGCAAATGCTTGCTTGATGATTGTATCTTCTGATTCAGTGTTCAAACAATGTCTTTAATGAGTTTTCTCATTATCTGATACCCTAATGATTTTCGTGATTTTCTGCAGTTATCAGATTTCTATGTGCATGTAAATGCCCTCAATGAATCAGTCACCGCTATGACAACGTGTAAGGCAAAATGCCTCCATAGTGAAATTACAAATTATCTACATAAACACTATGTGTATTTAAACAAAAAATATTATAAAAAAACTTTAATAATTGTTGATTATTATGTGTGTACACCATGTTATGTATATGAGATAAAGGTGAAAAACAGTTGAATATTTTACCAAGGATCCAGTAAACTAACTGCAAAAGACTTTTTGTTGAACAGCTTTGGAAAGTAAAGTCTCATGAAAGTAAACTGTTACGTCATTAATGTAAACTTTATGATGAAGTGTTATTGGTGTAACATATATGGCAAGACAGAGCTGAGAACTGTAGCCTTTCCTTTTATGACCCCATACCTTAAATTCAGTGCTACACCAGAAGCTTATGCTATTGAAAAGAATCATTATAACTCATTGTCAGTTGTCAAAGAGAAGAGGCATTATAGTATTAGTAACTGGTGCCACATGTGAAGTTCCACTTCACTGTTCTATTACTAATAGACATTATAGGCTAATAAAAAAAAACATGCTTCACATGTGCGTAATTTTTTTGAAAGTGCCCATACATACTGGTTAGCTCTGTCACTGGTTGGCAGAACTGTCCATCGTTTGGAAAACCACTGATACATCCACATGTGTCAGTAATGTCATTACAGTACCCATATTCTGTGCACTTGTCACATGGCCAGAAATACTGATCCTCACACCTGCACTGGTATGCAGTATTGTTGAAAAAACACGCTGTGAATGAAACAAAAAAATGTTTTTTTGAAACAGCTTTGCAAACAAGAACAATATGAGAAGAAATATAATTTAGCGACTTGAATAAAAATAAACTTCTGAACTTCTAAAACTACTTCTGAACAAATAAAAGAGAGGACCGTTACCTGTAGTGATGTTGAGTTCAGTGATTTGAACGTCACTTATAACGAAGGGTAAACGGAGTGTCTGCAGAAGTGTTCTCAATTCATGAAGCTCTGCTACATCCACTGTGTCAATCTCAATCTCAATCATATATTCAGTGTTAGATGGAGGGACTGCAAGAAAAAAAGCAAACAAAAATCATGTAGAATATTATGGAATATCTAAACAAAATATAAGTGAGAAAGCAAGTAGGTAAATGCTTACTTTGCTAACAAACTTCAACAATATGTACAAACATTTAAACATACTGTTGTAAATTGGTTTCTTTTTTCCTGTTGTTTTCCCCTATTATTTCTTTGCATTCTCTATTCTTTCTATGACCTTTTGTTCTTCCTTTGATCTTTTGGTTAACCTCTGAGTGGGGTGCCCCCTCGGAAAAGAGATGTTCTTATCTTTTGTTAATCTCTGTGAGGAGTGCCCCCCAGGACAGAGATGTTCTTATCTGCCTTGACCTTTTGTTAAACTTTGGAGGAGTTGCCTCACTCTAAACAGAACATGACACTGTGATATTTACGACAGGCAACAAGGGTATAAAACCACTTCAAAGTTCTGTAGACTTCACTCTAGACCTCTCTCTGGACTGCATTCTGGAGCCAGAGCTCAATAAACTAACATCACATCCAGAGTGGTCTCCTCTCTTCAACTGACAAAAAGAAGAGATGACAACAATACTTATACCATATGTCTGTTGTTGTTGATTTTTTTTGTAATGTGCTGTTACATACCTGTTGGACATGTTATATCTATAAAACAAAAAAAAGATGAGAATGATGGGAAAGTAATAAGCACCACCATGTTGTTTTAAAGGCCAAACAAATTAATACATACATTTAAATAAATATCAATATTAGCTATACTATTAGAGAAAGCTGTAGCATGTGAAGATCAAGACTCTCCGTTGATTTTTAAGTGTTCAAGTTGTTTGTCCTACAAATTCAAACTAGCAGTTTATTCTGTTAAAGGAGGCCTGTAGCCTAACTAAGCAGTTAAGTATGCACCGAGCACCAATGGCATTAAACATGACTTTAATAGAGATGGTGCAAATAACACCACAGTGTAAGACAACAGTAATGCACAACCCAACTTAGAGCACACAGTTAATGGCATTCATAGCTTGTACATACCTGTCAGCTCTGTGATGGGTTGGCAGAACTGTCCATCAATGGGCATGTCACTCAGGCATCCACAGGTAGCATTGATGATGTCGTCACAATGTCCGTATTGTACACATTGGTCACATGGCCAGAAATACAGATCCTCACATCTGCAGCTGTATCCAGGACTATTCCAAACACACACTGTAACATATAAAAAACATGCTTGATTAAAAGTATTACATCTAATGACATCTAATATAAAAAAACTCTAACTTGACACAGCAGTTACTGTTTTATTGTTGTGTTACAGATGCCAAGCTAAATTGAAAGCTACATAGATCACTGCTGAAACCAATAAAGGAATACACACACCGCAATATTTTGACAACATTTTTAAAGCAGCTTTACAGAGTGTAAGCACTAGCAATTTACCAGTTAATCATACAGATATTAAAGAGTAAATCTATTATAAAAATGAAGTAAACTATGATACACCTAAATAAATAGTATGGTAACCATCTGGAAATGGGAAAGAATTCCAAAAATTTTATTGTAGTTACAATGCAAGCAATGGCAAGTACCTGACATGAACTTCATACCATACTCAGTCATACATATCAGTCATATTCAGCAATCAGTTTTTTTTTCCTACACTGTCTAAGCCCTTAGGATTACCTGAACAATTTTAGAAATGATAATTTTCAGTAATTTTATGTGTCTTTATGTTTGTTTTCTACAGTTTCTTTCATTTTATCCCGAGTTGTTTCCCAAAGTGGGATACCAAACAAATGTTTATAAAAAGATGAAAAGATAAAAAAAGAACTATGACAAGGCAAAATTGTTTAAACATGTATATTTCAATGATTCCCTTAATGACTGGTGGACCAAGCTTACCTGTTGTAACGTTCGCACTACTAATTTCTGTGGTGCTGTCTAGTTGTAATGGAAAACTGATAGAGTTCAAAGAGGATTTGATTTGTTCTATCAGAATTGCTTGTGACACGTTCACCTCCACCACCACAATGTATTCCTGTAGCAATATGTTGGCTGAGAACGATAATGACATTTTAGTTATTCAGGTAAGGTACAAAAAAGGCAAACAGGTGAAAAAAGGATGAGCAGCCCCCTCCCCCTCATACATACACACACACACACACACACACACACACACACGCACACGCACACACACACACACACACGCACACACACTTAGAAATGTATATTTACCGTCTCGTTTTTCTCTGAATTGTTCTGCATCTCCATCTGTGTAACTAAGCTGGAAGGTGAAGAATTGGAAAGAGCACAGCAACATTGGTACAGCCATCTTATACATGGAATTGTTGTTGTATGGTAAATACATTGCTATTTTAATTTTTTGACAGAATGGGGCAGCAGTGTCCAATCTTATCCACAAAGAGCCCATATGGCTGCAGGTTTTCAGTTTAGCAACGGAGCAGCACACATGTTCACCCTATGAAGACTGAAAACAATAGATTGAACAAGTGACATCAGGTGTCCTCTTACTCATTTAGAACGATAACTGGTTCTTTGTGAACATGACTGGACATCCTTGTTTTGGGCCTTGTACCCACAGAGTCAAGAGTTTTGTTACTATAAACACAAACACTAACTGTGTCTTTCATATCAGGGTTTATGGTTTGTATGCTCCTTTTAATGCTCAGAGCTACAAGCTGAAGCAGAGCGTCTAACTCCACAAAACACAGATCCTGTGTGAGAAGGTGCTGAACTTTATCAGAATAGGCTGTCACCCAGCATCTGTGTCTTTAAATAGGAGTAGCTGACACAAAAACGACAATATCTTTGTCACTTTACTATTTCATGGATCCTGCTCTCCCACATTGCTAGAGTTTATTTACATCAATACCTTTCAGGTGCCTTAGCTGCCGTTTCCCCTTCTGTTGCCTGTGCTGGTTAGTGAACCAACTAGCCAGCAGATATGCTGCATTAAAATGAAAACCTGCTATCTAACATCACCAGCCTTTCCACTGTGAACATTGTCAACTGATGTTAGTTAGCTAAATTAGCTAGCCTTAACTAGCAAACTAATCCTGGCTTCTGTCATCAGCAGGCCATCAGCCAGGCTGCTAACAGGAGTAACAGGAATAAATAAAATGGGTGGATATCACAAATTATGAGTTACATTTCAGTCTAGAAATCCCATGAAAGTGTCACTGTTAATAAACTCGTTTATATGCACTGCAGGAAATACAGCAGCAGGTCAGAGACGGCTGATGAAGAAACTGAAGAAAGAGGGCCGGTGTAGCTGAGGTGCTAATCATGAATATAGTTTGAAATTACAGGGAGGCATAAGCATTAAAGTCAGTCTTAGGATTTTCTGATGTGGAACAAAACTTGCTGTAAAGATGGACAGACAGATTCTGACGCTGCGCTGAGCTAAAAGCAAAGCAATGTTCATTACACAGGTTGGTGGTATAACACAACAACAAGATCAAAGTGGACATAACTAGAGGGCTAGATAGAGTCAGAGTCAGGAAAGGGCAGAAGTCAAAACCAATCAGACCAAGCAAAAGTACCAAAGGGCATAAACAAGAGGAGTAAACCAGAGAATCACAATGAAGTCAAAATCGGAGTAGCAAACAGAGTAAACAAACAAAGTGGCAGTGTGAAAGATGAGTATATATATATATATATATATATATATATATATATATATATATATATATATATATATATATATATATATATACATACAAACATACTGATTAAAGATAGGCGTGTGTGTGGTTAGTATTCCGGGGACAAAGATCTGGAAAATGGAACGGGATTGGAAGATGGCGAACATGTGGTGGTGACGTCATCGGGTGGTGGGTTGTGGGAAATGGAGTCCGGGAGATCGGAGTTGAGAGGAGAACCGGCAGGCGTGACACTTGTTTTCTCCACTGAAGCACTTCTTGATCCTAGGTAATTAATGTAACACAGCTAGCTAATACTCTTAATTAATTTTAAATCAGCTAGATTTTAATGATTTAACTGATTTTGGTTCATGATTTTGTATATTATTGACCCGTGCCTGACTCAGTAGAAGGGCAGGCTGTTTTACAATTAATTGTATTAAGAGGCTGTTTTACAGTTAATTATCCAATCATGAAGTAAGGCAAGGCGAAGCAAGGCCAGTTTATTTATACAGCAACTTACATACAAAAGTGCTTTGCATATAAAAAATATAAAGATTATTCAAATTATAGTGCAAAAAGTAGGGGTCTGAGATGATATTCAGCATTTTTCAGATTATCGGAGTCGGCTTTTGAACTTGCTTCCTTGCTGATGCAAGCTCCTTCTGTTATTTATGTGCATATCTGATGCAATTGTGTTCAACAAACCAGATAACATGACTGGTAGAAATGTGGATGACTAATCGGATACAACTTATCAGCACTTCTATAATCTGTCTCTAATGTGTCTCACTCCGTCATGAGTAAATCCTGTCAAATGATGCAGGAGGGAACAAAGAAGTGTCTGTTTGCTTTCACAGCATAAGAAACAAGTACTTTTCATTGAACAAAATAATGAAATAAACACATTTAGGTTCATATTCCCTAATCATTGTTGCTTTTTTACAAGGTATTTTTATGCATACTTACTGCATAAAGTGGCTGCTCAGATGCTTGCTGTAATATTTTTACCACACTACATCTACAGTTATATACAGTTCTATACAGTTTTCTGACTTTATCGCTTGCAAGGGGTAAGGTGTGACTAGGGCTTGTAAGGTTAGTTTTAAACAACAAGCAGCATTTAAAACAGCATCTGCAAGATGGCAGCAAAACACTTTTGGAGCGGTTCTGAAACTGACTACATGCTTTACAAAATTAAAAATCTGAATATTCTTAGCCCTGGAGGCAGTGTAGATTAAGAATGTTATTGTACAGTGCAACTGCTTGTTTCTCTGTGCATATAACAATAAACTCTTGAATCTTGAATCAGTATATTGTATGTTCACATCTGCTGGGTTGAGCTGAATTACCTCTAGTTGCACCATATACATTCAGCTCAAAAATGTTGTGTGGCAATGAAAAGAATCAATCAATCAATCAATCAATCAATCAAATGTTTCTAATTATCATTATTATACAGCTATCGTAGTTAGGCAGTTTCAAGTGTGTACTATGCACAGTCAGTGTATGGCTTAAAGTGGCCAGCCATGCAGTATGTGGATCTACTTTGTATGTGGATCTATAGGAGATCAGATTAAATTAGTGACAGAGCTAGTAATGTTTGTTAACCTTCCATTTGATTCACAGTCTCCTTCTCTAAAACACTTCAGGTTGACTGCCTGTTCAGTGTAACTGTAAGATTTGCGTGATCTAATATGGACTTTTGAAGGGACTAATAATAATAGCATACCTATTTGCTAACTGATGTTTGTTAAAAAGCTACAGTGGTATATGCTCAAACTGAGAGAAATAAGTCAGAGTTAAATGAAAACTGTATGAATCCTCTCTGATTAAATATGACACCGACAGAGTGAATACCACTAAATCTGGCAGTGATGTCAGCAAACTATATAACTGCATGAAATGTGTTTTGGCTGGAGAAAAAATGGCAGTACTGTAGCTAAATCTGCAGAGGCTGAGGGAATTATGACAACAACTGAAATAAATCTGCTGGTGACTGAGGGAAATAAACACTTGAAACTGTACATGGGCTTCAAGTGACTTTTATTTAACTTAAGGCCTACATAAAGGAAAAGCGATTGAATGGAACAGCAGACAACGTTAGAATGTGCAAATCATTACTCCACTTGTCGAAGGGGAGTTTGTGTGGATCCAAACCCTTAGTATGGCTTATCAAATACTACAAAACAATACACTTTTAAGTTCTTGTAGTATAAGTTCACATTTGTTGCAGCATGTAAACAAAGAACGAACCCTGTCAACATATTGGAACAATCCCAATGATGTATATAATGTAGTGTTTTTAAAAAATCAATAAAATGAAAATAAATCAATGTTGTCTAATTGATCAAAAAGTGTAATCTGTCTCCCTGAACTGGTTGACAGACTAAGTTGTATTTCGTTTTCTAGCCAGTTTTCCTATTGATCAAATCAACCAGCCATTTAACTGTTTTTTTATGGCAGAACATACACCTACTGTAGAGCATGTGCACATTTTAAGTTCAAAGCTATGGTGAAAGTACTGTATGTTACCTGGTGCAACAAGTTAAACTATAGTAGCTCATAAACTTCAATGTACTGGCAGTTTAAATTAGGCAATGGTTGAACTTACATTAAGTTGGTGCAACTGGCTGCTGGTCTCTTCTACTCATTGGTACGGATGATAATGTCTGAATAATATTATATAAGATACTGACCATGATAATGTCTAAATGATGTAATATAAGTAACTGATTATGATCTTTGGCAGATACTGCTAAAATCTCATGTAAAAAGTCAATGTGTAGTACCAGCTAACGTGCCAGCGGGTGTTGTTATCTGTTCGCTATTACATTACAATAACTCAATAATAATGAATCTAAACACAGTACAACCACAACTTATTGCTACCATTTTCCTGTGATTTTCTTTTTTTTTCTAGAAAATTCAGTTCATACATTTTTATTCAGACTCACCTTTCAGTTAGCACAATGCTAACGCACAGTGGCCAGCACGAGAGATAAAGGATAACTCTTGTTAGAGATAAAGGATAACTTGTGTTATAGAGGAGGAATAATTGACAGGAAAAAGACTTCAAATAAATCCAGTTCTTCAGTTCAAACCAAAAACAAGTATCGGTTTTGTCTTCTGATTCACCTTGGGTTAAACACATTACAATTGCTGTAAAGAGTGCCAGTCCTGACATCTGAAGTTTAAAACTGGTTTGAACTGGCTTTTTTCAAACTGGCTTGAACTGGCTTGAATCAGCTTGAGCGCTGTGAAAACTGCCACAACTTTAATTACAAGAAGCTCACTTCAGAGGAGTTAAAGGACAAAATTAATAACAAAACAGCACCATTATACACAATAAATCGATTTCAGGAGACCACAAAAACTGGAAAAATGAACATTAAAATAACACGGTCAGGTATTTTTGTAACGCAAAGACGATACCAGTGCAGCCCAGTACAAGGGATGTCTATAAAGCTGAATCACGTGCAAAGACAACACGCTTCTTCGTGAGCAAAAACACAAGCCAAAAATCACATCAGAGTTAAAACAAAGCTTTACACATTGGAAATGCAGCAAAGACTTCATAACACTGAAGGTGGGAAACAGGAATAAATCAGCCAGATAACTGTGTAAGGAACGAGTGACCTCTGGAGGTGAGAGGAGGGAAGCTCAGGTTCTGTACTGCAACCTGTCTTTTGTGTTTTAGTGGTGAGTATAAACCTCTGACGTAATTCTTCTGTCATCAACATCATCATCTGGTCTACTGCTGCTTTAATGCAGTTAGAACTTTGTTGTTTAGTGGTGACAGAATCTGGCCACAAATTCTACATCAGGAATCAACTCTAAACCTTTCATTCCTCTAAATTAGAGTGAGCATTGTTAGGCTTTCAATAAGAGGACACCAGGACAAGGTTGTAACAGATAGTAAAAAAAACAAATATCAATGACAAAATAAAACCAAATACCAGACATTGTTAGTCATTTAAATATCATGACTGGACCCATTTTGGGTCCCAAAAAATGGCAAAAAATAAATATATATGTTCACCCTACTAGATGAGGATATATATCACTGAATTAAAATCCAGTGTGCAGTTATAGAGGCAAAATATTCTGTCTATGCCAAAACATTTGTTTTGCATAGCAAAGTAGTTTTGATGATTTCGCTATGATTAAGGTGGCCATAGAGGAATCTTGACCACATCTAACTCAAGTGTGAATGGAATGCACTGCTGAGTGCCGAGTAGCAGGTAAAAGGGTGAGTAAGGAAACGAAAGATGTTTGAGGCCGGAGTTTTCCCCAAAACCAAGAACCTTCTTGTACTGTCGCCGATGAAAACACTGAAGTAAAGCTTGTTGATTCATATTGTAACAGAGTTTACTGAAATGTTTTTTTTCCCATGCAAGTGCTTTATTACTACTGCATGTAATATATTCTCCACACACCCGACACACATCTACATGATAGGTTGTTGGTAGACCTCTCATGATAGTTTGTTATATCCATTGGGTAATGAGAAGTTTGTTGTTTGTTGAACAGAGTTGATGAGCACACAATTGTTAAGCTCGTTCCTCACCTCGTTGTGCCCCTGCTTTACAATAATTGTAAATAAACCACTGATGGCTGCCATTTGGTGAATGTATGTGGATCTCTACACTTCTCATTCACAGAACAAACCTTTTGTTGTAGTAGCACTAAATCATAGTTTCTAAATAAGTAAGACAGGAGCACTTACACTATCTAATGCAATATTATTTCAATTTTAAATCTTAATTAGAATTAATAAACATTTTGCCAATTGTGCTTGCACACAGAGGAATTTGTCTGCTGCATTTAACCATCCGTAAGTAGTAAAATAGGGGCAGTGAGTACACTTGTCTGGAGCAGCAGGCAGCCCTATCCACAGTGCTCAGGGAGAAGTTGGGGGTTAGGTGCATTGCTCAAGGACAAGTGTGCTCACTGCCACCTAGTGCACATAAGTGCGTTTTACTTAACGGGTGGGTTAAATGTGGCAGGCAAATTCCTCTGTGGTTCAGGGAAGTGAACCAGTGACCCTCTGGCTACAGGCTGGTTCCCTAACCACCAGCCCACAACTGCTCCATGTTGGGAGCTAATTTCAGAATGTGACAGAATGTGAGTGATTTCAGCTGGAGCATTCAAATAAGGGAATCATCAAAATAGATAAACAAGTAAACAAAATGATTATTTGTACATTGTGTTAATTGCAAATTTTTTAAATCTTTACCTCTAGGATGATGTCTGGAAAATCATGGAGTCCTTGTGAGTCAACCACACATGAGTTCATCAGAAAAATTATACCAAATGTCAGCAAGTAAGTTGATGTTGTCCCTGTGGAAGTGAAGAAAGTAGACATTTGTATGTGCTCCAGGTGACAGTATAATGATCAACTGTTGGTTGGTATAGTGTAGTGGTTAACACTGCAGTCCACTACACAGCAGGCCAATCATTAGGAATGTCCCATTAATGTTTCAAGCATGGATTTTCAGTCTTTCGTCCAAGGCAGCTGATTTGGTCCTCTACCATGGGGCCCATCTTCGTTTTATCATGATTTTTTTTATTACTTTATTTATTCAATATGAACTTTTTACCCCTTTCAAGGAAATGTGAGTTTAAAAGTAGGATTAAAATCTATTCTTACAGAATACAGCTCTGCTGTTCAGTAACTGAGCTAAACAATGAATTCATATCATGGCAACTTCTTCAGATTGTTTATCTGCATGTTAAAATATAATGACAATTAAAAACGTAAATTAATGCTTTAATCACTTAATAACAACTTACAAGTAGCCATGCTGTGCTTTCTAATTTTGTTGTTCAGCTTTTATTGGTCCCAGGATTCAAGTTCCAGTGGGGTCTTGGGGGGTCCCCTGGCTAGGTGAAAATCCAGAATGCAGAGAACAGAATAAGCAGAAACATTTCTTTAAAAAAATACAAAAGAATGTTTTTTTCAGAACCATCTTAGAGAATAACACATAAGTAAACTAACATGTAACTAAAACAAGAAAAATAAGAGAAATCATTTATCCCAACAGTAACATGCATTAGGGAAAAAGTCACAGAGTGACACAAACCACACTTCTTAAGCAATCTATAACAATCTTTACACTCCAGACACAGAACTCAGTCATACAGACATTGTGGTCAGAAAAAAACTTCCAAAGTTTACTATCAATCAAGTTAATTGCCTGGAAACCCCACAAATGATTATTTCCATCCTTTTTAAAAATGCCAAATAATAATTCTCCAGGACCTAATAAATTTCACTTTAAATGTAATAAAGGAATCGGCCAGTAATTGCAAATTAGTTCATTAAAAATAACACTGAAAATGAAAGAATCGTTGATGTATTTTATTACTTTCAGGAATTTTTGTGTTAATCCTGAATGTAAAAAAAAATACATCTCAAGTGATTTCACTTTATAAAAATGACATGTCATTACCTCATTTCAGTGTTATTAAACTATTTTAAAAGATAATAGTTAAAAGTAATATTAATAAGTAATATATAATAGATAAAAGTAATAGATAATAGATAAAAGTAATAGATAATAGATAACAGTAATAGATAATAGATAAAAGTTAAAAGTAATAGTTATTTATTAAGCACTAAAAGACCCAGCACTACTTTACAGCTGCTGCACACTCTCACTCTGACATTAAAACACAGACATTAAAATGATTATGTGGGCTCTATCACCAAAACTAGTTCTGCTACCCCACACAAAAGAAGATACTCAACACAATCCAGCAGTCTCTATCTCAATTTTATAGCTCTGCTGCTGATTTGCAGTGCTGGATAAGATTACATATGTTCTTCAATGTCAGAATGTCAACAATCTCACCAACAATCTCACTATATATCCCTTTATACACCAAATTAACTACTTACTCATAATAATCAATAAGTTTAATTAGCTGTTTCACAAAAAAGCTCATTTTTATATACACTTATCATTAAAAGAATCGTGACATCCAGAAGGAAGTGTTGGATTGCAATGCTATTCTGAAGAAAGATAAAGTTACATTTTTTTATAAATTTAGACTCATATTGGCAATATTAATGAGCGCCACATACAGAAGTAGTGGCTCTCAGTATGGGATTCGACTGCAATGTTTGCTAATGAAGAGTTGTAGAGGATCCTAATGGTGTCCTGCGATAATCCATCCCACGCAGTTTGAATATTCTCACACAGTTCCTTCAGATTATGCAGTAGTGTTGGAGGTTGAGTGACTTAAGAGCTTCTGGACATGTGGCGCATGACTACAAACTTTTCATCTTGGTGCTGACCACGGTGCCTGCACACACAGATTCGTTGGTCGTCTCCACCAAGATAAAAGCGGGACTCGTCGCTAAAGATGACCTGTTGTCATACTGAGTCACTCCATAACAGTCTGGTGATAAGGCTTGTCCATGCTTATGTCACATATGCAGCCAAGCACGAAGCTTTGCATGTCTCACATTTGCATGTCTCACATTTGAATGTCTCACATTTGCATGTCTCATATTTGCATGTCAAACATACCCACTGAATTTCATTGCTGTCGGTTAATTCCTTCTGGGTGCAACGGTATATATATCATGATGAGTATCTACAATTACAATACATCACTAAATAGTTAATTACAATATGTCACTAAATAAAAAAAGCCACCACCATTAAATGAACTTTTCAATTATGCTACTCATTTTCATGCAATCAAACAGCATCTTTTTGAGTTTTTTTGTGTCAAACTAAATAATGTTTATTTCTTGAAATGATCCTTTATTCCTTTTAAGTACTTTAAGAAAACACAATCCATTTACTTAATGTTTGCATTTTCGGGGGTTTGGAACCTCAATGGGTTATTTTTGTATAGAAATACAACAATAAGAATACATCAATACAACAATTATTTATTTTAATTTGTTTTATTTTTATTGTGGTAGTTCTATATTATTATTTAATTTCAGGAAAGTTGCAGTTGTGCTTTCTGTTTTATCTCAGCAGGGGGTTCTCAACCTTCCTTTTCCCCTCATTGCTCACTAGCAGCTTAACACAGAGTCATAATATTACAGGAGAACAATATTTTATTTGAAATTTTTTCAACATGGCCACTAAGAGGCAGACAGAAAGAGGCTACAAGAGACACATCCTTTTCTTTGGCCTTTGTGCTTTTCTTAGTATTTTTTATTCCTCCTTTTCTCTAGTTCTGCTTGACTGTAAACCACCCATCCTACTTGTGTCATTCTCTTTGTTCTGACTGAGAACTGTTGTGACCTGACCTATCTATTTAATTATTAAAAATCTTGCTTTTTGCTTTTCTCATTCTCTTCAGTTGCTTTGCTTCTGATTATTTACTTTTTTATTGCACTTTTAAAAAAAATTTATGACGTACTTAAACACAGTCTGCTTGACAAAATGAATGTTCCCCACATCCCTAAAATGATGCTGGGACATTTGGTGAGTGATTCTCCAGTGACCTTTCTCTATCCCAGATCACCTTCAGATCAGCATGCATCACTGTACTACCTGTGAATTCCCCTTGAGTCTACTGATGTTGGAAACTACCAAGCTGAAAATCCTTCTTATTTATTTTTAAAATACTAGAACAAATCCTCATGAAATGCCTTTATCTTCACACTGAGCAGAACCACGTCTTTTAGACATTATTCTGTGTCCAAAGTCTATGCCAGGCTACAGACTCGTCTTTATAAATGTTCACTGAACCCTTATCTGCACTTTTCCGGTAGTATATCAGGAGGCTCACAGACACATAATACCAATTATTTTGAATACCAATACCATGGCTGTTTTGCTCTAAAAAAACAATTAAATGTTGCCATAGGAGAGGCTGAACAGAATGATGCCAAGCAGAGATAAAACTGAGATTAATGTGATTTTATCCTGAACAAACAGAACAACATGCTGCTAGCTTTTATTTATAAAGCATAAAACCCCAGGTTGACAGCTCAGAGACAGCTAACATACATCTCCTGAGAGTTAGGATTTAAGCTAAAACTAAAAGTTAATTTCTTACAAGCTTTAAATATCCATACTAGTATTAAATATTGGTATTACATATTAGGAATACAGAAATGAAGTATCTATACTCAGTCAAAGTTCCATTTTAGAATACAAAACTTTTTTACTTTTTAAGAGAATACTTTTAGAATACTTACCAATCAAATAAACTAGCCTTCAAAAGAAACACCATCAGTGCTGGTTTATTAACTATTTTAAAAACCAACACACCGTGTAGTAAACATACTCATTAGACAGATTCTAAAGACCTTAATTAACAAACTGAATTTCCTAGACTGAGTAGACTGATAAATCAACCACAGTAACCAGCAAAGCAAGATAAAATAACTAAATCATGTTCTCCATGTTAAATAAACCTCAAATAAACACATATACAGAAATATATAGCATACACACATTAGGTATCTGAACTTTTTAGAGGAAAAAGTAGTTATGTGGGTCTTACCTTGCTTCATGCCAATTCAAACCCATTTACTCTAAGTCTGCACTGATGATCACTGTGATGTAGTACAGTAAATGTGTACAGCTGTGAGTCTCACTGGCAGAACTAGTTTGGCATTCTTATCTACTTCCTCAAATGACATCACATAACTGTGATAAGGTGTATCACAGTTATAAAAACATGTTATTACATATATACTATTCATGCACTGGTTTAATTACCTAGTTTGTGATTATAATTATTTTTATTAAAGATAAAAGGTTATATTTTAAATTTGACAGTGGTTCTGCTCCTGATGTGTTTTTCTAACTGTATTCTTCAAACTAAAATAGCATGTGATGTATTTATTGTAATTGTGTTCTTTTTTGGCAAAAGCACTACTAAGCACAACTAAACTTTGAGGTTGAGGCAGGTTGCAAGTGAAGAGGGGTTTTATTAGGGGTTGTCCATCAGTATCAGAACAGGTAGGAGTCAGAACATAGGCAGGCATCATCAGAGACATATCCATATACACAAAAACCCAGCAAGATACAAGACAGAGGAAAACACAGCTCAGAACTCTGGTGGGAACACAGAGACTTGGCAAACAGGCTGAGCAAACAATGGGGTATAAATGGTAGTCCTAATGAGTCCTAGATCAGCTGCAGGTGTGAGAGTGGGGGGAGCCGGGGTGGAGCAGGAAAAGCTGTGCAGTAAAACACAGGCACCAGAGAGGGTGGTATATGACAGAACCCCCGTGGCTCCAGAAGCACCTGAACAGGCGGCCCGGACCATGAAGAGACACTTTAGCAACCAGCAGTAGGCCCAGAGGGCAGGGCAGTCCATCTGGCAGGTCAGCAGGAAAGGACGTCCTCAGGTGCAGGCGGCATTGTGGGACCTGGCACCGTCTCTCTGGTGCTTTCCTGAGCACTACGCAACACTGTGGGACCCGAAGCCATCTCTGCATCTCTCCACTTGGTGACACAGGAATTTGTAAATACAGTATGTGTGCAGTAGTATCGTTTATGTCATGGTGTGGTTTGGTCACAATTATAGACAAACACAATCTACGTACCCACATTTCCACTTTCCATCTTGAGCCTCTTTAATTTATAAGGCTGAAGATCAAGTGATTTTTGTTGAATCATCCAGGTTGTGTTAAGTCTGAATCAAGGCCAAGTTATGTGATATAAGTCCACACCTTTATTTTAACAAATGATATTATCTGCAGTAAGTAATATCTTTACAGCAATACGCCAAAGAAACATATTGTCCCGAAAGGTCTAATTTATTTATATTTTTTTACTTTTTTCATCTTATTGTGGCAGAATTGTAACTTGCATTCCAATACTTAAGAACGAGTAAAGTGCTTGTATGTGTTGGGCCTAGCAGCACTGTTTTTATCTTTATGAAATTATTTGAAATTGCCATCATGGTCATAGCTGATAAATAAAATTTAGAATGGAGAATACAAGCAGTCATAAAAGAATGTGTTTTAGATTCCCTGTTTAATATTCTAAACGTAACAGCTTCTAAACAGTATCTTAATGCCGGTGAGATCAGCCATGTTCAATGTGCAATAGTAAATGCACAGCGCATCTCAAACTCCTGTATGTGGATTATCTGTCTTTGTGTCTTTGTGGATCTTTGTTTTTACAAGGTAGCTTGTCAAGAACATTCCTCCCAGGAAGTCCGTTCTGCAAATTCCTGTCATTGAAAACACCTAGGATGAGTTTAGCCAGCTAACAACACAAGCAGAGAGCTAAATAGAGTTATTTTTTTCCCTCTTTGTTGAGTTCATTTCAGCAAAGGCACGTATGGACTAGAACCTCTAATGTCTATGTATCTTCCAAGAACCCCCAATACAATATATTGTAAACAAAAAGGACATAAGTTGTCACTGATATGACGCGCCATTCTTATGAAGCACTAAAAGCAGAGTGCCAACAGTGGTGTGCCCAGACCACTATTAGGATCACAAATAGATATGGGGGAGGGGCACAGTTTTACATCAAAATGGTCTCATGTTACCTACATTATGTATCTGATGCATTATGGTGATTACAGTGAAATGAGTGTTGTTCCTCTTCAGATTTTACAGTTCTGCTAGTTGGACCTGATTTTTGTTGCACCAACAAAATCAAATTTGTATTGTGGCAGCCAAACCTCCCAGCACCCCCTCAGAAATATGCTAAATGAGATTTTGTTATTGATTTAAAATGGATGTTGCAAGAGTTTGGGGTTATGCCTGGTTGTAAACAGTTGGCTGCAGGTTTCTGGGTGTAAGACTGTTGCACACATATCATAAGCTGAATTTTCACTTAGACCAGGTGTAACTTTGAGGCCTAGCTGGGAGCAGGCAAAAATCTATTCTATCATAAACTCTTTAAACAGGCTAGTTTTTTCAAAGTTTTAAACTTGTGACATCTGCCTGTTCAGTCATGTCTGATTATATCTGCTGCCTTTCGCAAAGAATAGCTTAGTCTAGATCGCTCATGTGTAGCCTAGTCATGCTTATCAGCACATACCTTCTTTGATGTGTTCTTACTCATATGTTAATCCTTCCTGTTTAGTTTAGTACAGAAACTGAGAACTATGAAATAAACTTCATTAAGAGTTATTGCACTCCAACTCGAAATAGCATTCACAATAAGGGTTAGGCTTGGAACTTCTTAAAGTAGATTATTTTAAACTGCTGCCAAAAAAGAGAATGTCACAGACAGCGGAAGGCTCCACTATGCTCTGTCTCTGCTACAGTATGCCCTGTGCATTCATCTCCACAGGAGTGGTAAAAGCTGGAATGCGAAATACATGGTACAGTTCTTTACTGAGGACTGGGAAGTGGAGTATGTGTGAATGTCACCACTGCATAGCACACCATTGTTTGGCTTCCCATGGGCTAATTGTACAGATGCATCCAGTAGCTCTTATTTTTCAGAAATTGTGTCCCTTCCACGTATGAAAACAACCCTCGCCCCCCTCAAACACTGCACCCTGCCCCAGCACTCCCATGAACCTGAGAAGTATGGCTAATGTGCTAATGTTAGAAGTGAGCATGTTTTATGCTTTATGCCATCAACATCAAGTGTATTTGAAAACGGAACCTGTCATTTTATAAAGGTACTTCTAAGAAGGATGAAGGATGATTGTGCAAGTGTACAAGTGTGCAAGGTGGAAAAAGTACATACATCTGTTGTTGCATTAATACATAACTTATGTGATATTACTTGGTTAAAACTGAAAGTGCAGATTTTAAAGCATTAAAGTATTTAATGTCTGGCAAAAAATTAGGTACAAAATATGTATCAAAAATGTAAAGTCATTGTTAATTCTGTGTAAGTTGACCACTCTTAATCCAGCCAATGAGGCCCAATGAGGAACCATCCTTTTGCCTAACAAAACTCCAGTGTGATAAGATTTCAAGATTTGAATAATCGATTCAGAAGACATTCTTACATTCCCAGGAAAGCCTCTTTCTTATTTTGTCATCTTAGCAAGTGTTCAGAATTGTGAACAAAATGCACAGAAAAATATATGACAACAATGTTTCTTTGTTTTTGGGACATATTTTTAGTTTGAACATTCTTGTGTTTATGTACTTGACTTTATACATTAGCTGACAGTAAGCCCACACAGTACCACCTTTGGCCACACCTAATGACTGTGTTATCTATGTATAAAAATGCTTGTAAATCATATACCCTTTACTTGAATTGGATGTAAGCACCCTTAAATGAAAGTGGAGTATGAACTTTGAACCAATATTAATTTCTACTCCAACATGCTGTAGTAGACAGCTACACTAATCTGTGTGGAAGTGGATAACCCATTAAATCACCCATCCATAACATTACAACGTGTCATTAAACTGTCAGTAAATCTTCCAGAAAATCTGTCCCAAAGACTATAGTTTCTTTTGTTTATTCTTCCTTATTCTTCTAGCCTTTAATTAATAATCTGCTTCTACTGTAAATCCACTGTTGTATTCTCAACTGACCTGTATAAACCTCAGCAATACTAGTGTGCTTAAAACACTCATACCAGCCCCACAGATGCTGCCATGCCCCTACAATGTCAGAGTCCAGTGTACCTAATAAACTGGATAGTCAGTGTATGTGTTTGAACTGTGGGCAAGTGTTCATATTAACAGGTATGTTATGGCATATTGTAAAGTATCCTGGGCATAGTTACATGGGCATAGTTACAGTTGCTAGGCTATGAAGGACCAAGTGAGTAAAACCAATTCATTACAGCGGTACTGTTAGGCAAACCTGTGCTGCGGCTGTAGGTAGTCAATAATACCAAAGAGAAAAGATTATAAGTGAAGCAGCTAAGCAATGACAGCGTCTTAATACATTTTTGAGGTTCCAAGAGGTTAATTAGGAAGGACTCCACAATACATTGGACGAGGAGTGTTTGGTAGATGAGGATGTGGATGAGGACTGAAACATTTAGTGTGAAGACATTCTGTATGTACCACATGACAAGCAAAAGAGAGAGATGTGTGATAGGTCTAAATTATGAATGACTTGAGGTATAATAAGTGAGCAGCTATTATACCAGAAAATGCATTGTCTTATTTAGCACATAACTTTCATGTGTATGTAATATAAGGCAATATTAGACGTACTGCATGGAGAGGAGTTTCGGCTGCATTTGGTTAATTTAGTTGTTGTATGTGTCTATAACATGTGGCTCAAATGTGAATCACATCACCTCCTGAAGTGGTTTGAGCTTTTGAGGATTTGTATTTGTTTTTAAATGCTTCCTGGTTGTGTTTACACTTGTACTTTCATGTGTACTTTGCATGTAGCGATCTTGCATAAATGGTGTTAAGAGTATAGTTCAGTACAAAGAACATCTCTATCTTAATGGGAGTGGAAAAAAAACAAAGCTTCAGCATCTTGTTAGTTCCACACACAAGTCATTTTATAAAATGATAAGAAATAATACTTTAAGCAAAAACACTATAAAAGCTAAAATTATTATATATATAGTTTTGAAATGTCATCAACAACTTTTGTGGGTTGCAAGTAAATGGACCATTAGTGCTAGTTCTGTTCAGTTCAGTACTGTTTGTTATTATGCCAAAACTCTCATCTGTGAGTCTTTTTCCAGCATCCTCAGTAGACTTCAGAAACTTCAGAGCTTGCATTCATGCAAGAGTTGTACTCTTGTTGTGCACTCTCTTTTATTTTCTAAGGGGTTTCAGCTGGTCTAGCTATCTCTTTAAAAATGATTAAATTGAAAAGATTATGATCAAATTACCAAATTAAAAAAGAGGATGGTTGCTGGAAAATATCAATATGACCTGTCTGTGTTTAACTGCTTACTGGCAGTTATTAGATTTCATCTTGTTATACAGCAGTATACAAAATTATGTATGAAACACTGATTTGAAAGAAAGTGTACTAATTGGTTTTCTTATGGCACATAATGTTAAAAAAACTGCATTAGTCAAAAGTTTTTAACTGTAGTTAAAATTAACTGTGGTAGTTTGTTGTTAGTCCTGTTACTTACTCCTTGACATTTGATAGATTTCCAGCCCACTGGAAGACGATGGGCCAATAGTAAAAATGTAGAAGATGGGTGGCATCATTCAGCCAAGGCCTGCTGGTGCAGTGGATAAGGGTTAATGATTACATAGCACTGCCTGATGGATGCGCACCTGCAAGATGGTGCATACTCTCGCTTCACCACCCCGTTTTCCAAAGAGCACCTGTGAAATACTGTCTGCCCATCTGTGGGCCACTTTGGAGATCTGTCTTGGTGAGCTGGAATCTGCTTCCACAGCTCTGCCTGCACCCGAGGACGCTGGTGCAGCCGTTTTGACCCCTTCCTGTTGTCGACTATTAGAATGCTCCAAGTAAACCATTCTGAGCCTGCAACCTCCTTCATCACCATCCTTGTTACAGCCTGCCTAGAATGTAGTTCTACATAGAATGACAAAGATAAATCCACTGTTATTTACTGGTCTGGTATAGCCCAAACATTAAAATAGTTATGTTAACTGCTGTTTTATGTGTCCTTTTTTATTCTTGTGCATTGTGTATTGTACTCTTTAATAGCAATTCTATTAATAGATATAATAGAAATATTATAGATCAAAATAATGTTTAAAAAAATCATGTACACTGAAAATAAAATTAGGTTAAAAAAGTAGGTTAAATCTGCAGCAAACTGTGTATAGGTTGGAGAGGGGAAATACAATTGTTCATCGGAATTTTTACACTAGAAGATACTGTGTCAGTTATTTTAGATATTGCTTAGGCCTTGTAACAGGTCTTGTGGCGTTGGTGTGATGTTACGCAGTAGTAAACATGCTTTTGTCCAAGTTTTTTGGAGCCTCTTGCAGGAGCTTACTTGAATCAGGTAAGGCACTGAATATCATGTTATGTACTGTTTTCAACAGAAAACTTGAAATTGAGTTTTTATATATTGTTTCTGCAGTATATGGTATTGCTGAATGTATCCCTCATGTTATGTAACTTTATGAGTGATTCTGCATTTTTGTATCTGCCCAGGGACTACCTGAACTTAAATAAACTAAACTCAACTCATGGCGGGCTTGATAATTAGCTGACGAGATCATGTATGTTAGTGCAGGGGATATTTGAAACTGTGTACAACAGGCTTCCTTGCTTATCCTATTCCAATAAAAGCTATGCAGGGCCTGTTACTGTGCAGGACTGCGTAATTGTCAGGAACAAAGGACTCGGACCGACGTGAGCAGAGCAAGTTGGTTTTATTAAACAATAGGACAGTCGAACCAAGCAGCAATACACGACACAACATGAAAGGAGTAGGCGAGAAACAGAGTCAGGGGCAGGCAGAGGTTGGAAACCGGAATATGAGTCAGTGAGGCAGACAAGTCAGAAGGNTAGGGACAGCTGGGGCTAAAACTCAGGTGACCTAGAGCGGATCTGGTTGGACGGCTGGGGACAAGTGGGCATGACATCATCGAGTGAAGCCCTCCGGGAGAGTGAAGGAGACGGGAAGACCCGGAAGTGTGACAATAATGCAGTCATTAAGAAGAACAGAAGAGCAAATGTTCCTCACAAAGGAAGACTAGGAGGGAAACATTAACATTTCTATTATTAACATTTTATTTTTAATATTTAAAATTCAGCATTATTTTTAATACTTCTAGCACTATATGAAATTTAGCCCAAGGTTTTACCCATCGCAGGTATAATCTCAGAAAAGTAAAAATAAAGAAGACTTCAAAACTAACAAACAAAAAAGATATATAACAAATATAAAACACTGTGATAAGGAGAATAATTAAGTGGAATTTAGTTTAATATCATTACATGCTGTGAAACATAATAATACAATACCATATGAAGACCTGGTGGACGTTACACACAAGCTTTGGCATATTAGTTTCAGAGACATTCAGAGACATTATTACATTAATTTAATAATAAACACATCAGTGCGCCTCTATAAACCCCATATAAATCTATACCTCATCATAATCTATACAGTTATAAATACCATCTTAAGTGTCTTATTACATATGAGAACATAAAAATATTCTGGTAACACTTTCAGGTCTGCTTTTTAGTGATTATTAAACTTTGCCTA
>CM067481.1:14623462-14646774 GCA_034552555.1 Semaprochilodus insignis | reverse complement strand
GCAATAGCATCGCTTAGATCAGCCACAAACTGAGGTAGGTCTGCTGTCCACAAATGCTGAAGACAACGAAAAAAGACAAATTATTACTGCCAGATGAACTGCATAACTAAAAATAATTATTAGAAATCAGGAAATCAAAACATCATGATATTACCAGAGCACTGTCATGCAGAACTTGAATGCTACGTAGGATACAATTGTTCTCTATTATGTTCCACATTTTTGAAGAATTACACTGAATGGTTAGACTGCCAATCATGTCTCCATCACAGTCACCATTCTTCACTTGATTTAAATTTCCAGTTCCAAACTTGTAATTATAGCACCAGTATTCTAAAGGGAAAATGGTTGCACATGAGTAAATGTGAAAACAAAATCTGACCTGTCTTGTAGAATCTAAACAAGTGCAACTGCAATTGCTACAATAAAGCATAGAGAGCAAGAGAATACATGGTAAATGCACATACTAAATGTTTTTTATTATTTAGATCATTAAAAACTTAGTTTAAAAGTTTAAAAGTTTGTTTTAGACAATTGGTTTTTCAAACAATTCTTTGATGCTTGTCTGTTGAACAAACAAGATATGCATTACCAATATTTACAGAGATTGTTGAGCAAATAAATGAAATATTGTCACTGTTGAAAGAAAAACATGTATGTCCATTTTTGTTGAATTTTTCTGTTATCAATCATTTGAGCAGCTACTGTTTACATTGTATGAAAATTGTATGATGAATCGAGAGAGAGAGAGAGAGAGAGAGATGTAAGACAAGTCACTCACCTTTTACTTTAGTTGTTGCAGTTATATTGACAGTCTTTGAACTGTAGCTTAAGTGGCTTAATCCACTGAGCTCACATTTGGCTGTTATTATTTGGTCATTATCCAGACAATTCTGTCTACTGATTTTGTAGCTGCATGTGATGCAACCTATCGCCGACTCTGTGTAACAGAATAGAATGATCTTATTAACGTTTATTATGGTGAAATAGAATTGGCAAGAAGCACCATCTTCCTTCTGGTTGCAGTCATTAAAAAAAGATCACTTTTTGCCTGATGTTTACGCTGTCATTTAGTGATCTGTTTGTACACACTTGAAAGAACTGATGTGCTATCGAAAACAACGTAGCCCTGTGAAAATGAGAATTGGCATCTTGGAAAACAGGGATAGGAATGTTTTGTTCAGCAGCTCAATGTAGGCATTGTTGTTCAAATTTACTGTCATGTGAACCATGTAAACCACCCCCAAAACACCACAGAGGTGAGTATTTTTTCCTCCAGGGAGACTCAGTAATGTGGACAAAATCTTATGAAGTAAACAGCAACAGAAGCAGACCTCAACTGTTGGCCATTTCACAACTGTACATAACTGCTGTTATGGCAAAAAGGGGTTACTGTCATGTCTCCGGGTTTCCCTGACACCACTGATCTCCCAGACTCCATTCCCCAGAGTGCACTACCCGATTACTCTCACATGTCCCCAGTCACACCCCATTCTCTCACTCTGCCTCTCCTGAATACTGATTACACACACCTGCTGCTCATTCCCCTTGCTGCATTTAAACCCCACACAAACACTTGCAAAGGTTTGCCAAACCCCGTATCTCTGTCTATGCCCCTGCATTATCCATTTGTTTATGTTCACATGGATTTTGCTGTTGCGCTCTACTGTCTATTTGTTAAATAAACCTCATTTGACTTGTAGCTGACTTTGTGGCCAGTTTTCAGAAGTTTAACATAATGTAGGAGACAAAATCAGGTAGAATAACGCTTATAAAATCTGTTTAGCATTCGTTCATTTACAGTCATAGAACTCAAATATATTTATGAATAACCTGTTGATGGATTAGCACAAGATGAGTAGTCTGTGCTCCACTGCAGGCTGTAGCTGCTGTCTGCACAACACTGCAGCATGACTGTCATATCCTCACAATTCACGAATTTGGATGTGTTTACTTGGATATTTGGATATGGCTGAATTGTAATTCTTTGCCAGACAACGTGTGTCATCTGAAACTTGCACGCATATTCACCTGTGGAGGTATAAAAAAAGATGCAATATGTCATACAAATGTAAAACAATTAAAAGTCTGTGTGTGTGTGTGTGGGGGGGGGGGGGGGTTGTCATATGCCATGTAAAACACTGCACCAACAAAAAGCATACACTTAATAGGGACAATTACAACAAAGCCTTTAGCTCAAGCCATAAATGTCAAATCTCAAATCTCTGTCAGAACATGAGGAAAAAACCCACCTCAACTATAATGCAAACTTCTGTTGTTACTGCTTAGCTAACAGTGATTAACACGATCACTATTTGATGAGGCTGACATTATCTTCTTATTAGAATTTCAAGCTCCACTTTAAACAGTGGAGCAGCAGTGACATTCTGATGTCTAAATGTGCCTGATTATAACTACTGCACCCGTTTACAGTGGAGCAGAAAATGGTTGTGATAGAAGATGGCAACACTATAAACAAAATATGGGTTTAATTTACTGTTATTATCTTATACAAGTAACAGTTACATTTTCCTAATCCAGGAAAAGTAGTAGACGTAGTATCCAGTGCTACCTCAACATTATAGTGTAATGACTGTTCAATTTTAATGAAATAAAAATGATAAAAATAAGAGGAACTGAAATCACAGAGAACTCTGAATTTAGCTGTTTCTATCTTATTTTCATACTTACTATTTCTCACTCATTTATGCAAACAACAAGACTCTAACAACCCAAATTCACCAAATTCAAAAAGTAATCTGGATGTCAAGATGACTGGGTTCATCGACACTAACTGCAGAATGCCATAAAGGAATATGTGGTGGCCATTAGTGGCAGAGGATGGGAACTAGCAGATAGAACATTGTGGGTCAAATCCCAAGACTGACGTGTCTATGGGCAAAGCACTAAATCCCCAGCTGCCCTAGGTGACACTGGTCCGCTGGTCGCACAGGTATTTTATAATCAATAAAATACACAAAATAATTTATGTATTTATAAATACATTTATCACACAACACATAGTGTTAGTATTCTGTAGTGGTAAATTCTAATTTTATACTTGCAACGACTCACATTAGTTCTGGGTGCTAGCCCTCAATTGTTTATATGCTGAAATCCAGGATGTAGTAAAGTGTACATGCTAAAACTACATGTAAGACTTTCATCTTGTGTCACATAATTACCCACATATAAAATAACCTTGTTCTATTACCCACTAACCTCCTAGTTATATGTGTTTACAAGCAGAATTGTTCTTAATTCACAATGATTGTTTTTGAATCAATCCGGAAACCAAAGAACCATGAATTTAATCAATTAGCCGTCAGCTCAACGATTCACTAACGCTTCAGTACAGTTTTAATGATGCATTTGTTAAAGTTGGTATTTGGTATTTGGCATGACACACAAACATTTAGGGAGGTGTAATCACATTGCTTTGTTGATGGGTTGTTCTCTATATATTATGTAGTATAGAGTTTTCACTTCTCTCTGTGGGTTATTACCATTGGTCATGAGCCATGTAACATACATAGAATTAATTCATTATGACTTACCACTGTCAGCAGGACTTGCTTTTACCACATTGAGCATGTTTACAGTAAATATGTATTTACTGTAGTCTGTGAGACTGTTTCCATTTTTGGTCCACTCAATGCCTACAGCATTTTCTGGAGTATTACAGGCCAGTGTCAGATTTGTCTCAGGATATATTTTGTCTCTTCCTGTATAAAGGCCATTCTCCTCTGAAATTGAGAGCCATGTTAATCTAAAAATAAGATTAATCATTTTTTCTACATTCCTTTGTATTACGCATTGCGCTGATTTATAGCATTAATGTGGTTGCTGGGGAACTTTAATTAATGGCATTAAACTAAGCCTACACCACCAAACACCACAAATTAAATCTATATACTTTTCCCCCCAAGCTACCAAATTACTATATACTAGTAAGTTGGAGGAAATTATATATACACATGGACGAAAGTGTTGGTACCCTTCTGTTAAAGAAAGAAAAACCCCACAGTGGTCACTGAAATAACTGGCAAAAGTAATAAGAAATAAAAATGTACTGAAAATCAGACATTGCATTTGAATTGTGGTTCCACATAATCATTTTAAACAATAAACTAATGAAACTGGCCTGGACAAAAATTATGGTACCCTTAACTTAATATTTTGTCAAAAAATCTTTTGAGGCAATCAGTGCAACCAAGCGATTTCTGTAACTCTCAGTGAGACTTCTGCACCTGCCCACAGTTATTATGGTCCACTCCTCGTGAGCAAATGACTCAAGCTGTTTCACGTGTGAAAGGTGCCTTCTCCAAACTGCATGTTTCAGCTCCTTCCACAGATGTTCAGTAGTTTGTAGATCAGGGCTCATAGTCATTCTTGGATGTTTTTAGCTGTGTGGTTTGGGTCATTATCTTGTTGGAGGACCCATGACCTGCGATGGATACCAAGCTTTCTGACACTGGGCAGCACATTTCCCTCCAGAATGTCTTGATAGTCTTGAGATTTCTTTGTACCCAGCACAGAATCAAGACACCCTGTACCCTGCAGCAAAGCAGCCCCAAAACATAACCAAGCCTCGTCCATGTTTCACAATAGGTACAATGTTCTATTCTTTGTATGCTTCATTTTTGCATCTGTGAACATANCTGATGCACCTTGACCTTGGAGTTCACCTCTAATCTCTTTGGAAGTTGTTCTGGGTTCCTTGGTTACCATTCATATTATCTGTCTCTGTCATCAGTTTTGTGGCCACGTCCAGGGAGGTTGGCTACAGTCCCATAGGGGTGCCATAATTTTTATCCAGTTTCATTAGAAAATCACTTGTTATTTACTTGTATATATATATATATATATATATATATATATATATAAACATTAAATATTATCTTACCACTTTGAACTATATCCTTTATTTTATAGCCTTTCTTTGTGAGATAGTATACAAGGTCTGTGTTGGCTGATGTGAGGTCTGTGTTTGCTGATCCAAAACCATTTAGATTATTTACTTTATCAATACTGAAATCTGCCATCACACTGCCAGGCCTGTTGAACACAAATAACACAACTAATATTATTCAAACCATGTCATTATAAAGTAAACTGTTTGATCACAAAGCTCCTAAACCTTCAATCTATTTATGATTATCATTAATATTGGAAGGGAAAGCAACTTTTTGCATGCATTTTAGGACATTTGATCACCATACTTTAAACAGAGTAGATTTATTATTTATTATTCTAAACTGTGCAAGACAGACATCTCTAAAAACGTCAGAGATATAAAAAAATGGGTACCTGTAGTTAGTCACCTTCACTGAATTGACCTGGTAGACAGCTACATTTCGATAACTGTATTTAATCTGAAAAAGAAAGCATGTCAAATATGGCATATACTACTACTAATAATAATAATTATAATAAACACTATAGTAACCATGAAATTAAATCACAACATTCTGACATTTCCAGCACTTACTGTTGTCTCAAGATCTGATGTATACTTTCTGTATTTCACACTGTCTTTATTGTTGAGTTCGGTGTCATATGCTTCATCTATCCTCAATGACATACTTTGAGTGACTGTGAAAAGAATAAAAAATAAAATGCAGCAGCCATGACCGCTAGTTTGTTAGCCACCTGTGTGTGTCTGTTAGTCTCCCTGAAAGACCTTAGTGTGTTAATTTAATCTTCTGTTTTACATATCGTCTCTGAGTGAAGACGTGTTGGGTTATATTAACACCCATCTGGAATGTCTGGATTCACTGGTTGCATTAATCATTCTTTTTCAGTCAGAATAGTGGCAGAGACATAGATTCATATTATGGACATAGACTTTTTAAATGCATGCGAGTCATGACGTTTATGATTCTTAATCATTTTCCTTTTATGTAATTTAATTATATCTTATAATTATTATAATTACATATATTAAACATATGTGTGTGCTCTGAAATCATGCTCTGATATTTTTGACTAGGTTATCATACTGTAAAAATGTAAAAACATTGCAGCAATATTTACAAACTGATACACAGGACATAAAAATGGGCTGCACAAATGGACAAGTAGTAGTAAATGGTGCAAATATGTTTTTTTCAGCATCAATAAGGCCTTATTAGTAAGTGACCAATAATACACAATTTCATATGTCAAATGACAACACAATCACTCTTGCTAACGATCAGTAAGCGCTAGATAAATCGTGTCTTTGATTTTAGTTGTGATGTTGTGGAAAAAAAACTGGATATGCTTGCTAAAAAATTCACAAAATGAATCACTGAGAATTAAAAAATTGACTGAAAATAATCTGGAAAACTGATTTATATAAAACTGGTTTATGTTACAAAGAAAGTGAATGTTTTGTCTGCATATCTGCAAGTGGTGTTGTGGCTTCTGCAGAAAAAAAGTAAAGAATAGTAAGTTTATAAACTGCTAAAAGACACAGAATTCCTAGTGGCATGTAGGTAAAAACTGATTAAACCACATGCTGTAATGAGTTGGAACAAAGAAAATAAGCTTTGTAAATATACCTGTTGGGGATGGGGTGGTGGTGGCTGATGTGGTCGCTGTGAATGAGTGGAAAAGTAATTTTTGAGGAAGACACAAGAAACAAAACAGATATAAAAACTGTAGTTTTAATTAGTATTAATACAGGTTTAATTTGTGAGGAGACAGCCCAGATTAAGTATTCCAGTGCAAAAATGCTGCTTTACATGATATTTAAAGTACTTGAACACGTTAAGTTGAAGCTCAGTGATGCCTCTAATCCTATAAATATAACAGCCTTTTGTACGAATGCTGGAACGTCTATGTTCCCTAAGTATTATGCAATGTCTCTAATGACTTTAATCAGCCTCAGTAAAAACTACAAATGTACAAAAAAGTTTTGTATAACTGAATATGGCACTGTTGGGTTTTGTTATTGTAAACTTGTAAATGTAAAACGTTAACGTAAGTTGAATACTTTTATTGCACATAGACCATGTATGTGTGTGGGAAATCAGAGAGGCAGAGAGGCTGGAAAGTTTTTCTTCACATATCAATGTTTAGTTTATGCTTTTTGTCTAAAGGCTGACAACTACCAGCTGGAAATAAGCAGCCTGGAGAGGCCCATTAAAAAAAGGGGTGGCCGGTTGTTGTGGTCCGCGGTGCTACTACCCACCCTGCCCCCCTCTAGGTTACACACAACTGCATAGCCCTCCAACATAGAGCAACAGAGAGATAGGGTAAATTATCACGGAAATAAATCACAGCAACATTACAGCTAAAAGAAATCGTCCCCATTACTACAGACAATGCCAAAACTTCACCTCATTTTCCTAAAAAAGCACGCCTTGGTTCAGGTAAAGGCTACAAAATTGATAAATACCACAGTTACTGAATCACTAGTTTGTTGTTCTGAAATACTGTGTTATTAATGGCTATATTTGTGTATGGCTGGCAATGTCACAATCAAATATTTACCAACGTAAAAAAACTACAATGCAACGTAAAAAAATAAAAAACTAACTAACTGAAAGTTAAAGAAAGTTAAGACATGTGGGTCGCAACTGGGTTGGCATCTTGTCTAAGCTGTATGTTCTATGTTCATTGACATAAAAAATAACGCACCAAGAAGGAGCTGAATTGAATTAAAACTTCTATGTGCAAATGTAATGAGGATATATGTAAATAATTACAATATTAGAGTGATAGAAGAAGTTTAATGTCTTGTCATCCCAGCTCTAGTGAAAAGGCAGGCCAAGGGAGTGTTGCGGATACATTCCTGGGAGACAAGCAAGCATTCTCCTGCTGAAAAATGCCAATTGGAATGGCTACCCAGATCATCACGTCAGCAGTTGGGCAGTGTGTGTCGCAAAAGCAGGATTAAAACAGAACCTGGATTTATCATTTACATATTGTCATGCTTCCGGGTTCTCCTCCTGCTTTCGATTCCACACACTTCCCATAGGGCACCTCAGCATAATGTCATCACCACATGTCCTCCATCCGCCAATCACAAACTACCTTTCTTTCCTTTATTTCCCCTGAATGCTGATTCATGCCAACTGTTAGTCATTTACTTCTCTGTATACATACACCTTTGTTTGATCCGTCACTTCGTGAGGTATTGCCAACAGACTGTTGTGTACTGAGTATTTTCTTGTATCTCTCTCTGGTTACGATCTCTTCTTTGTCACTTGGTTCTTGTGTTGTTGGTTTGCTCCTTTAATTTGGTTGCCGGTCAGTTTTTGATTATTCTGTTTTTTGACTCTGACTTGTCTTTCTGGTTTTGGCTTTGTCTCTCCCTACCCAGTTATGTTTACTTTGGTATTGCTGCTCTTTATTATTATCCAACCTTTTAACTTTTGCTCTTTATAAGTAAAACTGGTCTATCTTTTAGATCTGCAAGTGTCTGGTCAAGTCATTCTATCGTCACACATGTCTGCCTGAGGTATAACTGCATTGCAGGTTTTGCAGCAATCCGCTTTTTCTATTTGTAGTAAAAGATATACAGAAGTGCCCAGGCTCTTCAATCAACTTTGACAGAGAAAGAAAAAGAAAAGAAAGTACATGTTTAAAATGCCAAAAAAGATTTGTTAGATCTTTTGGCAAATGAAGTAATACAACAACACACTCTAATCAATTTGAATGAAGAAATAAACTTTTGTGAACATACAGGTGGTTGTTGTCGTTGTGGGGGTGGTGGTCGTGGTTTTTGTGGTGGTGGTGGTGGTGGTGGTTGTGGTGGTCGTTTCTGTGGATGATTGAAAAAGTCATTTTTGAGGAGGACACAAGAAACAAAAGAGATTTTAAATATTCTTAAACAGCAAGAGCTTATTTCAGTCCAATACTGTAATGCAATGACATCTTAATATATTTTTACTTTTTCTTGGTAACAAGCATAGGGGGTTATATAGTATATAATTAATTATACAATTAGAAATAAGGTGTCAGACTGTGTAGTTTAGCTTATTTTAAACACAAACAATAATTGTCATCTGATCCAGTTGATTCACGAGACATCTAGGTGATCTGCACGCTTGTCACAATATTGACCCATATAACCAAACTAGTTTTAATACAAGCAATTTATTGACAAGACATTAATAACAAAGTAAATAAAACATTAAATGATAAGTTGGACTAATATATTCATAATAGGAAGTCCAGATACATCACATTCATTTAAGGAGACTATATAAGTTTGCTGAGACTCAGAGGAAGCTATTTTGTGCAGCAATAAGGCATTATTAGTAAGTGACCAATAATACACAATTTCATAAGTCAAATGACAACACAATCACTCTTGCTAACGATCAGTAAGCGATAGATAAATCGTGTCTTTGATTTTAGTTGTGATGTTGTGGAAAAAAAACTGGATATGCTTGCTAAAAAATTCACANATTTATGACTTGTACTTTTTTACATCAAATAATTGAAAGTAACTATGTAACTTTTACTCAAAGTAAATTTTAAATTGAGTACTTTTTTACTTTTACTCGAGTGGATTTTTAGATGGGTAGTTTTACTTTTACTTGAGTAGAATTTAAGCAAAGTAAAGGTACTTTTACTTAATTACAATTTTCCAGTACTTTTTCCACCTCTGCTCTAAAATCATATTATCAATAAGAACAGCACAGAGGACTGGACCATAGAAGTGCATTTGTGTGTGGTCACATTACTGGAAGTGTACTGCTGGTTTGAGTTCAGACTGGCCTGGTCTTTTAGCATGGTCGGGGGAGGTGGTCCGTTGACCCATGGGTTGTCCAGGATGGCTCCTGGTACTCAGCTGGTTTAGTTGCTGGTTGGTCTGCAGGCTTCTCATGAAGTGAGGGCTGACGTGCAGGCTTCAATGGAGATTCATGGTCACGTCTCCTGGCGTCTGGCAGTCGGTGCTGGCTTATTTTGTCCACAGCTGAGCGGGCCCCTGGCTACATCTTGATTTCTTTCAAGAGCTCTTTTGAAGGTACTCTGCTTCTGGCTGAGTCTGCTTCTAGGGGACCCATCTTCCGCTGGTCATCTTCTCGTTAGCTGAGCTCCGCTTGGAGTGGAGCGCAAGAGCGTTGCGTGAGAGAGTGTGGTCTTCAGCTCTCAGTATCAGGATACATAATGGATGCCGTGACACCAATTTTCCTCCTGCTAAGTGCCTGGAAACTGTCCGGATAGAGATCAAGTTGCCACCTGTCTGTTTGTCATGTAACCAGACCACACCTTATCATTTACATATTGTCATGGTTCTGGGTTTTCCTCCTGCTTCTCCTCGATTCCACAAACTACACTTTGCATAGGGCACCTCAGCATGCCGTCAGTCACCTCCATCCGACAATCACAAACTACTTTTCTTTCCTCATCCCCTGAATGCTGATTCATGCCACCTGTTAGTCATTTACTCCTCTGTATACATACACCTTTGTTTGATCTGTCACTTTACGAGGTATTGCCAACACACTGTTGTGTACTGAGTATTATCTTGTCTCTCTCTGGTTACAATCTCTTCTTTGTCACTTGGTTCTTGTGTTGTTGGTTTGCTCCTTTAATTTGGTTGCTGGTCAGTCTCTGATTATTCTGGTTTTTGACTCTGACTTGTCTTTCTGTTTTTGGCTTTGTCTCTCCCTACTCTGTTATGTTTACTTTGGTATTGCTGCTATTTTTATTATTATCCAACCTTTTACCTTTTGCTATCTATAAATAAAACCGGTCTATCTTTTAGATCTGCAAGCGTCTGGTCAAGTCATTCTATCGTCACACGTGTCTTCCTGAGGTATAACTGCATGCCAAGTTTTGCAGCAATCCGCTTTTTATTTGTAGTAAAAGATATGTTGGTTTTGGTTTGTTTGCTGATTTGTTTGATTCTCTGGTTTTCGACTACTATGTTTGCCCGCTTGTTGCTGTTAAGCCTAATTGTCAACTTGTGTAATAAAGCCCATTCTACTTTTAGCTTTGCGTGTATTGAACTAAGTTTGATGATTCTGACAAGATGTTTAAAATGCCAGAGAGGACTTGTTAGATATTTTGGCAAACAAATAAATAAAACAACACACTTTAATCAATTTGAATGAAGAAATAAAGCTTTTGTGAACATACGTTTTTTGGTTGTTGTGGTTGTAGTTGGGGTGGTGGTGGTGGTGGTGGCTCCGGTGATCTCTGTGGATGAGTGAAAAAGTCATTTTTGAGTAGGACACAAGAAGCAAAAGAGATTTCAAGTATTCTTAAACAGACAGAGCTTATTTCAATCCAATATTGTAATGCAATGACATCTTTTGACATCATTTTTACTTTTTCATGATAACAAGACATGATGGTTTGGCATCTTGTCTAAGCTGTATTTTCTATGCATTATACGCTCATTGACAAAATATAACGCACCAAGAAAGGGTTGTTAAAATCGATTGAAACTGTCTATGTGTGAATGTAATGATGATATGTGTAAGTGATTACAATATTGAAGTGAAAGGAGAAGTTTGCTGTATAATAGAAAGCAGGCTTTAGTACCCTGTTAGGCTGCTTCTAGAATGGATACAATATGAGATACGGTTGGGCATGGGGGCATACAGGTTCTGAACGGCATCATGTGGCACAAATGCCCACAGATGTTGCAGCTGGGCCTGTGGATCCAGCACGCCTGCAGGCTGTCAAAGCTTGCGTCCCATATGGTCTCATAAATGCTCGACTGGTGATAAATCTGGTGACCGGGCAGGCCAAGGAAGTGCTGCACTCTGGCAGAAACATTCCTGGGACACAAGCAAGCATTATCCTGCTGGAAGCCCTGCCATGAGAGGCAGCACATGTGGCCGGAGGATGTCCTGCATATACAGCTGAGCTGTTAGTGTGCCTTGCGCACTACTAGGGGTGACTGACTGTCACATGCAATGACTACCAAGATCATCATGCCAGCACTTGGGCAGTGTGTTGCTCCACAGCAAAAACAGGATTAAAGCGCTCACCACGAGGCCTCCATACTCAAACCCGACCGTTGTCGGATCCCAAACTGAATCTGGATTTGTTGCTAAAGACAAAACGATTCCAGTCCGTAGCAGTCCAGGGTTCGGCGAAATGGACATCGAAAACGAAATTTCAAATCTGTTTAATAAACATCACCTTAATTTTGGATCAGCGCTCGTCACAATTTGTTTGTCCATCAACACGCAATCTTTAACACAAATCCAGGCATCACTCAAATTGCATTCCATGAAGCAAATGCCATTGAAGTCTTAAGTCTTAGAGTAGACAGTCCCTGTCCTGCCTATACATCGAATAACTTTACATTATCAACAATATGTCGTCCACCTTTTCCTTACTTGGAAAAAAGAGTTTGCAGAGTTTCTAACAAGTACAGCTCTCTCTGCGGATAAGGCTCTTATAGTCAGAGATTTCAACATTCATGAGAATAGCCAAGACCCTTTAAAAATAGCTTTTGAGATACTCATTGATGAAATGGGCTGTACTCAAATCGTGATAGGGCCTACTCACCACTGACCAAAGAAGAAAGAGGTTAGAAGAAAAACGCTTGTGCCATGCTACAATCATCATACTCGTACACTAAAACAAAAAGCTNTAGATTTAGTACTATTGGGGGGAATTAAGGTAGAAAACCTTTATTTAATAATACACAAAGTCGTTTTAGGTTATAATGTCTGCATGCCGTCCAACTACCAATATAAGCGAAATATAACTGCCTACGCTATAGATGCCCTTATAAATAGCCTACCAGATTTAGCAAACATCCCTGCCCTGTTGGGCCTTGATGAGCTTGAAAGTAATACTGAAATCCTGCAATCCACTCTTCAATCAACTCTCGATAGTGTAGCACTGATAAAGAAGACAGAGGTTAGAAGAAAAACGCTTGTGCCATGCTACAATCATCATACTCGTACACTAAAACAAAAAGCTTGTAGTCTGGAACGTAAATGGCGTACATCACAACTAAACTCCGAATTGAGTGGAAAAACAGCATCATACAATATAAGCGTACCCTGAACGCAGCTAAAGATTCTTATTTCTTGTTACTCATTGAGAATAACAAAAATAATCCTAAAGTCCTGGCCAGCACTATATCTAAACTAACTGCTAAGATTAAACAGTTGAAAGATTGTTTTCAAACAACATACAACTGTGATGACTTTATCAGATTCTTCAATGACAAAATAAACCATATTAGAACACAAATCCAAAATATGCCTGTAAGTCTAATAACATGGCATGTTGTGTGCCCTGCCAGCCCAAAAGGCAAACTGCTATCCTTTAGCCCTATCCAACAGAATGAATTAGTCTCACTGATTAGCTCATCCAAATCAACATGCATCCTCGACCCAATACCAACAAAACTATTCAAACAGATCGTCCCCTGTGTGGTTAAACCTCTGCTCTTTATAATAAACTCGTCCCTCAGTCTAAGTACCTAAATTATTAAAACTCGCAGTCGTAAAAAGCCTGAATTCGATCCCAATGAACTATAGACCATTTCCAATCTCCCCTTCATAGCAAAGATCCTACAAAAAGTGGTCTCACAACAACTGTGCTCCCACCTACAAGAAAACTCGCAGTCTCCANCAAACTCACTCATCCATGTCTTTGGACCTTGTTTCGTGCACTGGTATGCAGTCATGTTGGAACAGGAAGGGGCCATCCCCAAATTGTTGCCACAAAGTTGGGAGCATGAAATTGTTCAAAATCTCTTGGTCTGCTGAAGCATTAAGAGTTCCTTTCACTAAGGGGCGGAGCCTAACTCCTGAAAAACAACCCCACACCATAATCCCTCCTCCACCAAACTTTACACTTGGCACAATGCAGTCAGACAAGTACCGTTCTCCTGGCAACCGCCAAACCCAGACTCGTCCATCGAATTGACAGATGGAGAAGCGTGATTGGTCACTCAAGAGAACACGTCTCCACTGCTCTAGAGTCCAGTGGTGGCAAGCTTTACACCACCGCATTTGACGCTTTGCATGGCGCTTGGTGATGTAATGCTGAAATGCAGCTGCTCGGTCATCGAAACCCTTTCCATGAAGCTCTCTACGCATGGTTCTTGAGCTAATCTGAAGGCCATGTGAAGTTTGGAGGTATGTAGCGATTGACTCTGCGGAAAGTTGGTGACCTCTGCACACTATGCGCCTCAGCATCTACTGACCATGCTCTGTCATTTTACATAGTCTACCACTTTGTGGCTGAGCTGCTGTCGTTCCCAGTCACTTCCACTTTGTTATAATACCACTGACAGTTGACTGTGGAATATTTAGTAGTGAGGAAATTTCACGACTGGACTTGTTGCACAGGTGGCATCCTATCACGGTACCGCGCTGGAATCAACTGAGCGCCTGAGATCAACCCATTCTTTCACTGTGTGTAGAAGCAGTCTGCATGCCTAGGCGCTTAGTTTTATACACCTGTGGCCATGGAAGTGACTGGAACACCTGAATTCAATGATTTGGATGGGTGACTGAATATTTTTGCCAATATAGTGTACCTCTCTAAGGTGGTTAATAAACACAAAGACAACTAATTAATCCTGACATTTATGCGTGTCTTATGATGTCTTATGGTGGCTTAACTTCCAAAACCTGCAAAGAGTTTGCAATTCTTTTTAAAACAAGACTAGGAAAGCCTGAGTTTAGAAGCCTGAGTTTCTAAAAATGTTTTAAAAGAAAACATGATAGCATCAACCTAACATAGGTACTTTAGCTGAGTTTAAATATGGTCCGCAATCCGGGTACTTATGGTAACATCAACCTAATGTAGGTACTTTAGCTGAGTTTGAATGTGGTCCGTGAGTTGTGTACTTATGATAGCATCACCCTAACGTGGAAACTTTATGTATGTCTTTGCACTGCTTCTCTTTACAATAATATTTCGAGCAAAGACACAAATCCACGGAACACGACGTGCCTATGCAATTTTGTGGCAAAAGACAGTCATTGCATGTACATGCATGTTTTAACAAAGTTCATCAGTCAGTTGGGAAGTGAAACTGCCTCTTTTAGGCCAGCCTAAAATACTATTCAATACTAAACAGTACACCTTAACAGAATTACACAGTGTAAAGTCTAATCTCTCTCCTAAGACACCCAAACTTTTGCTTTGCTAATGGCTTGGTCAAGATATCTGCCTTCATGTCATCTGTAGGACAGTACTGCAGTTGAATTTGCCCATTCTACAGACATTCACGAATGTAGTGGTAACGAATGTCTATGTACTTTGTCTTTGAATGATCAACTGGATTCTTCGCGATGGCAACAGCTCCTGGTTGTCTTCCAGGATCACGCTAGGTGTAGCATCCATTCCGAGATCACTCAGTAGTCGTGTAAGCCAGGTGCATTCCTGTGCTGCTTGGCTGAGAGCGACGTATTCAGCTTCAGCTGTTGACAGTGCAACCGTTGACTGTTTCTTGTTGATCCAACTCACTGCTCCTCCACCCAGTAAGAAGACATTACCGGCGACGGTCATCCTGATCTTCAGCCCAGTCAGCATCTGAGAAGCCAACTACAGTTCCAGACTCTGACTGCTCATACTTGAGAGCGAGGTTCACGGTGCCCTTCAAGTTACGAAGAATTCTTTTCACAGCAGTCAGATGTGCAGTATTTGGATCTGCATTGAACTTTGACACAACACTCACTGCTTGTGCAATGTCTTGTGCAATGTTGCTGACGCCATCATTTTTTTTTAACTTCACGTTTACGCCAGCTGGGGTTGTAACTGGATTGGCTTTATCCATTCCATATTTGTGTGGAATGGCTTTAATGTAATGCTTCTGGTGAAGAAACACACAGTTCTTTGTCTTGTCTTGGACAACAGAGATGCCCAATATGTAGGACAGCTCACCCATGTTTTTCATCTTGTAACGCTTCTTCAGGGCAACTTTCAACTCATTCATGCTGTCTGTTGATTCTGTAATCAGAATCCAATATCCTTCATGAACTCTGTGAAAGTCTTACTCCAGCAGCGAGGGGACTGCTTAAGCCCATATACTGACTTCTTCAGTTTACACACTAAGTGCTCCTGGCCTGGTTTGACATACCCCTCTGGTTACTCCATGTAGATTTCCTCCTCCAAATGTCCATTTAGGAATGCAGTTATTACATCCATCTGATGAACATGTAGGTTATTCTGAACAGCAAAGGACAGCAATGTACGAATTGAACTCAATCGTACTACGGGTGAAAAAGTTTCATTGTTGTCAGCGCCATACAAACAGGCTTCATCAAACAGACGGTAGCCCTTGGCATTGTTTGCATATTCCACAAAACGAAGCTTCACAGCTTTCTTGTCTAGCTTTCTTCTCTCTATGTCTGGGACATGTGCATAAGCTACACAGCCAAATACTCTCATGTGACTCATGTTTGTTTTTTTGCCACACCATCTCTGGTTGGGGGGTCTCTTGCTTCAGAACAGACAAGTAGTCATCAATAAATGTCTCAAAGTACTTTGATCCACCTAGGGATTCAGTCTGCATGGGACCACAGACATCACCATGGATCAGCTGCAACTTACTCCCACTGGCTTGAAAGACTTTCTAGACAGCTTGCCCTCCACACATGCTTCACAAAAGGAAACTTCCTTCTCTGCAGAAAAGTCCACTTCGCTTGCCAGAGTTTTAAGCTCCTTCAACTTGGTAGGGTGTCCCAGTCGGTAATGCCATAGACTGGCTGCTACTGATGCACTTGCTGCACCATGAAAGGCAGGCGAACTTCCCTTGACGTCCAGCTGATACAATCCATCAGATCTTTGTGTTCCCATTCCTCAAAGATCTCCATCTTCACCATAGATGTAGCACCGAGACTTCTTCAACTGCACTGTATTTCCTTTTCTGGCAGCAGCTCCCTCTGAGAAGAGATTCCCAGATAGCTTGGGAACATACAGCACATCATACATAGTGACATCTTTGACATGACTTTGAAAGTCATTTTCACTTTGACGTCACCAAGTCCTTGGGTGTCAACCACTCTGCCGTTACCAAATCTCACTGACTGTGGTTTGGAGAATTCCTGGTAGTCCTGAAGAATTTCTTTACGACAGGTCATCATCAGCCACTCGACCTGCTGCGGCATCTCATTCTGATTAGCTTCTCTGCCACTGATAGACCGTGTAAATTATTATTATTATGGCAGTTTGACCAGCAGTGTTTGACCCAGCCCAGAAAATACAAGCACTGCTGGGCCTTTTTTATAACTGCAGTGATGTGTTTGTTCCATTGGAGGTCCTGCTGAATTATGGCACCCAGGACTTTATTACTGAATCTTTTCTTTTTGTGTGAAGTCAATGGTCATCTCTACAGTTTTTGTTTGTTTTATACCAAGTTGTTAGTACCACACAATGACACTTCAACACAGTGTGAAAACTGAGTGGCTATCTATCTAGTAGAAGGTCAGGAATGATGGTATTGAAAGCTGTGCTAAAGTGGGCATGCAGACATAAGAGTTAAGGCCATCCAGGTGTTGCAGGATGTCAAGTGATTGCCATGCACAATAAAAAGTAAATTCCTCAGGATCTTGTTTTTATGAAAAAATATGTCGTGAAAATGACAGTGATGTCATAATTACGAGAAAATATGTAAACCAATGTAGTCATAGTATGCCTGAGAAGACCAGTGTCCAAGAAGTTGAATGATGTGGTCTAGGAGTCCCTGACGGGAGGCTGTAGAAGCTGCACTAATTTATAAACCCAAGAAATGCACTGGCGTGTAACCATTGAGAGAGAAAGGACAGGACGGAGGTGACTGTGAAACCAGTGGCATGATATGATGGACGCTGGTTCTATGACAAAAATTGGATCTGCTGGTTGAGCATCTAGGGAAAGCCTCAGATTGATGCAATGTACCAGAAGTTCATATGGACTGAGCGATGGAGGAGATGGAAGTTGAGTGTCTGTAAGCAGTGTAATATAATGTCTGAGGTGATAGGTGATTGCTGAGGTGGAAAGTGAGGTTCAGCTTTTTGAAATTCCTTTGATGATAAGGGAAATCTGAGAGTGGTTTAACGAAGAACAAGGTGAACCAGTTTTGTGAAGAAACTGATTGCAGGCAAATATACTCATGAAGGTGGAGGAATGGATGGAGTGCAGTGAGCTGGCTTACAAGAAATAGGCGGTAGTTGAGAAGTCGTCTGAAGGGAAGGTTTACCTTCTTTCAAAACAGTAGGTTGAGAGCATTGTAGCCTGGGGTTGCAAAATTACTTGCCTTAGATGAGGGTTAGGTGTTACGTTGGAGCAGCTTGCAAGGGGAAGCGAAACATCGACCTGAATTAAAATTGTTGCAAACCGTCTGTCAATCTAGGACAGGCAAAGAGTAGACCTGAAGGCATGAGCATAGGAAGCTAGAGACTGGTATGAGAAGAACGGACGGTCAACGAGGGAGCAGGAAGACAGCGATATAAAGGGCAGGCACAAGCCTTGCAGGAGAGTGCACTGCAGCCCTCAAAAACATGACAGTGAATCTCCAGGTCCAAAGTGCCCCAGTTAGTGGAAAAATGTCACTGCTGGAGTGCCGCAGTACCAAAGCAATTGGCTAGATCCAGAACAATAGCCAGGTAGTCATCTAGTTCCTTGTGCAGAGAAGGGAAGCCAGAGAACACAATGTCATGGTGAAAGGAGAAGGTAGGGGCAAACTTGGAGGGGCGAGGGCCTGAGGATTAAAAAGTGAGACACATCACTAGCATCTGTGACCAAGTTGTGACCTCAGAGGGGCATGAGAGAAGCTCTCCCACACACAACCCTCAGAAAATCCAGACTACGCCACCCCAATTTACTGGGTAGGGGATCCCACACTAGGCCTAGCTAGTGGCTGGAACTGGACAGGAATATATTGGGGAGAAAACTGGGATAATTGCTCTTTAGAAGATCAGACTTAAAGACTTAAAGATCTACCTTTCAGACCATCGAAAAAGGAAAAATAACAACTTTAAATATTTTGAGCAGAACACTGAAGCAGCAGTAGTCAGAGTAGTTGGGACAGAGACAACAGACCTCGCTCATGGAGCAGAGTGAGGAGGAGCAGGGTAGAGGAGTCGCTGGCTACTCGCAAATTCGTCATCCGAAGTGGTGATGTCCAGATTCATGGCAGATAAAGCTGAGAAGTAGTAGATGCAGCTGAATGAGGGCACAGCTACGTCAGTCTGAAATTTGTCACGAGAAGGTGAGGAGAGTGGAGTGTTTTATAGGGGACGTAATGATGGATAAAACATACTTAATACTTCCTAGGTTTACTTTTGGGATGAGGTCACAGTTAAGGTTTCCAACTCATGACCCTTCCAGGCAGATCATGTTTGTGCAGCATGCGCAGTAAAACTACAGTAGACCTTTAGAACATTTTTCCCCAAAACAATACACTTAATAACTTACATCTACAGGGGTTAGTAATACTGACAGCTAGACTTAAGTTGGTTGCAGTAAATCCACCCGAGCACATGCAACTGTATCCTCCTATTGTGTTGGTGCACATGGAGACATTCATCCACATCCTAAAGATCAAAATGATTAGCATCTCAATTGTAATTGTTGTATTATCCTGAAATGTACATAAAGAGGTGGTTTCCCAATTAGGGTCTATGCCAGATCCTGGACTCAATGTTTTTTCAATATACTTTCTCCATTTAGAATGCTGTGTAAGATTTGGCTAGTCTCAGACGTGATCATGAAGGGCCAGACATGACAAAACAAGAATATCTGGGGATAACTGACAGGTTTTAGGCTAAATGTGGGGCAAACTGAAAAAAAAAATACTTTTAATGACTTACCTCTACAGGGGTTAGTAATGCTGACAGCTAGACTTGAGTTGGTTGCAGTAAATCCAGCCCAACAAGAGCAACTGTATCCTCCTATCGTGTTGGTGCAAGTGGAGTTTAATCCACAGACAGATGGTGCAGAGAGACATTCATCCACATCTGAAAAATCAAAAAGATCTCAATTGTATTGGTTGTAGTATCCTGAAATATACATACAGGGGTGGTTTCCCAGAACAGGTTTATGCCAAATCCTAGACTTCAGTTTTCCTTCAACAGAGTATCTAAATTTAGAATCCAGACCAAAATCAAATGTCTCAAGGCATTGGAGATTCAAGCAGGGGGTAAACGCAAAAACGCTAAAAGTCAGCAAGACTTTTGTCAGTCCACAGGTGTAAGATAAGTTAGCAGAGCTGAAGATTCACCTAGGAAACTTTATGGAATTTGCATTTGTTAATATTTAATTTAATGAGGACAGGCAATAAATTAATAAGATATTGCTTATTTTTGTTTTGATTACAAACATCAATGTATTCAAACAGTGCATTCCGATAAAGGAGAGAAAAGTCAGCAAGAATATTAGCAATTGCATATCTTGAGAAAGTCTAACAGAATACCAGTCTATGGACAGTAAAAAAATAAATGGAAGAGGGTTTCAGGATGCTCATTACCAATGTTGCATTACAGAACACTGAATATGCATTTACTGCTTAATCTATAGATCATTTAAAGGAAACTTTCTTAAACTTTCTTATTAAAACATTTTGAGTCATTTCCAAATCATTGTAGTAAGCACAAGCAAGAGAGACAAGGCCTTTTTGGAAGAGAACATTAATTTTTTAGAAGCCTAGAAGAACATATTTTTCCAATGGGGAACTAAATGTGTCAAGATTGGTAAATGTGTATCCTGCAACCCTAGTTAGCATTAAAATTCCATGAGAAATTGCATGAAAAATCATTGAAAAGGTGCAACCGGCTAAATGTTGGCCTGATCCACAGGGGATTACAAGTTTGGTCCCTGGTAATGCTACATCCACCTGTGGCTGGGAGACCAACAGAGCACAAATGATCTCGTTCTCTCTGGGTGGATAGGAAGCCTCCCTCTGGCAACATCACCCAGTGCAGACATGTCAGTCTGTTAGGAGAACTGGCAGTTAAGGTTCCACCAAATATGATAAGGTGTCTGACATTGGCTTAGCAGCAGTTTGTAAGATCACAATGGGACCACAATAGTAGGAGCTGACTTAAAGATCTATCTTTCAGACCATCAAAAAAAGAAAAATAACAATATTTAAATATTTTGAGCAGAACATTACACAGACATATAATATCTTACCAATACATTGGTTGATAATGCTGACAGGCAGATATATGTTGGTAAATCCCTCCCAGCAAGAGCAACTGTATCCTCCTATTGTGTTGGTGCAGGTGGAGTTTGGGCCACATGCAGATACGTCAAGTAGACATTCATCCACATCTGTAATGAAAGGTATCTTCTTGTAATTTCAGCATATTTCTAACCAAAAATCATGAATACAACATCACATTTCTATGAAACCTCCTGCCTCTAAAAAGGTCATCACTAATATTTAGACTTGAGTTGGCTGCAGTAAATCCTTCCAAGCAAAAGCAACTCTATCCTCCTTTTGTGTTGATGCAGGTGGAGTTTAGACCACATAAACTACAATTCAGGTTTGGAATGAATGTTTCTAATGATATAAAACAGTGCAACATGACAGGTTTTAAAGGTATTCAGTGAAGTGAAGAATGGCATAAGATAACTTGACAAACTGATTGTAAACAGTATGACAAATATTATTAAATAAAGTTTACTTTTAAAATATTTATAATATTGAAAAAAACAGCAAATAAATCTAAAAAATCCTGTGCAAATTATTATGCAATGACAAGAAAAAGTATGTGAAGTTTTCTGTATTAGCTGATCATAGAATGTGATAAGTACAGACAAGCACAATGCGCCAAAGCACACAAACAACATTTAACTGCATTTAATTCTCTGGATGTCTGATGTTTGTTCTCTGGGTGTCAGGTGAATGGCATCTCTAATGTGTTAAGGTCTGAGCCCTAACTAGGCCACTCCACATGCCAGACTTTATTATTTTTTAAAGCCATTCTGTAGTAGATTAACACCAATGTTTAGATTTATATCAATTGCTCTGTTACAGCATCCAGCTTCTACAGAGTTGCAGTCAGCAGTCACTTTGACACAAATCTGTAGGGCATATTACAACACTTTATGGTATGCCGTACGAAGTGCTGTGTGTTTCCTTCAAAAAAAGTCAACCTTATTTTTAGTCCAGATTATTTTTAGTACAGATATCTGTATCTGTATTTTCCCAATAGCATTTTGGAGTGTCAAGGTGCTCTTTAGTGTGAGCAACAATGTCATTTTATTGAGAGCAGTGGCTTTCTCTGTGGTGTCCCATGGTGGACACTTTTTTTCAAACTGTGGACTGAATACCACTTTGAGATTACTTTAGGAGGTCTTCTGAAATCCCTGCAATGTTTGGTTGACATCAGCAGATCTGCTTCTTGTGATTAGCAAACTCAAATTGTTTGAACATTTTTTAGTCAATGCAGTCAAAGTAGCTCTAATCCACAACTTCAATCTCATTGAAATTCATCTCTTTGAGTTAATCATCTTTGTATCTTATCTTTAGGACAACTGTGCTAAATGTGATCAAATTTGCTAAGTTGTCATTAAAACACTTATCTTCAACCAAACACCAACATTTAGATGCTTACCTACACAAGAGTTATTTACACTGATGTTTAGACTAGAATTGCTTGCAGTAAATCCATCCCAGCAAGAGCAACTGTGTCCTCCTATCGTGTTGGTGCAGGTGGAGTTGAATCCACATACAGATGGCGCAGACAGACATTCATCTATATCTGAAAAATCAAAATGATTAGTATCTGATTTGTAATTGTCGTAGTATCCTGAAATGTACATACAGAGGTGGGTTCCCAGACAGGTAAAATGTTCTGTAAGATTTGGCTAGTCTCAAGGGGCCAGACGTGATCATGAAACAGGAACATCTGGGCATAACAGAGATTTTAGGCTAAATGTAAGTGGGAACAAACTGAGAGACTAATGTTTAATACAAACCAAAATCATAGATCTCAAGACCTTAAGCATTAAGAGTAAAGCATGTAGATAAATAGTTACATAAATATAAGCAGTAAAATAAACATTACCACTCACACAGGTAACACAGTTTCATTAGTTATTGATACTGTAAGAGCAGTAATTAATAATTGTTATATAAAAATGACATTCTGTAAATGGTTGGTCAAAATCTGCTGTATGTATTGGATGATGTAGAATGGTAGGCGGAGTGAGTGAGTGAGCGAGTGGGGGAGTGAGAGGAAAAGCGCGGGAGAGTGGAAAAGGAGCAGTGCAGAGAAAATATGGCGGAGCGCGTCTGGTAGCAGTTACAAGTAGTTTAAGGGCCGCGTTCAGCATTAAAAAGTGAAGTCTACGAACGAGTCTCCTTCGCTTCATTTCTCGGTTCAACCACGCTACCCATCGCCAACTCAACTAACCCACAGCCCAAGTCTGAGTCGGACCAACAACCACATATC
>CM067481.1:14455268-14598926 GCA_034552555.1 Semaprochilodus insignis | reverse complement strand
TATAGCAACCCCTTTTGTTTTTAAAATCACCACCAGAGGCTACCACCAATGTGTATCTGTTCTCTTCAGCTGGTCTAAACTGAGTCTCTTGCAGCATTGCCATATCTACTTCATTCCTGTGCAGAAAATCCAAAATTCGAGCCTTTTTCAAAGGAGAACTTATGCCCCTCACATTAAATTACATCACAATGTATCCATTTTTCAAATATAATAAACAGGTGAAATCCTGAGAATTGCTCATGAAAACATGCTCACCTGAGAATTTTAAATCAAAGAAATAAAGATATGAAATAAACAATAATAAGGTTAAACAATGTTCAAAAAATTAAACACATACACAAAGATAGGATTACATAATATCTTTGTTGAAAACTGACAGATATACTTTAGTTGCTAGTACATACCTGTTGAATTTAGACACCCCGTATCTATAAAATAATAAAAATAAAAATAAGATTTTTATTTAGAAACAACACTGACAAACTGAACTTTTATAATGTTGATGTTCAAACAAAATCATGTATCTCTATTTTTGTCGATTTTATTTCCTTTACATTGTGTGAAAATGCTCCACAGTTTACTTGGAATAAAACCTCTTTACATTTATATACATTGAAGTTATGAAGGTTTTTGCCCTCTTCTTGGACAGTGATAATGTCATTTTTAATTAAATGCAAAATATTTCTGAAATCAGACAGAGATTAACTGTTTATTTCTCATTTATCACTGTTTTTTCATCCATTCTAAATAAGTTACATTTTTCATGTATGTCACACAGAATTTGTTTTGGCCACTCACACGTAGAGTGTAATAGTTTATGTACCTCATGTACGGTGAGATACTGCAACGAGTGCTCCAAAAAAGTGACCTTCATGTTCATGGTAAAATTACGCACAATTACTTAGTTTCTGCATAAAATATTTGTATTTTTAGTAATAACCAATCAAAACGTGATGACGCTAAGCTGTCCATCAATTGTCTTTTGAGTTTATGTCGTTTATGTCGTTTTCACAGTGTAGCAGGGGGCAGGTAAAAATAATTTAGAACAATATTATGTTTCACCACCCACTCCCTTTGCCTCCACCTAGCACCGAGTAAAACACTCAGCAAGCTCAGAGACCCTCTTACATTATAATGCATTATAATTTCAGATTAACATTGGCTTTAAAAAGCACAATCTTCACATGTGCCAACTGTTATATTCTTGTATTAGCTCATACATACTATTCAGCTCAGTCACTGGTTGGCAAAACTGTCCATCATCTGGTAAACCACTGATGCATCCACATGGGCCAATGGTGATCTCATTACAGTATCCATTCGTTTTACACTTGTCACACGGCCAAAAATACTGATCCTCACATCTGCACTGGTATCCCGTATTGTTCAAAAGACACACTGTGAGAAAAACAAATAATTTAGGGAAAAAAGTTTTATGTTACAGTCAAGCAGTGGTTTAAAGGCATGGCAATATATATATATATATATATATATATATATATATATATATATATATATACATATATATATATATTTATATAACAGTATGGGGATGGTCCCTTCCTGTTCCAACGTGACTGCACACCAGTGTACATACTGCCAACCAAGAGGACCACCTCCAGGGTCGGGCTCGTGTTGAAGGGCCCATGTGATGGCCTCCTTGATACTTCAACGAAAGGGGGCATTTATTTGGTAGTGAGGGATGACTGGTTCAGGCTCTGGACTGGGAGGATGGTGCGAAATGCAAGTGGCCAAAGAACAGTTCTTGTGGTCTGTTCACACCAAAAATGGATGTTTTGCCCTCTTGAGGCAGTAAATTCACAGGCAAGCAAGAGACCACCATGGGAAACATATTTTTGTAAAATAATGCCAGGGATAAATTTGCCATGCCAGGTGTTCTTTCCCCAGCTTCTTGGCAGGTGAGAACATCATAGCTGATGACCAGGATCAGAGGCAGGATACATAAAATTATCAAGCAACCTTTGATTAAACAAGTTATTCGCAACTCTTGGTTGAGCAGTATGTGTTTCTCTGGGCAGACAATGAGGTTATTTACTGATAAATGGGGCTAGGATTCATTTGGTATAAACAAGAAATGATAAATCTACAAGAACACCACATGAAAAAAATGTATTAAGTGAACTCTGCTAATAAATATTTGAATCATAAAGTACATGGAGCTTCCAGAAAATATAAATGTTAATAAAATGTATTTATGTATTTTAAAACAAACATTAAACGGACAAACATAAACTAAAAAAAACAAAGCTTTAAAATATAAAAAAGATAATAAATAGCTCCCTGAAATCAAACACACTTTGTCTTTGATTCAAGATATGTAGTATGATAAGCACATGTATTATGCGAGTATTAAATTTAACTTTTCTCAATCACTAGCTTGTCATCAATTTCACTGTGTTTTTTAGAGCGAGAAGTGGCTGACCTGTGATGTCACTACTGGTGAGTGCCATATTGGGATACAAACAAATGTGTAAAAAAGATGAATAAATTTAACTATGACAAGATAAAATTGTTTAAACATGTATATTTCAATGACTCCCTTAATGATAGGTGGACCAAGCTTACCTGTTGTAACGTTTGCTCCACTGATTTCTGTGGTGCTGTTTAGTTGTAATGGAAAACTGATAGAGTTCAAAAAGGATTTGATTTGTTCTATCAGAATCACTTGTGACACGTTCATCTCCACCAAAACAATGTATTCCTGGGACATTATGTTGGCTGAGAAAGATAATGAGATTTTAGTTAATTAGTTAAGGTTAAAAGACAGGTAAACATGTAAAAGAATAGATTAGTTTTAGTTTAGATCATCTTACTTTGAAAATGTACTGTAAACATTTTACACAGAAAAATACACTGAATGTGGAATTTATATTTACCATCTCGTTTTTCTCTCAAATGTTCTCCATCTACATCTGTGTAACTGAGCTGGAAGATAAAAATAATTTACTTTACTCAAAAACATAGTAATACTTCATACATTATTTTTATACATTATAGACTTTATTTCTAAACGTATCAGTGGGTAATGGACCTTAAAGCAATAAATATTTTTCATAACATATATAGAGTATAACAAGGGACTGGGAGGTCTTCTGACAAAGCTAGTCATCTAAGTGGTTCCTGGGTGACCTATAGATTCTATGGCCAAAGGCAATATTGAAAATTCCAAAGACCATGGCAAAATTCTTAAATTTAAAATTAAATAAAAAAATAAAAAAATCAAATATCCTGCTATTTTCATTACTTATGACCACGGGTTTTACAGTTGCATATTCAGTAAATCTAAAATATTTTCCTTTTTTTGCCAGAAGGGGGCAGCAGTGTCCATCATCAGCCCCTGAGCAGGTCATAAAGGTGTAAAGCAGAGAACAAGACTCGAAAAGCCTAGTTTTGCCAGGCCGCCATTGGCTACTTAGCATTTGTCGTGCAGGGGTCTGTGGCATATCAACAATGGGGAGGTAGGTCCAAAATACATACCTTCCGTATTACAAGTCCCTGAGAGATAAATTACTCATATATCCACTCACGTGGATAGTTAGTTTTCCTAAAATGATATTTTAAAAGGTATCGCAGTATACCATGGTATATCAAATCGTATCACGATATGTATCGTATCACCAGGTTCTTGCAAATAAATAGCCCTAGTTTTTTGCAAGTGATGTAAGAATCCAATACAGGGCTGTTATACAAAAAGAGGCAGTTTTACATTTAATAATCCATTCATGGAGTAAGGCCAGGCAAAGCAAGGTCAGTTTATTTATATGGCATCATACATACACTGTGGTCATTCAAAGTGCTTCACAAATATTAAATATATCTTGTAGGCTGATAATCAAAGCCAGTATTCAGTATTTTTCTCATTATACGAATTGTTTTTTAACTTGCTTGTTTGCTGATAGAAGTACTTTTTGTTATTTATGCTCATATCTGATGCAGTTGTGATCAACAAAACAAATTTATGTAGTCTGGCCCACGGTGCCCGCCCCCCACTGGATTGGTAGAATTGTATGACTTACTGAGTACCACAACTAGCATATTAGTAGTCTATGTGTAGTAGTCTGTCTATGTGTAATGTAATACATTTACAGTTCTAGACTTGCACTCATATACCGAAATGGCACATCCACTCCTGATATGTGCATGTTGAACACTGTCAGTCACAGAATACTGTGTTTCTGTTTTATGTAAACATTGTCTAAACTTAATATATTTGTATAATATTTCAATTTTCGAGCCCCTATTTTGTTGTCAGTCATCAGTTTTCATTCTAGCGCTTTGCTTGTGATGAGAAAGAGAAGAGGAAATGGCTCCAGTTGATAGAGATACAAAAAAAAAAAAACAACAAGAAAATCAAAGTTTGGTGCCACAGGTCTCTAATGTTAACTAGCTAGCTAACATAGCACCTCCTTGCAAGGCCAAACTGGCCCGTTCTTGCTTTGAAACATGTCTTCGTTTTACAGCTTCAAAGCTGGTTGTACAAGATAACAACCAGAACATGAAGATGTAATTTTATGGCAAGAAACACCCTATAAAACATACAGCCTAGTTAAGGGTGTCCACATAGGGCAGGTTTGACATTTGGGGCTAGGTTAGCTAGGTTTGCTACATTAGACATTAGAGCCCACTGATTTTCAGCAACAATGTTGCTATGAGGTCTGAGGTGAAATAGGTTAAGGTGTGACTGGACTTTTAAGGTTACCTGAGCTGCCATATGAGTATGACAAAAACAGAAAGCAGCATTTAACACAGCACCTGCAAGATGGCAACAAAACACTTTTGAAAGGGCTTATATTCCCCCTGTATTTGGGAGAGAGTTGGGGGCCAGGGTTGCACAAGCACTGAAATGACTTTACAGAAAAACAGGTTATGTTTTTTTAATGCAAAACCAAACTATACCAATACTTATGATAATACCAATACTTATGATAATTAAACCATAACATTTGCTTCAGTTGCTATGAAGGTATGTGAGCATATTATCCTTACCCAAGTCACACACAGCTTCAGTATTGATACTGTATTGGTACAATACATACAAGTTAATTTATCAAGCCAATTAATCGGTCGATGATTCCATTATTTTGGCTGTTTGTCATATTTTGAGACATTTAGACCTTGCTAACAATTATGTATGTGTATTTTCCTTTCCCCAACCTTAACCTCAACCCACAACCCAATTCTAGCCTTAACCTCAACCCACAACATAACCCTAAACTGAATCTCAACCCAAAACCTAACCCTATTAACCTCAAAACCCAATCCTAACCCTAACCCTGGTCCTAATCTTAACCCTAACATAAACCTCAATCCAAAACCTAATCAGAAGACTCATCCTTACTCTAATTCTAACCCTAGCCTTAACCCCAACCCAAAACCTAACTCTAACCCTGGTTCTAATCCCAACCTTAACCTCAACCCAAAACCTATTTGTAACCCTCATTCTGAACCTAATCCTAACCCAATTTTAACCTCAAGCAAAAACTTAATCCTACCCGTCACTCTGGCACTAATCCTAACAAAACTTAATCCAGTTAAACTCCAGGTACATGATGGCTTTGGCAGCATGTCTATAACAGCTGATTGAGGATGTTAAGATAGTCTGTATTATACCAGTTACATATTGAGTGAAGGGTCATATATTTTTTAGTATTTTCAAATATAACAGTTCAAGTGAACTGAACCAAACTCAACAGATTATAAACAAATTTTATTTACACAGTTTCTCTTATTCTTAAACCCAAAACCTAATCCTACAAACCTAAAAACGCTACCCAACAATAACCTTTTAATTTCTTGTAGTGTAAGTGAGCATTTGCAGCATGTAAACAAAGAATGACCCCTGTCAACATAGTGGAACAATCCCCTAATACAGTCCCAAGCCCGATTCCCTTACTCTAATTTCGATTTTTCATCTGTCGTGTGCAAGAACAGAGAGTTGTCCCAGAAACAGCAAGCAGCATTTATGTCACACACTGAGGGGTGAGGAAAAAGGTATACTGAGAAAATCATTTCTGTAGACAGAAATATACATGCAATATGCATAAAATCCTCACCTTATGACTACCATTTTCCTGTGTTTTCTTTTTCTTTCTAGAGATTCATTCATCATTCAGACTCACGTTTCAGATAGCGCTATGTTATTGCACAGTGACCAACACGAGAAAAGAAGCATAACTCATATTTGTTATATAGAGGAGGAATAATAGACAGAAAAAGACCTTAAATAATAGACAGAAAAAGACCCAGTTCTTCAGTAAACACAAAAAATAGTCTTATCTTCAGACTTACTGGTTTAAATACCTTACAATGTATGTAAAGAGTACCAGACTTGACATCTGTAGTTATCAGTTTTCAAAACTGGTTTAAACTGGGTTTTTCCAAGATGACTTGAACTGGCTGAATTCTCCCCCTACAACTCTCTCTGTGAGAACTGCAACAACTATACTTAACTACTTGAATTAATTACAAGAAGCTCACTTTAGAGGAGTTAAATGATGACATTTCAAAAGACTGTAGCAACTGAACAAAAGAACATTAAAATAAAAAATGTTTAATTAAATATGTTTTAAAGCGTTGGATAAGAGCTGAGAGGTTAACCTGGTTGGGTAAACTTTCAAATTCATTCTGCTGATATCATCAAGAAAGACCAGTTCCACTGGCAGCCATAGACAGTCAAAGCCCGTATTTCCCTAAAGAGGCGGTAAAGTTCGACCGTGAGCAGGTCCCTCCACTCCTTCCTCATTCTCCACTTTCCTCATCTTATCTTCCTTATCTTATGTCCGCCATCTTGGGGACGTAAGATCCATGAAACTTAGAGAAAAAAAGTAACTGATCTTTTGTAATGCAAGGATAATACCGATGCAACACATTTTATAGATCTGCCATAAAGGTTTATAAAGCAGAATCATGTGCAAAGACAACAGGCTTCTTCACGAGCAAAATCACAACCCAAAAAAACACAACAGAGTTAAAACAAAGCTTTACACCTTGGAATTGCAGCAAATAAACATGTGAGACTTCATAACACTGAATGTGTGAACCAGGAACAAATTAAACAGATAACTGTGTAAACACTCGAAAAGAGTGACCTCTGGAGGTGAGAGGAGGGAACCTCTCACAGAAATTGGCGACAAGTATGTACATTGACATGGGGGCTTGTTACAGTTTAATGTATATTGGTGGATATTGTGAGTCCTATGGCACAAATTGGAAGACTGAACAAATAGAAAACCGAAAATGAATCCTGGTCGGCCTATGTCGAGTATGTGGAAATTTACTTTGTTGTTTACTTTGTTGTTGATGAAGGAAAGCATGATGCAGCTATGCTCATTGCAGTGGACGCTTCGACATAGGGACTTTCACGAAATTTGGTTCAGCCAGAAGACTGCTGTGTTCCGGCTGAACTGGCTGAACCAAATTAGAAAGTAGATGACTCAGCAGCAGCTGTGCGTAAGGAGTTGTTGGGGCAAAAATCATACCGTCAATTCCATTTTATAGACACTAAATTTCATAATTGTGGCAAAATGGGACACATTAAGAAGGCATGTTGAACTAAAAAGCAGAAACGTAAATGCAGATGCAGCACAGCAGCACGGTAAGCACCAGAGATGTGTGAACAGAAGATGTGTCCACATAGTGTGCAATCACATTCTCATGTGCTGAATTCCAGATCTTTGTAATGCAGAATGGCATCATACACACAACCAGTTTTCTAGGACATTCAGTAACTAATGGTCTGGCAGAGAGATATGTCTAGTTATTTAGGGTGGCCACGATAAATGAGCACTGGGTTGGGATTGCTAGGTAGTGCACTTATGCTTTATATATGTCTGTATTCTTCTCTCTAGGTATGAGCGTTGGCCCTTGTTCAGGCAGCATCTGAGCTCATAGCGAGTTTTAGACTCCAACCTTCTTGTACTAGCTAGGAAACATTATAAGATAAGATTACTAGATAAGAGCGGCTGCTAAATGCCTTAAATGTAAATGTAAATAAAGCAGTCTGGGGTTGTTTACGTGTTGAAGATAAGAACACCAAGCAGCACCACAGGTCAGTCCCCAGGTTTCAGTGCAAGCTGACTTTCAGGGGCCTTGTGAGCCTGTGGATACTCAAGTTCTTAAGAGTGTTAAAAAAAAGTGATTGTTAATGACACAAACTGATGTTGTGACCTTTTTTTTATTATTTTGGCATTACAGGGACATTTATGTAGATAATGAGTCTGATATTATGTTAAGAACTGAACTAGCTTGTGTTATATAAACTTTGGTGGTTGGCTGTAATGTAAAAGGGGAGGTAATATAGTTTACTGATTGATAGTTTTAAATTGCCATAGATTTAAGTTTTGGTGTACACATGTGCAAAGTCAAAGAACTTGCCGTTGCTGGACAGTAAAAAAGTTTGTCTGAAGTAATTTACAAATTTAGCAATGGTTTTTCCTGTCATGATAGTTTGTTATATCCATTGGGTAATGAGAAGCTTATTGTGTGTTGAACAGAGTTGACCAGCACACAATTGTTAAGCTCGTTCCTGACCTTGTTGTGCCCTTGCTTTAGAGTAATTGTAAATAAACCACTGATTGCTGCCATTTGGTGAATGTATGTGGATCTCTACACTTCTCATTCACAGAACAAATCTTTGGGTTGTAGTAAAACTAAATAATAGTTTCTAAATAGTTAAGGAAGGAGCACACTGTCTAATACAAAATTATTTGAAAAGTTAAAGTTAGGAGCTAGTTTTAGAATGTGATATTAGAATGTGAGTGTTTTCACCTGGCATTTTAAAATAAGATCATCATAAAAATAGATAAGCAAATAAATTATTTTTTGTACATTGTGTTAATAACTTCTGAAACACTATTTTGTAAATTAAAATTTAAAAAAAATCTTTACCTCTAGGATGATGTCTGAAAAATCAGGGAGTCCTTGTGAGTCCACCATGCATGTGTTCATCAGAAAAATGGCACCAAATGTCAACAAGTAAGTTAATATTGTCCCTGTGAAAGTGAAGGTAAGAATTTTTTTATGGTAAGACATTTGTATCTACTCCAGGTAACAGTTAATGAAATGTTTAAAAGTGGGTTTAAAATCTGTTCTAACTTAATCCAGCTCTGATGTTCAGAAACTGAGCTAAACAACAAATTAATTCCCAAAGAAACAGACGGTGGCCTGTTATAGTCACGTTTGATTTTTGCTTATACTGTGATGGCAGTAAACTTGTGTCAGGCCTGATTCACCCCATGTTGATTCATGCTGTGATTAGTTCTGTTTCTTTAACCACAGTCAAAACAAAGACCAAACAAAGGCTGTAAGTAATTCCTGTTCTACACTGACCTGATAAATCTAGATTACAGTACATCCTTGAATTACCGGAGACCACCTGCATATCATTTTAGATTGTTCAGATTGTTTATCTGCATATTTCTAGTCCTGGATAATGATGTTGGGTAAAAAAATGTTTTCTGTTCTGAAACAAATCTGAAGGCCTATGAAAATAATAAATACAATTACAATTTAAAAATTAAATGATCGCTCCAGTCATTTCATAATAGCTTACATATAGTAGCCATGCTGTGCTTTCTTAGTTTGTAGTTCAGCTGTTATTGCCCCCAGGATTCAATTTCCAGGGGGTCTAGAAGAGTCCCCTGGTAGACAGGCAGGCTATGTGGTGATCTAAAACAAACAAACAAACAAACAAAATGCGGACAACAGAAGAAGCAGAACCATTTTATTAAATATATTAATAAAAATAACATAATAGGTTTTCTGCAGAACCAGATATTCTGACATTAAAAATGCACCAGGGAGAAAAATAGTCACAGACTGAAACAAACAACATTTTTTAGACATTCAATCTTTACACTCAAGACATACTCTTGAGTCACTCACGTCACTACTGTGCCACTACTATGTCATTACTGTGCTGTTGTCAGTAAAATAACTTCCTGCAAACCACCAGGTGTGACACAGGAAATGTTGTATTGATAGAAAAAAATTATTCTACTAAATATCACCAAAATCTGTAAAGAAATGCCACAGTCCGTGTAGAAACGAGAAAAGAAGAGGTTGACAATGACAATGATCCAAAACGTACAGGAAAACTTGGATTTCTACAAAAAACAAAAAGGGATGTCCAAATGTTTGCATACTATTTGACATGCTGATATGAAGCTACTGAATGGTCTGCTTCACGTAATCTGCTTTGGCATGCCAACACTCCAAGTGTGATATTGTAAAGTAAAAAGGTAAACTGATTGGAGTTAGTGAGGTTTACTTGCATGTGTTTGTCATTCATGCATAATTAATTTAAAGACCAACAAAATATGGTACTAGTGTTTCACAGCGTCTACAAAATGAACAGTTTGCCTTCTTGACATTTTTTTATTTCATGTTCTGTTTTAATTTTACTGTATTCTGCTGTGTGGCATGTGCCCTACTCTCTTTTTTTTTTTTTTTTTTTTTAAATTTATCTGAGAACTGAGTTGATCATTAAATCAAAAGACAATTTTAAAGAGAAATTTGTTTTCATTTGTTTCTTTATAACATTCAAAAACCCTAAATAAATATTTAAATGTGAAAATCATTATCTTCACTGGTAATATTAAATATACAGCCAGTACTATTTCTCTCTCTCAGACTTGTTTCATCCCAATGCTTGTCAAACAAACATTACTTAGAACTACTGAGTGGCGTTTATAAAGTTGATTACTGCATAAATAACCACACAGTTAGTTGACTACTGCCACAGCCTCTCATTAATTGTCAAATTACATATTTAAGGCATGTTCAATACTTCTCAGAAAATGTAAAAAAACTGAAACAACAGCTTAAAATTTGCAGTGGTCTATTTAAAACAAGGCAAAAGAAGTAAACCACAATCCCCATGCTAGATAGACCTTAAATATAATATACAGGCATACAAAGCATTAACATGCATCACTGACCATCACACTGATTTATATCTCTCCTTAGACTTTAGCAGAGCTCAGTAACACTGATATTAAAACCTGATCATCGTATTGATTTATCAGTCTACTCAGACTTTAGCAGAGCTCAGTAACACTGAGATTAATAACTGACCATCACACTGATTTCAACTGTCAAGAACTGTCATGGTTCCGGGTTCTCCTTCCACCTCAGATTTCCAGAACTCCATTTCCTATAACCCACCACCCCATGACGTCATCATCACGTGCACGCCATCTCCCAATCATGTTCCGTTTTCCAGATCACCCCTGGAGTTCTGACCACACACACATGTCTGTAATCAGCCTGTCTGCTCATATACCCCTTTGTCTCACTCTTACATTGTGAGGGTATTGCCGCTCTATAGCACACTGAGCGTTCTCCCTGTTGTTTATACTGTTTGCTATTCTGGTCGGTGCTTTACAAACACAATGCTAGCACTGGTGATTGTTTAAAGATTGTTTTAAGATTTGCACTTTATATGTCACTGTTGCCATAAATGCAAAGGTTGAATCCAAATGCTGCATCTTTTTAATCGCTGTTGTGCTTGTTCACTGCCTTAATGATAGTCAGCAGCCCTATTTGTATCTCATTAAAGGAAAAGTACAGCCCAGTAACAATGATAAAAAGCAATGATGTAAACCATGTAAAAAGGGATAAACCATGATACCTATAAGACTGTAAAAAATAAGCATCTAGTGACTTCCTTTGCAAGCTCATGCAGATGAGGACTTCACATGAAGGATCCAGTTGGTCTTTCAAAGCCTAACAACTGTAACTATGCCTGGGATACCTCCAAAAAAATGTTACAATATGCTGCATTACCAAACTACAAAAGAGCATTTCTAAAAGAAGCGTCATTAAACCAAACATCTTGTTGCCTTTGAAGCTAGCATCAGCACTGCTATAGCAAGTGAGTTAGCCGGCAGTCAACAGTGAAATAGCCAGCCAACACAGGACCCCCAAATACCAGGGAGTATTTCACACACTGTTCATACCTACATCCCATTTAGTTGAGTTATTCCTCATATTCACCTCAAGATGTTAACATGCTGAGAATTAATTGTTTCCAACCTTCAGGAAAATATGTTTTAGACATAATTACTACACATAAATGAAGAACTTTGTCAAACAAACATTATTTATAGTATATAAACATGTACTAGCTGCACAATCACTTGATGCCACACTTACTGCCACAGTAATTATTGAATTACCTATTTATTAATATTTTGCAGAAAATATAATATTTTTTTTTCAGAAAAAATACTGAAACAACCGCTTAAAATCCTCAGTAGTCTTTTTAAAAAAGACAAAAGTTCACCACAATCTCCATGCTAACTAAACCTAAAAAAACCCACATATACAGACATACAAAGCATAAACATGCAGTATTTAACATTTAGAGGAAAAAGTGAGTGAGTCTTACATCTTTAACGTAATCAAACCAGTTGACACTGATAATTTTTTAGCAGGCGAGTACAGTTCTGGGTCTCACTTGCAGGACTAGTTTGGGATACTTATCTGCTTCCTCATTCTTCTTAAATGACATCACATGATAATATCAGACAGGTGAATTTTGATGTTGTGTTTGTTTTAAATTGTGAGTATTTATAATTTTGTTTGGGTTATTTGTCGTGGGTTTGCAGTTCTTTTATTTTAAAGTGTTCACGTGTGTTTGGAAATGTCTGAGCTACCCATGTATTGTGATTGGTGGATTTCTCTATAACAAGGTTTTATGGACTGTTTTTATGGATTGTTAAACTGAAACCTTTGCGTTCTACTGCCCCCTTGATCGTAATGTGGGTATTTAATTCTTTACACATTGTGAGTGAAATATATCAATAAACAGTCTTGAATATTAAATTCATTTATAACCTGATCCTGGTTTTGATATATTTTCCCTGGTAATAAAACACAATCTTCAATACAGATTATAGGTACTGTCTCTATTAGAGTGCACTTGAATGCACTCAGCAGGTCTTTGACTTTGGTGGAATAGGTTATGATTGTTGCTATTTAAAGTATTTGACTGTAATGTCTTTCTTTAAGAAAAAATTCTCAGTTGGCTGGGATAACTCTAACAGACTCCCTTAAACTGTTCTCATGCATGCATTGCCTAAACTGGTGAACCATGCAGCAGCCATACAACAGTAGCAGCAGTGACATAAATTTTAATGCATGTGTTATCCAAATTGGGTTTCTGGTTCTGGTGTTGACAGTGCTCATTGCAACTGGTGTTGTGTTGTGAGTCATGTGGAGTTGGCTGCTGAGTGAAAGAGTGAGATAGAGACAGTAGCGCCGCTTTCGGTAAAGCCCTGCGTCATGGTCTTCTGCCCTGCTTATTGGACTGTCCTATTTAGTTTTTGGTGCTTTTTTTCCAGCCCTTTTGTTCAGTTGTTAGATTGAGCTTTATACGAATCATTACTAATTACTATTTTTGTGTTCTATTTCTTGTGGGTTTTTTGTTGTTGTTGTTGTTGTTGTTGTTGTTGTTTCCCAGTAACATTATCAAAGGTAGCGTGTTGAGCTGCAGTTCTCATTTGCTCAGCTACCTTTAAGTCATTTAGATTGGGTATTTGTAGAGTAATTACAGCAATTATTTTAGTATTTTTGGTTATGTTTTGTTCTACACTCCTTGTACAAGTACCAGGCGAAGTTTATAACTTTTAGCATGGGTATTTTAATGTTATTCGCGGCAGTATTTTAGTGGGAGTAATCGCATGGGTTCATTGAGTTCCAGGCGTTTTAGAGTCCCAATGTAGCTATTGCCCTATGGCAAGAAAAGACTTGACTGGTTACCTTTTTATCTAATATTGTTAAAGTTTTAGAACTTCATATGGTTTGTCTTGAATTGCTCACCCCATCGATTAAAATAACTTGCTGTGACTTGGGAATTTAAAATCTTTACAGTGTTAGAGCTCAGTTAGAGTTTGTAGGGCTCCTAGGTAGCATTTTTGGCTACACAATCAATAATTGTGACCGAGTATGCATCACACATCAGTTTTAACTACATGCTATTATGTAAGTTTTATATGATTTTTTTTTTAAATAATCACAAGCAGTTTGTAGCTGTATTCTTCCAACCCAAATTTCATGTTTTTTTATTGACTTTATTGGCAGAAAGACATTTATAGCTTTCATGACTGTGTAAGACTTTGCAGCACTATAAATGTTAATGCTTATTATATTAAAAATTATTAACAAATAATCACAGCATTGTTTTAATTTGTGTCCAGGCTATTGGTTTCTTAAACTAAATTTACATTGAATGTCCAATTTACATTCAATTAATTAAAATTTCAGAGACCTCATCAATTAATATCACTGTCACTGATAATAAGAGTGAGAGAACACTTTTTCTTCTTCCCATAATCTTTAGGAAATCAGATGATGCAAATTCCTGTTGAATATGTGACCTGAGGAATATTCCAGATAAATCTTGAGTGAATGTGTTGACATAATACGGTCAAATAAAGGCATTTCTTTCTTAAGTTGCTTATAATAACTCAATTTAAAAAAATAATGTTTTATGCATTAATGCAAACATAAGATTCTGTTACTTCTATGTAACTTCTATGGTTATATTTCAGACAGTACCCATAAGTTCTTGAAAAGGACACTGGACCTGTTTACTTTACATATTTGTAAGTGTAATATTAGTGGGACACAAATGGCATCCCAATCATGGAATCACACAATTGTGATTAATCACATTATTTTGTCCAGTTAACTGTGGTTAATCACATTTGTCTCAAATTTAACCCTAAAGAAAAAAATACTACATCCTTGCATTTTGTTATAGTTAAAGCATTTGTTATAGTTACAGTTATAGCATTTTGTTATAGCTAAAAGTTTTATCATAATGAATTCATTACTTTCAGGAAATTCAATAACACTTGGGATGTGTAGGATTTGTGGGACTTGTGAACATTCTACATTATCTCATTGCAGACAGGAGGGCAAATGTTTGAAAAGTTTGTCTCCTGAACACTGAAAGAACACTCCAAAACAGTCCAGCCAGCACTGTTCTCTGCTCCTGAACTATAATGCCAGTCTTTATCAGCAGTTAAAGTAGATCAGTCACACCTGAAGAGTGTACCAATGTTCATAAGGGATCTACAGTAATAATTCAGGCAGCCCAGAAGGTGCAAACATTCAGGCAGTTATTCTATACTCCTTGTCATCAGTTGCAGCTCAAAGGGATGCTAGATTCTGGCTCAGTGGCTCTTGCGCTTGGTCAACATGACATCATCCTGGGTATAGACGTTATTAAGCAATCTGACACACCTCTGGTAATTGTAAGACTTAGAGACATTGAATTTGACTCATAATCAGTAATCAGCCAGGTAATCAGTTCCTTTTTTTTTAGTTTAAGCTAATCAAACTGTTAATGGAATATCAAGATGTCTTCTCCAGTCATCCAATGGATTGTGGTGAAGCCAAGGAAACCCTACATCCATCACATTGCCAAACACTGCTTTCATTTCATGAGCATCTGTGACCATGCATCTTCCCTGGTGATGGCATGGAAGAAAAATGTTGGGCTACGTATTTGTCTTGATTTCAGATGGCTGAATGCCAAAATTCTGATAATTGTTCTCCCCCTACCACATCGGTCTGGCTGCTCTGGGTAATAGCTGGCTCTTCAGCCAGACTGACTTTCATAACCTCACATGGATTGTTTGAGTACAGTCGTATGCTGCAGGGACTTAGTAATAGTGATCAAGATCTTAGCATATTTGGTGATATTAACTTCACAAAACTCCTGTGTTATCTCCGTGACCTTATTTTTGCATCATCAGAGTGAGACTTTGTCCAGGCTGCGGATAGTGTTCTAAAGGTTGCGAGACAACAGGATGAAGCTAGCCCCAAAAAATGCCATCTACTACAAAGGCAGGTCACATTCCTTGGCCATGTCATTGGTAGCGGGTCTGTTTACCCCATTAAGGTGGGTGTCATTACGGCCATGAGGATGCAGGATTTAAAGGAGGATGATTGGGTTATGCCTTATGTTAGAAGAATCAAATAATTCCTCAGCATGGTGTTTTATTACCAGGACTTTATATCCAACTGTTCCACTCACTCTTTTTACACTCACTGTTGGGCAAAGGAGAAGAGGGAAGATGGCTCAAGACAGAACGTTTCAGGGTGTCTACAGAAAACGCACCCCTGCAGATTGGACAGTAGAATGCGAGAGAGCTTTTCATCAGTTGAAGACAATGTTTCTGGAATGTGTTGTACCTGCATATCCTGATTTCTGATTTCGAGCCTTTCATCTTGTCCACTGATGCATCTTTGGAGAGACTTGGGGCTGTACTCTCTCAAATGCCTAAGGGAGAATCCAAGATGAGTCCTGTTGCTTTTGCAAGTAAGACTTTCAGTGCATCAGAGCGAAATTATCCAGCTCACAGACTCAAGTTTATGGACCTAAAATTGAGCATGTGAGAGGTTCACCCACTGGTTGAAGGGCAATAAGTTTACAGTTTGGACAGATAATATTCTACTCAATAATATTCCATGACAAAGCCCAAGCTTGATGCCTGTGAGTTGCTCTTTTTTTTAAGCTTGCATCTTTCTCTTTTGATCTCAAACACTTAGCTCGGACAGTGAATGTGGAGGCTGATGCCCTGAGTTGTGATCCCTTCACAAAATCTATCGGGCAGAGGCTACTGGAGGAGCCATACCCTTCCCTCATTCAGCAGTCCAATGGTGTAGAGGAGGATTCTGTACAGGATGTCTGCAGAGCCAGCTGCCAGTCTCAAATGTGGAGACCAGCAAATCATACACCACTTAAGATTAAGAATGGTGCAGCTGAGATCATAGTTTCTTTGCCAGACCCATTGTGAATGGAATGATGCAGCAGACACCAGGACCATTCATTTAGCACAGCATGTCCAACAGCTGTTTTCCAGTCTTAAAACTTTTATGGAGATTGCTCAGAAACACTCTACTGCTGAACAGCAACAGCAGGTCGTCAATACAAGAAGTGCGTTAATGTCACTTGTCTGTGGATGATCGTGCTGGGAGCAAATGATGGAGAACAGGATACAGGATGCAGCAGGGCATATAAGAGTTCATTGGAACCTCTTGATGAAGGTAAAGTTCTTACTAGTTCCTGGGGTGTATTAGAACGAAAATACTGATGGAACAGATATGTCATTGGTTAGTGAGGAGGACTATGATGGTGAAGAAAAAGCAATTTTATTATCTGGAGTTCAAAATGATGTACAAAATCTGCAGTGACCTTCTTATAGCCATATCCAGTCAGGATGTTGGAGAATTTTAGGAGGGGTGAATGTAACATGGTTAAAATATCTTTGTTTCTTGCCTAAATTCTACCAAACCCTGTTTTATGCTAGGACATGTATTTTCATGTTATACATATTACATATCTGTACTGGGGAATTATCTGTTTTGAAATGCTAGTTAATTATGTACTGTCCATTTGCGAAATACAGTTTTCACCATCATTGCTGTAGCACTCTCAGTCTGTGAAATGCAAACTGAGATGAGGTGCGTATTACTGGCGGCTGTGGCTTAAATGTCTTATTTTCACTTTGTAAAACAACACAGAATAAGCAGTACACTGTGTAAAATGTGTAGTGATTTGGCCGTTTTTGGCTGATAAAACTAAATATCGATTTTTCATATGACTATGAAGACCTCACCCTTAGAGGATCCAGTAGCATCTGGTTTTTCTCTTATCAAGTTGGAACTGGCCCCCTGCCCTAAAATGTCAGGAGGCTTGACCCTCAAACCCCTGGAGCCAAAGAGGAGGCCCTGTGTAGTTCTTTATGCAATTTTGCTCGAACAATTAATACATCTGTTGAAGATGGTGATAAACTCACCCTGAACTGGCCATGTACCCTCAGTGGCCCTGGAGGCCCTGGTACACCATTTGCCCAACATCCTGTTTGCTAATGACCCCGAGATAAGACCCAATTTACGACTTGGGAAACCAACCTCTTCAAGAATGGGACCCCTCATAAGTCATAAACCCCTCCAGAAACTCAATTGTGTCACCACAGACCTTCCTGCCTAAGGGGTCACAGACACAGACCCCCGTGACTTACAACTTGCAAACATCAGCAGTATTTCGGCACGGGACACGCAGACTCTTAAGAAATACCAGATGAGTTCCCTTCCATAATCAAACCACGTTAGAATTGTTCTGTAAATGTTGTTAATGTTTGTTAAAGTGTCAGCTTACAATTCAGTCCCAGTCAGAATCCATTTTAGAACTGTCATTTGAATGTGTTCTTCTCCTATCTATCTCTTTATATGTTAGGATTATTAAACTGGGGTTTTTAGAAAGGATTCTTTCTTTAATCCACATATTAGTTTTAACTTATGCTTTACCATCTTGTATGTAGTTTAGAATATCACATGTGTAGTCATAGTTATTGGACCTGTGTTGACCGAGTCCGAGTCATGATTTAAAACATAATCATCATGAATTATGTTTTGAATCATGGATTTTAATTTACTTTATCCTCTGCTTGTTTTACTAAATGCTTTGCTTTATTCCAATGTAACCTCTTAGGATTGTTAAAGGTTGAAACCCTAATACAAAGTGGGTATACATAATCTCAGGTGATATAGAATGTATAAGGTTTTAGATTATTTTATTTTATTCTTTCTATATTTTGGTTAATCACAATATGCGTTCATCCTACACATGAAATGCTTATTTTATTAATGATACAGCCATGCTTTGAAACTCTCAAGTGTATGTGAACATGTGACACACTCGTGGAAGAAGCAGCAGGCTAATGCATATTCATGAGGAAGTGACCACAGACCCCTCCTAGTTCCGCCTTCAAAGGCCTGTACTTAAACTCAGGTCACACACAGAGAATTTGGCTCAGCTCAGCTTCAGGCTCAGTTTTCGGCTCAGTTGGAGCTCAGCTTCGGGCTCAGCTCGGCTTCGGCTCGGGCTTCGGCTTCGGCTCAAGCTCAGTTTTGGTTCAGTAAGAAAGAGCAAGCTCAGCTCAGTTCTTCAGTTCGGCTCTCCAGCCCTTTGGGGCTCTCCTAGCGCTCCCCCTCCGCTTCTCGGGGAAGCTGGAGACCATGCACTCTCCTGCAGCGCTCCGGCGTTCCAAGATGACGACCAGCGGAAGATGGACCCTCTAGAAGCAGACTCAGCCAGAAACGGAGTCCCTTTGAAAGAGCCCTCCCAAGAAATCAAGATGTAGCCAGCGCAAGGTCCGCTTACCTTACTACGAAGTCGTGGACCAGACAAGCCAGCATCAACTGCCAGACGCCAGGACACGTGACCAGAGACGATTCCAATCCAAAGCAAAGAAAGGCTGCATGGCGGCCCTCTCTACGGGAAGACAGCGAGCGGTCCAGCAGGTGCCATCACTGCCAGCCCAACCGCAGCCCCTCGCTTCCTCAACTTCACTTCCTGGACTTCCAGTAAGGTGACCCAACCAACACACTCTTCTATGGTCCAGTCCTCGGTGCTGTGCTTAGTGATGCTGTGTCTTTGATAATATGATCTTAGAGTAATTGTTGCATTCAGATTTATGCTCATTCTCCATGAAATAGTTTACTCTGAGTTCAGTAAACTCATGTAGTCTCTCAGTGAATGTAACGTATCAGGACTCTCTATGATGCATATCTGAACTCCACTCATCTTTTAATGTGTTATTTTACTTTGTTATTAAATGTGCCTGTAAATAACTGCTTTTATAAAACTAGTCTGGATAAATGACTCAATATCGTGACAAGCGTGCAGATCACTAGATGTCTCGGAAATGAACTCTCACCCTGAGATTGAATCAGATGGCGATTATGGTTTGGGCTTAAATTAAGCTAAACCAATTTTAAATTTAATTAATTGGTTAATTAATTATACCCATATTCCCCTTATAACACTACAAATGCTAACAGGTTGTGAACACTCAGATATGTCTTACCCAAATGTTAACTTTGTAAATGGTCCTTTTTATTTGAGACATGTGCTTCTTAGCTTTAAAGGGTTTCCCCATGTGTCTGATGATCTGTGTGTAGATTGACGAATTAGATTGACGAACACTGAGCTAAATTCCAAGCCAGGCTTATTAGGCAGGTTGCCGGGTAAGCTCAACAACAGGATCCAGGCAAACATAACAAAGGGGCAAGGCAGGCATAGACCAGGAAGACAAGCAAACCAAACAAACCAAACAATCTAACAGCCAGCAACTAAAACAAGAGGGGAAACCAGAAAGGAGAAAACCAGAATACAAATATAGTTGAAACCAGATTAGCAAACAGAAAGAACAATGGAGAGAACATTTGGTATGCTACAGACTGGCAATACTTTGCAGCGAGTGAGTGAATACAAGGGGTATATAAGCAAAAAAGCTAACTGCAGGCAGGTGTGTCTGGTTAATATTCTGGAGATGCATAAATACAGAGAATTAATATTAGTAATTTCATAATCAATATTTGTATATTTTATTTTGTTTCCATGTGTAATGTGAGAAATTTGCTTTTACATAAATGCAAATGTGCATTTATAGTTATGTCAGTCTGCAAAATGGAAACTGAGATGAAGGGGTCTGATGACCCAGGGGTATATGAGAGAGAACAGCATGCATGTTCACTCCAGAGCTACTGCAGAGTTTAAACTGTTCCATTTATTTGTTCATCTAGACAGTGTTAACCAGATTAAAGAAAGCACTAAGCAATAGTTGTCATCCAAGTCCTGTCTTCATGCAGCATTTCTATTGGTTTGGTTCAAAGTTAAAAACATATTTCAGACTTTTTAATTGACTTGGACTGAAGTCGACTACTGGTATGTTTAGGCCATGGACAGGTGATAGCCGTGGCTGTGAGGAGTCATCATACACAGAGTGGCACTGCAGCTCAGTAAGGGAGACTTTCCTTGTGAAAAGGATTGTGTGGACATCATATGTGTGTGGTAATGCCGTTTGTGTCTGCTACTGTACTGCTATATGACAAAACAATCAGAACACTACTGAAGTTTTACCTAATGTTTTTGGTAAAAAACAAACAAATTTAACTAAATGTGGACATAACTCTAGCCAGTAAGTGATAAGCAAACACAGCTTTAAGAAGAAATATTTTTCATTGAAAATACTGAATTGCATACAATACTGTAGTATTGGCTTAGAGTAACACTAAACAACACATTTTGTGCCCTTTTTTAAAGAGCGCAGGCCTGCCAAGAGCCTTGTGCCTGGCTGTCTCCATGTCACACCTCCAGAGCTTGACTGAGCCAGCACCAGTCTGTATCATGTATGTAGTGACAATTCAATTATTTAAAAATAAAATCAAGATGAATATTTTAGCTTCCCCTTATAAGGAATCAAAAAGATATTGAAATTGGATTCATTTGATTATGTGCATGTTTCACTTATATCTCATAAACTAGTTTGATAAAGTAGTTAAAAAAAAAAATAAAACATAGTTCCTTATATCATATATACAGTCAATTAATATTAACTTCAGCTCTGAATCATTTGTGTCTGGTGAGCAGTAGATAAAGCATTTCTTTCTTCATCAGCATTCGGCAGTAAAATCTGTGGAAATGATCATTATGTGTAACTGAGACAGCCCCCTCAGTGTTCATATGAAATCATGTCTGTTTAAACTGATAAGATACGTTTGTGTGGCTGCTGAAGCTGTTGGGAGTTAAGGGAGTGGAGAGTTACATCGCCAACCAGCACAGTTACAGCGCGGCACACTAATATGAAGCCATATGAGCAGCACGCCATCTTAGCAGACACTAATGATGCCCATTTATAACTATTGGAATGGCTTCTGTTCATAAGTGATATAACAATACGTTCAAAAGCTACTGAAATTAATTCACAAAAAACTTTCGCTACATAAAACAAGGGGTGCCAATATAACAGGTGTAGTATATTGTGTAGGTGCTTCTTGATTCAGTACAACTTGTTTTGAAGCATTATCATTGAATGTTCAAAAGCTATTGAATTAATTCACAAATACCTTTCACTATAGACAACAAGGGGTTAAACCTGCCAAGATAAGAGGTGTAGTATGTTGTCTAGGTGCTACTTGATTCAGTACAACTTGTTTTGAAGCGATATAACTATACATTCAAAAGCTGTTGAAATTAGTTCACAAAAAACTTTCACTACAGACAACAAGGGGTCAAACATGCCAGGATAAGAGGTGTAGTATGTTGTTTAGGCGGTACTTGACTCAGTACAACTTTATTATAATTGAACGTTCAAAAGCTATTGAAATTAATTCACAAAAACCTTTCACTACAGACAACAAGGTGTTAATGATACCAATATAACAGGTGTAGTATGTTGTGTATGTGCTATTTGATTTAGTACAACTTGATTTGAGGCGATATAACTATACGTTCATGGAACATTCAAAAACTATTGAAATTTATTCACAAAAACCTTTCACTACAGACAACAAGGGGTTAATGACACCAATATAACAGGTGTAGTATGTTGTCTACTTGGTACTTGATTCAGTACAACGTGTTGTGAAGTGATATAATTACATGAAGCAATATCATGGAACGTTCAAAAGCTATTGAAATTAATTCACAAAAACCTTTCAGTTCAGACAACACCGGGTTAATGGTACCAATATAACAGGTGTAGTATGTTGTGTAGGTGCTACTTGGTTCAGTACAATGTGTTGTGAAGCAATATAATTGAACGTTCAAAAGCTATTGATATTAATAAAAAAAAAACTTTCACTATAGACAACAAGGGGTTAATGATACCAATATAACAGGTGTAGTATGTTGTTTAGGTGGTACTTGAATCAGTACAGCTTGTTTTGAAGCATGATCATTGAACGATCAAAAGCTATTGCACCTGCACCTGGATTATAGGTTGGACTGGTCAGCCAACACTGATATCCTGTACAGAAAGGGGCAGAGCCGACTCTACTTCCTGAGGAGGCTGGGGTCCTTTAACATCTGTAGGAAGCTCCTGCAGATGTTCTATCAGACTGTGGTGTCCAGCTGTCTCTTCTATGCTGTGGTGTGCTGGGGAGGAAGCATCAAGAAGAGAGACGAGATGCGACTGGACAAGCTGGTCAGGCGAGCAGGGTCAGTTGTTGGTGCGGAACTGGACTCTGTGGTGAAGGTGGCGGAGAGGAGGACACTGCACAAACTGCTATCCATTATGGATGATGACGGGCACCCACTGCACACCATCATCATGGACAAAAGAAGCAAGTTCAGTGTCAGGCTGCTGCCACAGAGCTGTTCTACAGACAGACTCAGGAGATCCTTTTTCCCGAGAGCCATCAGGCTCTTCAACTCTTCCCAGCGGAGCTGGAAGAGGGAAGAGGACAGATGAGGACTAAATTCTCTTGTTAAATCATAGGTTTATTTATGCACTATTACACTTTACTGTATATACTGTACATCTTAACCCCTGGACACTCTGGACACTCTACTGTATATCCTGTATATCTGCACTCCTGGACACTCCACTTTACTTTACTTAAATACCAATATATGCACATGTTTAGTATGTTAATTCAGTCATTATCTGCTGATAACTGTGTCCCTTGCACATTCATGCACATTTATTTATTACTATTCTTTTCTACAGGTCTACAGTTATATTTTTATTTCTTGTATATATTTCTTGCCTCCTTGTGAAGTGAGATATATTTATATATTTATCCATAGTAACCTGTACTATGTATAGTTTATAGTTTGTAGTTAACAGTTAATAATACTGCTGAGCCGGTACCTACCCATTTAGGTTTTTCATACTGCACAACCCTGTTTTTATTTTTTTTAATTTGTATTTGTTTTATGTTTTACTGTGCTGTTTTTGTGAAACCGCTACTGGCTGCTAAATTTCCTTCAGGATCAATGAAGTATCTATCTATCTATCTATCTATTGAAATTAACTCCCAAAAACCTTTCACTACAGACAACAAGGGGTTAAACATGCCAGGATAAGAGGTGTAGTATGTTGTCTAGGTGGTACTTGATTCAGTACGACTTGTCTTGAAGCATTAACATTGAATGTTCAAAAGCTACTGAAATTTATTCACAAAAACCTTTCACTACAGACCAGCTAGGGTTAATGATACCACTATAACAGGCATTCATGTGGACAGCACTTGATTACTTACAATTTGTTTTATACTGATATTATTAATCAACAATAAGTTCAAAAGTTACTGAAATTAATCCATGAAGATTTTTCACTACAGACTAGCAGGGGTTAAAGCTACCAGTATAAAAGGTGTAGTACATCATAAGCATCGCACTTCCGCTGAAATCCGAATATGCCAATATGAAATCGCACTTCCGATGAAATCCGAATATGCCAATATGAAATCACACTTCCGATGAAATCCGAATATGCCAATATGAAACCAACTTTACCGCAGTCCTGTGCTGCAGCTTTGTTAATAAAACCTATTTGCCTTTTAACTCTGCATGCGTCTGGTTAGAAAACATCTGACTTATGGCAGGTTTCTGTGAGGCATATCAAATCCAAACACTTGCCCAGAATGTGGTCATGAGTAAGACAAGATTTGTCTGTTAGTGGTGCACTGAATAGCTCCGTTTTGATATTAGAGGAAGCAGTGATTCTTGCTATCAGCAGAAGTTGATTATGATTCGCTCCATGTTTTCTATCCTTCTCCGTGAGTAGCACTGTCATGGAAGCTTCAATGCTACAAGTTTGAAGTGGAGCAGCGCTCTGATGACATGTTTGCTGTGCGTCGATGCACATGGCTGACCAAAAAGATGGAATGGTGTGATTAGACCGTGAGTAAACAAATTTTATCTGGGAGTTCCTATGAATGTAATGGGACAGGCAAAGAAGTCCAAGTTGTTTAATAACTGAGATGCCTTGATGGAATAATTCAACGTCATGGTTGTCGTTTGCCGCAAAAGCTTGGATAAGATGTATAGGGGAGACACATCCAGCACAAACAGTGAGCAGCAGCAGCTACAGCTCAGCTGTAGCAAGACATTGAGGTAGACTGCATCAAGAACAGTTGAGCTTGAAAAGCTACCCAGGTGAAAACTCCACTGTGACTGCGATAAACAGAGGCTGGAGTCTCCAAGCAGGAACTGCAGAGTGGAAACTTCTAAGTGGGAATCTCCTAGCAGGAGCTTCCAAAGCAGTGGTAAACTGAGGTATATGACATCTTTGGTGGACATGAAAATCAAGAACACGAGAAAATGTACTTGAAGTTGTATACTATTGGACCATTGGACTCAGATTGAACTCAGAAATTGGAATCTCAGATGGAGAAGCGGCGAACAGACCACTCCAGTGTCCTCTCCCTGCTAGAGGATATTCCTATGAACTGTAACTACGCCTGGGATACCTCCAAAAACTTTACAATATATTGTATATTCAAGTAGTTTATACAAGGCATAATCAATATTTATCAGAAGAATGTTGAGGAATGCTGAAGCAACAGCTTGAAATTCACGGTAGCCCATTCAAAACTCCATGCTAGATAAACCTCAAATAAACACAAATACAGAAATATATATCACACACACATTAGGTATCTGACTTTTTAGAGGAAAATGGGAGTCTCACCTTGCTTCAATCCAATCCAGTGCTATTCTAAGTCAATAGTGCTGATTGCTTTTGTAGCAGGTGTGTACAGTTGTGGGGCTCACTTGCAGAACCAGTTTGGATTTCTTGTTTTTCCTCATGCTTCCCCATTCTTCCTTAATGACATCACATAATAAACATATATCACCATTTCTACATGTTATTACATCTGCTTTATATGATTTCTTTAATAAAATGAGGAAAGTTTATGATTAAATTTATGATGTGGATTCCTTCATTAAATTAAATCAGGTGTGCTGCTCCTGATGTGTTCTGTTGTCTGGAGTTTTCTAATCAGGATGTAATGTATTGATTTGAATTGCCTTTATTCTTTATTGACAGAAGCACATTTATAGCTTTCATGACTGCCAAAGACTTTTGCACAGCACTGTAGATGTTAAGGCTGATTAAATATTAAATATTGAAAAAGGCTCAAAAAATTAAAATAAATGAGCAAATAAAGAATGCATTGTTTTAACTTGTTGTTAATAAATAATTTATAATCTTTAGTTTACATTTGATTACTCTTTAAAAGAGACCTCGTCAGTTAATAGTACTATATCACTGAAAAAGGACTGAGAAAACACTTTTCCTTCTACCCATACTTTTCAGGAAATCAAATTCCTGTCAAATATGTGACTTGAGGAATATTCCAGATATTTCTTAAGCGTGAATGTGTTGATGTAACAGGGTTGAGTGAATGTAATTTCTTCTATATAAAATCTACCGACCTGGAGTGCGTTTACCATATAACGATGAGGCCTAGCATTGAACTAACAGGGTATTATTCATCATTAAACACACTAACATCTGAAGTACTACCCATGACCATAACTGTTGTACCTTGTTTATACCACAGTAGATTGATCCATGTTGGTTTAAATCACTACAGTACAAACTACCAAATTTCCAAATGTGTTTGGTCTGACTTTCTCAAATCCTTACAAACCTTGTAATGCCAAAATGTGAGAATCAATATATGTAATTAATGTATTATTTGGGTTACTCATATTTATTCATATTGTAATCATATAACTTGCCATCACATAACTTGGGGTGGGGGGGACTGAAGGGAAAATCTATTTGTAGCTGGCAGTGACAAGGAAGTCAGGTGATATCTCACTGGCTCATGGGAAATAGAGTTTTCATGTCTGTTTTGAGATTCAAGTGAACGAGCAGGTGAGAGAGCTAACTGAGGCAGGAGGCATGACAGATTGCAATATATACTATATGGCCAAGTACCATATGATGCAAAAGTTTAAAGTGTGAAAGCACTTTATAGAAAAGCAGAATTTGTGGTCATTTTAAATTTTCTGCATTTATGTGTCAGAAGAAAATATCATATTTTAGATTTCTATATGTGAAATTAGCAAAGAATTTCTTTAATGGGATTTTTCTATGTCTTTGGAGAAAGTAATATTATACAGACAACTATCTAGATAAAAACCCTTAAGATGCCTAATAAAAGGGATAATTCATTATAGTGATTGTACAATATGCAATACTACTGTTATCTGATTATATTCTTCTTCTGCTGTTGCTTCTTCTTCTTGGTCGAAACATTTTTATTCCATAACTAGTCCTGCAGTTTTCTAGATATTGACACTGTTCCAATGCTGAAATGTTTGGCCTTGGCTGGAATGGTTTGCTTGAATACAGCTTTTTGATCCGACTTACAGTTTTCATAAAAATTTCATTAAATTGCATTTTTTCCCCATTAGGAATGAATGGGGTAAAAAACTACACATCCATCTACTATACTTAGGCTCGACTAACGGACACAGTTTTACATACACTCAGGACAGACCCCCAAATTCAATGTAGGTCTGATCTGCACTCTTTTTTTCATCCCTCGTTTCTCTCATAGAGTCCCATTCATTTTTGTCCCTACCCAAATTCTACTTTTAGAGTTTACTCCTTTACCTGACAGCCAAAAAACTGTATGTACTCACTCAGGGCAGATCCCCAAACTCTCAAGCCACAGCTGTACTGACCCACACTGCTCTATGTGTCGTTTATTCATCCCTCATTCCTCCCCTAGAGTCCCATTCATTTTTTAACAACACCTTAGCAACTGGCGAGCACCAAGCCTCAGCTGCATAATCACTATGCATTTTCTTAAGGAAATACACTTTTCTAGGTTTTTCTGTCCCCTCTATCGTAAGATCTAACAATAAATGACAACGATACGTGAGATGTTGACACTGTACAGATGTACAGATCTGACATGTCAAATACTTATAGACATCAATAATTGAACATGATAGAAATAATGAGGTAGTGCATATAGCAAGTCATAAGTTGCTTAATTAAGGGTTAAACAGAAGGGTTATGTCACTGTCAGTGCTTGGCACTGGTCATGTAATTTCATGCACTCAAAAGGAATGATTTGAACAAATCAGCTGATTTATTGACTGAAGATTTGATGATAGCTAAAGTAATACATTCAAAATGTAATCAAGATCAAAAACAAGAATTATTCAAAGTAATACTGGAACATCAGAAACTTTAGTTAATTAACAAATTCTGAAACATATGAAAAGCTAAGCACCACCTTACTTGGATGAAGCTGTGGCTGGAAAGCTCTGGAACAAATTTAACTACTCACATCTGAAACGAATGTCTAGCCCTGGGCTAGCTTAAAAGTAATGTTTTCTGCTTTTCTTTGTTCTTCTTTGAACTGGAACTTGCCCTGCCTTTCTAACTGTGCTGACTTTTCTCTGGGTTTGGGCTCCTCTGATACTAGGTGGAGCCAAGATGCTGATAGGGTGCTTCGTACCAAGGCTTGGGTATATTCATGCGATTTCTTCTGATTAGTCGATGTAACTTGATGAAATGGTAGATGGTGTTAGAACATTTCACCAAAAATGAATGTGGTTTTAAAGTTAAATTTGGATTAATTGAATTAATTAAAAAAAGCAGGTAGACTGAGTCGTTACACCTAAGCCTGAGATACAAGTACAAGAATACACATTTGGTTACAATGACTCAGTGAGGTAGAATAAAATGTGCTATCACGAGCACCCTCATTTGTATCACAAACAAGAAATGAAACAATAATGACTCAATCCTGCAGCTAATCTACATATTTGAGTAATAGGGGTTTAAAGCATTTCAGTCTTGAGAAGCCAATAACAAAGCGTTCCACTGTGATATTACTATAACATGGTGAGTAAAGTAACTAAAATTCTAACTAAGACACTTAATGAAGGATATGTAGATCAGTTAAGATATCATGACTAAACATTTCATAGTAGTAAAACTTCGTTATATAATGATTAATGGACGATTGGTATCTTGTTGTGGTTTAACAAACACAAAAACTATAAAAGACTTCAAACACTGGGTTCAGTTTAAAGAGAAAAAAGGCTCAACCATTTATTTCTGGTTATGCACAAAAGGCATTGACCTGGGCAGTCGATGCAGAACAAATGCAAAGCAATGTTCACAAAGCTTCAACATTTCTGCAGTTTTCCAGGGATGATGACGTAATCATTCCTCCTTCTTTAGCATTCCATTATCCATTTTAGCCACCATTATCTTCAGGAATGCTTGTTACTCATCATCATTTAGGCACAATCATCTCCAAGTGATGGATATTCACTGTTTTTAAAAATGCCTCTCATCCATCTCATCTCATCCCATTCACGCCTGCTACATACATTGTCCTCATCTTGACCTTCATGCTTTTTATGAGGTTCATTCCGGTACCCAAATTTTTAAAATTCCATTCCATTCTAAGGCTTACTTCTCTTTAACAAAAGGATTTGATGATACTGTCTTTAATTATTAGATTGAAGAAATTCCCCAAATTAGTACATTTTCTCCCTTTTGTGACGTTTAGTCCCAAACCCTGTAAATAATTAATATGAGTGATTAACTGTATTCTTGCACTGGCCCTTATTCAGGCAGCGTCTGAGTTTAAGGTGAGTTTTAGACCTCTAACCTTCTTGTAGTAGCTAGAAAACATACTCATTCCTCAGAGATAAACCCTCAACTGGGCATGCTCCTAGAGTGACTTGGAGCCACAAATCCTATGAGCAATTTTTTGGTTTTAATTTGAGGGAAATCTTACCTGCCTTTTCATCACCTGAGTTCAGCACGGGATGAGTAGTTATAATCAAGTTAAGTAAAAGATCATATTCAGACCATAAGTAAGAGGTTGATCACAGTGAATGAGTAAATAATAAGTGAGGTATCAAAACCAAAAATGAATATATAACGTGTAAAAATCAAGAGTAAAATGTTTCATCTGCGGTTCATATCTCCCAAAGGGATATATATTTATTATTTCTATTGATATCAAGTTACTTTCAACTCTTGTTCAGTAGTTTTCTTATTTTTCAGCATGACCTACAAACTATATTCACTCTAATTACAACTCACTCTAAATTTCTTAACAGAGTAATGCATAATGTAACTCTTACAAATATTAGATTAAATCCCCTTAATTTCATTTGTTATGGCCACAAAGACAGACAGATGTACACGTAACTTTCACAGACAAAACATTCACCTTTTTTTCTGTGTTTTTTCTCTCTGAGCATGCGTTTTTTGTTTATCTCTTCATTTCTTTTTCACTTTTCTTCTCTATGAGCTCTTTCTCTTGCCCACATTTTTTCTGCAACGTTTATCAATTTTATCTATTATTTTAATTTTTATAGCACAATTTTTCACAAGATTATTTTCATTTTTTACACATTGTCTGTTTTCTGTTATCATTTTATACAATCTTCTCTGGCTGTGCTCACAGAGAAAGCAGTTGCTGTCCCCAGTCAGCTGGTGCTGATACACAACGGTTTTGGGCTTGTTTCCAGATATCCACCAAAATGTTGTGGCGCAGAGACTTCAATCACTTACGCTAGACTATCTCTATCTCAGAAAACTAAAACTGGGTTCAGTTAAAAGAGACTGGGTTCAGTTAAAAGAGAGAAAAGGCTTAAATTTTTATTTTAGGTTATGTATAGAAGGCATCGACCTGGGCAACATTCTATTCTCCAGTAAAAAAAAAAAAAAAAAGACTTTATCCCATCTATTCCCAAGCATGACCAGGCACAGACTCCATCTTTACCTTCATGCTTTTAAGAGGTACCTTTAAGGACCTACCGAGGTTGTGGAGAGTTCCATTCTAAGGGTTAATTTAAAAAATTTTCGAATTAGTATATCTATCTGTAACTATGATATGTTGAATGCTAATGATCACTTCTTTTTCATTTTGGAATAAAAACCACAGTATAAACAGTACCAGAAAAAAGGTGAGTTTAACTAGTGAAATAGGGTATGATTCCTGATCATACATTATGTGGGTAAACTGCAGTAAAAAAAAATATTTTATGACAAATAAAGGTGAACAGTAGTGGTAGCAACTGTTGGTTTAGTTACTCGCTCCTTGGCCATAACTTGTGAAGGAGGCCAAACACACCAGCAAATGATGGGCGTGCACTAGTGCTCTGTAACTGTAAAAGAAATAAAAAACAGTTGAGTGAGAAACTCCAAAAAAAGAGCATGTGTGAGTAAAGTGGAGTAACCTTTATGTGAGGTGGACTTTACCCTGGTGTGGCCAAAACCAACATTCAATGCTTCAACTTTCCTGCCAGTGCTACTTGGACCTGTGATCACAAAACAAAAATTTCAACTCTACATGTATGCACATTGAAGAGTGTACATATGATAACATTAGTGAGAAGCTTGTCAAAGCCTATGCAGGATACATACCTTTTTGTCCAACAGAATTCCAAAAAGCAAAACAAAGAAGCCCTTTGAAGAGATAAATGACAGTTTGGTCATTAAAAATAAACTTCTGACTAAAAATCTAATTCTCTAATTAGGTAAAAACTGCCTGTATAGCTTTTCAGTCACATACACCAAATACATACATAATTATTACCTGCATTGAATTGAGGAATGCAAACACAATATGAATTCCTAAAGCAGGTGACGCCATGGTCCCGATGCCGAATCCCCACGTCAAACCAAAGAGAGGTGTTAAAATGGCCACACATCTGACAATGACCACTAAGGCATGTTTCTCATCTGGCTGAGTGGTGGCACCAACTCCCCTCCTCAACATCTTATATAACACCACAATAAGCACCAGGAGGTTTATAGCCACAATGGTCATAGCAGGAATCACAAATGCCAGGAGGGCCTTTGGTTTATTCCAGTTTAGCCAACAGGCATTCTCTTTCTGGATGTATCGCCCACCTCCAGCTGTTACTGCCACAGTTATAACGGCTATGAGTAGCGGAGCCCCATAGCCTATAGCAAATGCTATGACCATCATCACAGACTTGGACGCTCTAGAAAACACCATAATGGTGCGGTAGAAGAGCAGGAGTGCTGAGAACAACATCCAGAAGAAGAGAGCAAGGTAAAGGAAGTGCATGAAGAATGTTGCTGCACTGCAGGGGCCCACTGGTGCCATCTTTCTTTTAACAATAGCTGCTCCAATGATAAAACATATATCCGCAATCAGGAGGGACAGAGCGATGTTGACTATAGAGACATGGCGCATGTAGGCTGTGTTGTTCTTGGTCACTGACTTCCATACAATGGTCTCAATAATGAGGGCCAAAATTAAGCAGAATATTGAGATGCCAACACCAATATATGTTATAAGGCGTAAAACAGGATCATCCGGTGAAAATGGTGACATCAGGATGGAGAATGATGTTGTGTGGTTGCATTCACATGTAATCTTTTTAGGTTGCTGCAAAGACTTTACTTCACATCCAGTTGAGTCCCATCCTCCAATCCCATCCAAAAGACTGAAGTTCCAGAAGACACACTGAGGGCTTTCAAAGGACTTATGTGTGATGTCAAAGGTAAGAGAGATGTTGTGAACCGTATTGTTCACGATGACTGCAGCCACGTCTCCACTGATGTTTGCTTTGTTCGTACTCTCATTGTAGGTTGTATTTCGAACAGGCAAGACATTGTCAAAAGTTGAGAAAACTATGATGGTGATGAAAGTCTCTCCAACCTCTGGGATGTCTATCTGTGTAGTCGAATTAATCCCAAATGTTCCAAAAAATGGACCATTAGCTCTGGTTCTGTTCAGATGGGTAAAATGTGTTGTTATGTTAAAACTGTCATCTGTGAGTCTTGTTCCAATATCCTCAATAGACTTCAGTAGTTCAGAGCTTGTATTCCTAGTTGTATTCCCTGCATTCAAACGCTCCCATGTTTTTCGTGTGGTTATTGATGAAATAACATCTGATGTTCTTAGGAAGTCCTAGACATGGATATTTCCATGAAACACAGCGGAGTTATTTACATTTGTAAGGTAACAAAGGAAATAATTAAAGTAAAAGTACTGGAGAAAATCTAGGTTGTATATACATACCATCATGATGGACTGGTCAGCTATAAATAATTGTGAGACATTTGCAATTCTTTTCAGTAAGGTGACGACTGTTAAGACATTCACATCAGACTCTCTTATCTTAGCAGAATTTGATTCAGCGGCTTTCCGGAGGTCCAATGTAAACTGAGCCACATCTGCAATTTGCAAATTCTACAAGAACACAATGTATTAAAAGCATTTGATTTCAACTGTGGCTATTTTGTGTCATGGAAATAAGCATTCAGAAGAGAATCATCCTACCGCAGCTCTCTCCACAAGTTCTTGAAGAACACGCAGGACACAGTTATTATCCACAATCTCCCAGACACCTTTGACTGTTGTGTTGAATTGACAGCGAGCTGTCACACTACCAACGCTATCTGCGTCACATACACGAGTCTGTATGCCATTTACATTTCCAGCTCCAAATTGTTCATCGTAACAGTCTGATCCTTGGAGAGGAGGGGGGGGAGTGGGGTGGGGTTAATTAATCATGGATTGATTTCATAAGCCAGGATGTTCCCGTTATATGGCCATAAAAATAACTAAATAAATACCATAACTAAAGAACAGTAAATAGATAACTCACTTTTTGCTGTTGCATTTACTCTTACACGTGTGCTATTGTAAAGGCCTCCTGTGATGTCCTGGGCTTCACATAAGAAAGTAACAATTTGGTCACTATCCTTACAGGCCTCCACACTGATATTTGTGTATGTATATGGGCTGCAGCCTCTACTTGGTTCTGTGCAAAAAAGAGTAAATGAAAACAGAAAATTAAGCTTTACATTCATTAAAGGATTATGGTTTTTATGTGACAGTTTGTTATATTGTTGCTTAGAACTGTTGTAGTTTGTTGCTGCCGGTATAAAACATTGTATCTCCATTTTCGTTGTATTTCAGTTTTTGCCTGTTGCCCTTTACTGCTTCTGTAAAGTTGTCATTTTGGTGATACCAGGTTTTGCTCTGACAGCAGTGACTTTCTACATTGTTGCCTAGTATGGTATTGAAAAAAAAGTTTAGAACTCTATCTGTACATTTAACAGGCTATGCATCAGTAAATCTAATATATATATAATTTACCATTAACCTACCAAATATATATTATAATATGCTGTATGTCCTGAATGCATTTTAATTAAACACCATTTTGTAAATGCCATTATTCATTTACAAAATGACATTTTTTTAAACCAAGCTGTGTGTTACTGTTAATAGCAGTCCTTGAAATTCCTATGAACAAATTGTATATATTTCACTATTTAATTGCTTCTTGTCATAGAGGAGTCCTATATTGCCTGCTCTGTACTGTGGAAGGTTGGATAGCAATAATTATGAAGCTAAAAGTGTAAGATTAAATGGTAATCTAATTATCATTTTGACAACTAAAGATAATCGTATCACATCCAAATATATGTTTAAATATCACTACTAGGACACCAAATGGCAAGTGCATTTTGAGTCAAATTGGAAATGGAAGACAGAAGTGTAAACAATTCTAAAGTACACCTCAGTTACATCAATATCTGGATCTGTAGTAAATCTATAAAAACGACTCAAATCAAATATAGAAAATGTCTGCTGTTTGTGTGTGGGACCTGTTAGTTGCTGAGGTCCAGTTGAAGTGTCCAGGCTCCACTGAGTTGTGTAGTTGTTATGAGCACAGCACTCCAGCGTGACTGGTAGTCCCTCACATTTCAGAGTTTTTGAGCTACTTGCTTGTACATTGGGAAAAGGCTGAATTACCATCCTTTGCCAGATTATGTAGGGAATTGAGTTAAAGGTCATTATGCATGCATATTGACCTATAAAGACAAAGAGAATAAAATGATAGAAGTGATTGCACCAACAAAAAATGACATTTACAAGGCAATCTGTCATTACAGTAGCATTAATATGAATAATTGTGCAGCCTTTATTGCAAATATAGATTATGCTGACAGTGATATATGCGCTCAACCATATGTATTTAAATGTGCAGTAAATTAGAAAGAACACGCATTTAAACATTTAGAGTTGTGTTTCTACGTATATGGTTATGCATCTGCTCAAGGACCAGATATAAATGTGGTTCAAATGTGATCTGAAAAATGGAAGAAAGACTGAAACGAAGGGAAGTAGATTAAAAAAGAAAACAAATAAATACATAAATAGATGTACTCATTGACTCTAAACTTTAGTTAACACTAGGTAACTTGATAATTATAAAAATATAAATATCTTGTAAATTATTCTTGACTTACCATTGTCCTCATCACTGGTGCTTGTCACAGTGAGTGTTTTTCCATCAGAACTAATTTGATATTTAGCACTGGTTTCAATGTTGTTACCATTCACATTCCAGCTTATATTCACAATACTAGAGTCTGGAGGAGTGCAGGTCAAAACCATATCTTCTCCAGGGTATATGGATTTGTTTTGATCATAGAGGCCATTTTCCTCTAAAAATAACAGTCATACATAGTCAGTTACTTCACTGTAACACATTTACAATTATGCTACCAGTTAAACCATTCATATTCTTCAAATGATTTAATTTTCTGCTTTCAGAAGCTTAAAATGTTACTGTTTACTATTACAAGTAGCATGTTAAGTACTAACATTTTAAAAAAACAAACTCTACTTCCCTTTGCTAGGTGTGTAATACAGTAAAAAGACTTCACACAATGCCTTAGTCATTCTCATGAACTTTTTAAAAATATTGATATGATACATGAATGTTTGTGTTCTGAGTACAGCATATGACTATCTTAGTTAATCTTAATTTATTTATTTGTGTTATTGTTGTATCCTGAAATCGTAATACTGTAAGCATTTTTAGACGGAACATACCTAGTTGGCAGCTTCACAACATCTATTCATCATAAAATAGTAAACTAAATTGGTAATTATTTGCTAAGTTTTTAATTTGACCAATTATCTCATTAGTGTAAACTGTTTAAACTGTGAACTGTTAAAGAAGAGCATTTGCTAAACTAACTAACAAAAACTCTTCCTCTGCGTCCGCGTAGTCCGGGGACTACACTCCCCATGATTCCCTGCTCCTTGACTACAACACCACAGTGCTATCTCCACCAATCAGTAACAGCTTCCCCGCCCTACTTCACCAGAGTTCTGATTAACCTCACCTGTCTTCCATTTACTTGTTGTGCATATATACCTGCCCTTGTCAACAACACTTCGCGAAGTATTGCCGACCCTAGTGTTGCTTACTGAGCGGTTTTCTATTGTTATCTGTATTCCCCTCTTCTGCCCTTTGGTTTTCGTCTTTTGCCTCTCCCTCTTGTTTGATTGCCTGATTTCTTATTGTTGTGGTTTTGACCCTAGCCTGTATCTGGATCTACTCCTTGTTTTGCCCATGTCTGTTTTGGTCGCTCTGGTTTTGCCATTCTGTTTGTTTGCTGAATCAACTCACTCACGACCCCACATTAAACACATGTTACATTTTACCTCCGCAAGCATCTGGTTCATCAATCCAGCATCACAACTACAATATTAGCAACACTTTAGTTGAAGAAGTAACTGTTTTAATTGCCCCTCTAATCTTTGAAAAATAAGTAGCACAGATGCAACTCAACATGAATATGAAATTGATAAAAGATGATCAAGTTTATATATGCTTTGATATAAAATTATATCAACTTTATGTTACAAACCCAGCTGGATCCCCTGTAGTTTGCATATAGACCTAACACATCTGATGACAATGCAGTCAACTTGTCCCTGTACTTCATGCTAAAGAATCTCGACAGGTGCTCGGTCTGGTTTTTTCATTATGTAATGTGTAGCGCATGTGTAACTCACCAAGACAAATTCCTTGTAGATGTAGCGTACTTGGCAAAATAAAGTGATTCTGATAAATTGAAACTGATTAAATAACTAACTAACTAAATGGATTTATTCTTTAACATAAATCTTGAAACAGATGTTTGGGGAACATTGTTTTCAGGAACAATGATACAGTTTCTCTGTATGAATTTAATTAGCAAATCCATATTTGGTGGCAGGAGTTTGAGCCTATATTTGAAGTAGCCTTGATAAACTTGAGGAAATTCGTGGTTTATTACATACTTGCATACTTTCAATTCTGTTTATACAAATTCTAATTTATAGATTATTGTGTTAACAATGTTTGTAATGGTACAATATGGTCTAGGAGCTTGAGTCAAATAATGCTTAAAAATACCTTGAAGCCATGCTAACCTTCACTTACCAATGATGCAAAACATTTTTGAACAGTATTACTGTAATTTTTACTATGAAAATGAAAAGTTTTTCCTTGGACGCTATCATATGAAGGTTTTTTATGTTTTTTTATTTATTTATTTTTTTTAGTTTTTTTACTTGTGTTCAAAAAACCTTTTTAATATTTTTTTTTTGGACACATGCATTTGTTTATTTGGTTGCACATATTTAAAGTAAAAACGGCATGCAGACAAGTCATGGTAATAAGATATTGGGAGAACATACTATGAAATACATATAAAACTCCTGATGCCAATCCAAACGTTTGTAATGTTACATACAGTATATTGGGATAAGTGGGCTCCACATTTATTTATAAAAATCTTCTCCAAACTTTTCATCTTTATTGGGATGTCCAGGTTTATGCATTCATGAGAATAAAGCATGGGTGTGATTACTATCAACATTTATTTGTCACTATTATAATTTTTAAAACATTAAAAGATGACACAGCGTGAAGGAACTGCTTGAAAGTAAAAATTGTTATGACCTTACCAGTTTGAGCAACTGAATTTTCAGTTACGTTATATCCTTTTTCAACGAGAGCAGAAGCCAACTGTATGTTTGCTGCACTAAAATTAAGTGTAATACTTGTAGTTACAATTGTGAAGTCTGCTACTGCACTGCCAGGCCTGTAGGGAAATAAATAAACAAATAAATAAAAACAAAAGAAAACAGTGAACATCAAGTATCAAAACCACACAGTTGATCTTTTCTATTTTCAAATTAGTATTAAATTTATCTAGCCGTGTGCAGTAAAATTCAGAATGCTACAGTATATACTGAAGACTGCTTACTGGGGCTATCAAGAATCTCTTAAAATAGACCAGTAGTAAATCTAATAGTCAACAGGCATACCTAAATCGAGTGATTTTCATTGACCCAGCTTTGTATGAGAAAAGGGCCCTTTGGTAAGCATTGTCAGTCTGGAAAAGACTTGTAGTGTTAGGAACAGTTTGGATTTGATGGACATGTTGAAACATATATATGCCATACTTACTGAACTCGTAATGTCATTGATGTAGTTTTTGTACTTTTTACTGTTTGGATTTGTGAGTATGTTGTCAAACAGTTCACCTACTGTCAGTGATAAAGTTTTGCGGTATTCTAAAAAAGAAAATAAAGAAGACATTTGTTTAATTTAAAGAAAGCCATCATTTTCTTTATAGGCCTCCATGCTTCTAAATGCCATTCCTCGAGACTATGTTTTGCATTTTCTCTGCTCTAGGAAGCCTAAAAGGTTTGTGAAGAGTTTGATGTGTGTTAAATTAGCAACACAGAGTGTAGAACATGCATTACCTTGTACTGAGACCTGTGTGTTTATGATTCAGGTTGAAACAATTAAGTATCATGTAAGTAGTAAGTATTTGGATACCTGATTGGAATCAGAATCCAGGTTTCTGATTGCGTCCTATTGTTTCATATGAGAGTGGAAGTGTTGGAATGTGTAGGGTGATGAATACACTGCTGTTAGAAATAAGCTATAGTCTTGTATAATGACATTGCAGATCATTAGGGTGTTTTGAAATTTGGGGAAAGTTTGGGCGGGTCTGCATTATGACCGTGACTCCCGGTCTGAAAACAAATCCCACTCTAGCCCTGCTGGTAACACTGAAGATGGCAAAACAATTATTTGTCAAACTTACCTCTGCATCGGATGCTGCCAGGATTTGTGATATTATATCCACTCAGGCAGGTGCAACTGTAGCTCCCAATAGCATTGGTGCAGCTGGCATTTGGACCACACACATTAGGGAACTCAGTGCATTCATCCATATCTTGATAAGGAAAAGGAAAACAAAGAGAATGTAGGCATTTTCGATTGTCTCAAGTACTAAATTGTGGTACAGGAGTCATATGACTCATATGACTCTTTGGTGAGAAACTGCGGAGCACAATTTTGTTGGCGGCTAATTTGATACCAATTGGCTACAATAGTTCGAATCTAACGTAGGACACTTATAAACTGTTTCAGATATGTAATAAAGGTGCAGGTTAGTATTGTGAAAAAAAAAATTATCTATGAAATTCGACCCAAAATTTGATATACAGATAATCAATGAGCTGTTTGGTTTGCATTAAACATGTATTCTAATTATTGCATAAGCAATCCCTGATATTGTAAGATTCTTAAAAAACATCCATCATACCTCTGCATGGGTTTTTAATGTTGACAGGAATGTATGGATTTGCCACACTGTACCCACTCAGGCATGTGCAGCTGTAGCTTTCAATAACATTGGTGCAATTTGCATTGGGGCCACACATTCCAAGAATGTCAGTACATTCATCTACATCATGATTAAAAGAAATCAGAAAAAAGAGACATTCTAGAACATGCAGGTGACACAGTTAAATACATTATTATAATGTTATTCTTTCATTTTGGTAGCGCAAAACTAATAATGAACATTGTAAGTTAAGAAATAAAAACCTGATCCAGTTTTTCAGAAAACTGTGTGCCCAACTTTCAACTTTAGCAAGATCCTGACTTTAACTGTTGTTAGTTTAGTCTGCACATTTCACTCCGGACAGTTTAGCAAACCTTGTACTATGTAAAGCAAGCTTTGCTCAACATTTGACACTTAAGAGGTTCAACAGAAGAGCAGTTCAACCTTTATTAGCATCATAATCCCAGCAGCAACCTATTGCCATGCTGTATGATTATATCCATTTTTGATGGTTTAAGCAGATTTGGATATACTCAGAAACCCTCGACAAAACGTGTTTTAAAGACAAAATCAATTAATAAATTAAAACTTTTATTAGTCGGACCATTTGAGAAAGACTTGCATACATAAACACAGAGTTTCTAACCTATCCACTGATATTGTGAAATTTTGCAGTTCTGCAGTTTTAGGGCTCCTGTGAGTAACAGTGGCTTTTAAGCAGACTGGACAAATCAGACATGGTGCAAACACCACACCAGTTTAAGACAAGATCAAATTACAAAGACAAACCGAGCACACAGTTTGTGCCATCTATAGCTATTTCTTACTTGTCAGCTCTGTGATGGGTTGGCAGAACTGTCCATCATTAGGTATGTCACTCAGGCATTGACAGGTGGCATTGATGATGTCATCACAATGTCCGTATTGTACACATTTGTCACGTGGCCAAAAATACTGATCCTCACATCTGCAGCTGTATCCAGTATCATTCAAAACACAAACTGTAACATAAAAACAGCAGTGATTAAGAATATTGCATTAGAACAGAGCACAAACTGGTGTGAAAGCTATATGGATCACTACTGAAGCCAGTGAAGGAATATACAAAGACACCCACAATTTTTGGTGTAGGACATGAGGCAAAAAGACGTTAGAAATGTCATGTCATGATCTTTTGAAATTCACAAGGAGTATATTTGCAAGCATGTATACATTGTAAGAGAATTTAAACTGCAATTTAATAGAATTAAATTGAAAACAATCTCAGTACTGTTGTCAAAATGTCAAAAACATACATTTTTTACCAGTTAACAGAAATATATTAAAATGTAAATATACTGTATAATAAAATGATGTGAAAAATGTGCAAGAAAGATAAAGTTAAAATAAACTATTGATTGCAGTTATAGTACAAATCATGGTAAATACCTGATATGAACTTTTTCTTTTATTATAGTAGCTTATATTACTAAAATTACATGAAAATACTAAATATTGGATCTGTTGACCCAAAGTGGTGACTTGAAGGATGACTTAAAAAAATGTATATAGTCCTATTTTAAAGTATCTAAACCCTATACATAAAATACCCTCTCCAGTAGCGTCCAGTGTCATAATATCAGTCAAAGCTACCGATTGTAGAGACAGAAAAGTCTGTAATTAAATAAAACACGACTAAACCCTTGCTTCATCTTTTACATGATTCCTGTGATTATTTGCTTCATGTGTTACAAGACATCCACATTTGGAGCATTGGTTTGTCAGAAAAGTCTGTCATCTGAAGCAAATCTTTTAGCTACCTCACACGAGAATGCATATCTCCCTTGTAAGATGTTTATTTTATAAAGTAAACATATTGCAATGTTCAGAATAACTGAGTGGCTAAAAACTGTTGGATGTGAAAAAATATAATATCCCTATACTTCAAGACAATTTTATGACTCATAAAATGTCATTGTATTTAAATCTCATGAGATTTAAAAAGATGGCAAAAATGTAGTGCAACATATATGCTATAATAACTATAATAAAACTACCATGATTTTACTAATAGTACTGAACTAAATGTATTTAAACAGGCCTTAATTTAACAATACTGCCATATTGCCATCCCTATTGCAAATATCTCCATAAAATCAAAGCCCATACAATTCTAATTAAGACCAAAATAAATGGTTATTGTTATATTTGCTTCTGGTCAACAATGGCATGTTCTTCCCTCTGTTTGGTAGTTATGAAAATGTGAATTATTAGAAGCCACAGCATATTTCATTGAATTGTTTCACTTTTTCATGGTTTCTCACAACTTATGTTGCTTAAATGCTTAAAGGAGAGCACACAAACAGCACATTAAAATACATCAATAAAAATGCTAAAATATTAAAAGTATATTTTTTTAAAGCAGGCGTATTGTAATAGCTACCTTAATGATGGGTGGTCCAAGCTTACCTGTCGTAACATTCACACTACTAATTTCGGTGGTGCTGTCTAGTTGTACTGGAAGACTGATTGAGTTCAAAGAGGATCTGATTTGTTCTATCAGAATCACTTGTGACACGTTCATCTCCACCACCACAATGTATTCCTGTAGCAATGTGTTGGCTGAGAATGATAATATTTTAGGAAATTAAGGAAAAACAGGTGAAAGATGGAATATATTGCACCCCCACCCCATACACACACCAAAAGAAAGACAAACAAGTTTAATTTATATATGTTCTTTGAAACTGTATATGTAAATGTCTTAAAAAGAATATTACATTGAATGTGGAATTCATACTTACTGGGTTGATTTTCCTCATATTGTGTGAATATTACATCAGAGAAATTAAGCTGAAAGTTAAAGAATGGAACGTTTATAAGTGTACAGCAACAGGTTTAAATCCATCTTGTATTTGGAATTGCAGAGCCTGTAAAAAGGCAATTGCATGCCACCTCAGTCATTGCAGTAATTTTAAGAACAAAAAGACTGGTTATATTGGTTAATGGGGAATCCACCTTAAAACAATATAGCACAGTAATTGGTGTTTTACACCAAAGCTAGTCATGCAAGTTGAGTATGAGATTTTGCTCTGTTCCTGAGGGTACTATAGATTTAGGGCCATGAGCAATGCTGCAAAATCAATGAAGCAGGTCAAAATTACTGAGAAATACATTAATTTCCCCCCCAATTCTCTTATAAAGAAATGACCCCTTACACTGTCTAGAGCAAAATTACTTTAATAATTTAAAAAATTTTAATCCTAATTTGGGTATTATCTCTTGTTCAAAGCTAAGCTTTGGAATGTGACGTGAATGTGACTGCAGTGTTTTTACTTGGAAGTTTTCAAGTAAAAGCATCATCCAAATAAACAAAATCATAAACACTCTTTACCTGAGGTCCTTGTGATTCCGCCACACATATGTTCATTAGAAAAATGGCACCAAGTGTCAGCAAGTGAGTTGCTATTGTCCCTGTGAAAGGGAAGGTAAGGTTATGTACTCCAGGTAACAGTATAATTATAAGCAGTTGGTTGGGAAGCATATAGCATAGCCTTGAACACTGCAGAGCAGTCAATATGAATTTTGATGATGCCATATGGGCTCATCAGTGCCCCATCAATGTTTCAAGTGTGGATTCTTAGTCATCTAAGGCCGGGGGTCTGCACCTCAGCCAAAGCGCAATTCTTCAAGTTATCACACGTCATGATTTAATTGACTCAAGTTTTCGTTTTCAATCAAACTGAAGTTTAAATTTAAATATGACGTTTCTTTCCAAAAACTAGATGGCTTGTGCCTTTCAGTCTCTGCAAAGTCTCTGTTGTTATTTAGTTGGTGAGCTGTGTTCTAGCGTCTTTGTTATTTTGAACTTTTTTGCATGCTTTTCTTGTTTACTGGTATTTTGACTTAGACCTCTGTTTTCCCATTTTTGTGCCACTAAAAGACACTACACTTGCAATTAGTTTCCCTCATTTACAACATAATATTAATTCCTGCTGTACAGTAAAATGAGAAATCTGAAAAAAAGCTTCAGTGAGGCCACCCACACAGCAATTCCTTGAAAGTTAAATGTTTCCAATTGAGGTGAATTCAAATCCTTCAGTTATCTTAGTAGCATAAAAAAATCTTGTAAACATTGTTTTATGCTCTCTTCAAATCTGGAACTAATCTGAAAGGTATATTGATATTTTATGAAACAGCAATTTAAAATTCTAAATAATAAAGTTATTACTATTTTATTCAGTAATAACTTACCTTCAGTGGCCATGCTGTTCATCAACAGTTACTACTATCAGGATCCCGAGGTGTCTACAGGGGTCGCCTAGTGGAATATGAGGTGACCTAAAACAAACGAGGCATAAATAAAGCACTTGACTGAATGAGTATTTTGTTGCTCTAATAATGTCTAATCAGTCTATTCTCACTGATTTCCTGCAGAATTTCATAAACAAGTTTTCAATCACTTTTCAATCACTTCAGTGGCTCCTGGAGATTAGGCAAATCGCTGTAAATGTGAAGTATTTCACACTTTCAGACATTTTTCTGTAATTCCTGAGGGTCTATGAAACACATCCCAGCTTTGTGGAGGGTCAGGGGTTTCACCAAACATAAAAACATAAAACATAAAACAACACCTGGAGTTAGAGTTTTCAATGACATAGCTTATTGCCCTTGGTGCAGCATAAATAGCCATGATTATGTGACCCAATCCACCGCTGTGAGACAGACAAGCAGGAAATACTGCTCATGACACAGAGCCCTGGGGGGAGAGTGCTGAGAAGGTTTTCCATAACTTAAACTGTAATTTATTAGAATCCTAAAAAAGCATCTAATTATCAGCAATAATAAAAATTGCTTGTGGCAGCCATCATTATTAGTCAGGTTTTAAGTCTACAGTACATTAGCTAAGAAGCAAACCTTTTAAATAAATAAATGAATTAATTTACAGTATTTATTTCATTGGAAGTTTGTATTATCAATGAAGTGTGTAAAATTAAAAAACAGTACATAAACTTTTGAAAACATATTTTTTCTTTTCTTTTTTTACCCTTATTTTAAATCATTAGCAGTGCATAGATCTGGGGAGAGTGACGAATTTGATGAGGCTCCACAGAAAATCCTGCTTGGGGCTCCTAAAAAGCTTAAAGCTTAAAATGTTCTTGATTCCTTCTTGCTGACTAATTACAATGGCAAAGACAGCCAAGTGTTCCTTCCCAAGTCACTGGATCCAAAATATGTTCTCCTGCCAAGTACCAACTGGGACTATAGGTGTTGTCAGAGTAAGGGGCTATCTAGTTTCCAGAAGAGTTAATTCTCTTTTAAACAAAACATGGTACATACACACTGTGATGAAAGCATTTTGAAAAACATGCAATCAACTGGTATTTCCAGACTGCTCCATGTGAACAAGTTCCAGCAGGATATCACCTGGAAACAGAACAACATAAGTTTGCAACTATTATGACTCATCACAAGGTGGTACCAGCCAGGGATTTAAAGGTATGTTACAACTGTAAAGTAATTTTAATTTAACCCTTTTTCATAGAAGCCATAAAATGCAGTGCCTGAGTGTTAGGAGGTCCCTCAGTTGAACAATGGAAATGTATACGACTTTGAACTCACTTTTTATCTTATTAGGTGAGTCAACATTTCTAAAACTGTTTTAAAGTGTGTTAGTAATATAAAACCACTATAGAAATCTGAATAACAATATCACCATGCAAAGAACCATTTAAGCATGTAAATGGTTCTTTGAGTATTCACTTTACTGAACATCCCTCGGAGAACCATCTTTTTTAAAAGTGTAAAAACAAAGGGTTAACAGCTCGGCGACACACTGAGATGACTAACAAGCTCCTGGGAAGTAAGTTTAAAGTTTACTGTAAAAAACATTTACGGTAAAACTGTATTCAGTGTGGGGAGTGAGTGCTCGGCACTGTTAGCTTGGTGCTGACACGACATAAAACCTCCCACTGAAGCTCTAACAGAAATGTGCATTATCGTTGTGAGTAATTGCAGATAAAAGTTATAAATAAAGTGAAGGTTTTATTATTAAAAAAGTTATAAATAAAGTGAAAGTTTTCATTAAATTATGTAATGTCTGTGTTTTTGGTTTTTTTTACATAAAACAGGTCAACACAATGCACTTTTGGCACTTCATGGATTAGAGTGATTTAATAAAACATGACATGAAATGGCTGATACCCTGCCTCACACATGGAATGTTAATTATAACAATTCACTCTAAGCCTCACTACATCTTAATTACTTGGCTGCCAGCTGACTGATACTGTTATTCCTGCACTTTCTTCATATCCCAATAAAAACAAAAGGCTTGTTTCACCTTCACTATAAAAGTCTTCCAGACCAAATGACTGGGGGAGCCCAACTAGAGTTTAGAGACAAGTGAACAGGAGAGTACAAGAGCACCAAAGTGCAAGTAAACCAAAGTGCTTTATTTATAGGTTAAGCTTGGGACAATTGTTACAAATCAATCAGGCTTATTACTACAAAAACCTTATGTACCTTCCTCTATCTGGCGTGTGCTTAACAGAGAGCCAGTCTTATGCTGACAGGGCTCTTCCCCAAACTAGCATCATCTGTCCATGATTAGCAGAGCATCATCCATTGAGTGCTGGTGGGAAATACGACGACTCCGCTTCTCCACCACCATCACCACAGTACTTTCTAATATCATTCATTCTTCATTTAATGATATCAACAAGTGGAAAAGTGCTTTATAGGAAATGAATCGGCAAAAGCCTACAGAACACCAACAGAACTTTTCTTTTTTTTTTTTTTAATAGACGGAGCACTACTTAAGTGATGTTGTAACTCTTAAAGGGTGTGATGTTTTGGATAACACCACCATACTACATATGAATACAGAATATTATCAAATTAACATTATTTCCACCACACTGAGAGCTTATCAAGTTGATTACTACATAAGTATGTGATCAGAGCACAATTACTTACCCCATATTCAAGGCATATTCAATATTTCTTTCATTCATAATACTCCAGACAATCCAAAAAATGTTGAAACATATTCAACCAACAGTCTGAAATTATACTAACAGCGCCAGTACATTATTCTTATACACTTTCCATTCATCACATAACCCATTCAAAGCAAGACAAAATAAGTAAACCACGTCCTCCATGCTAGATAAACCTCAAATAAACACACATAATATACAGACATATGAAACATAATACATAAAGTATCTGACTCTCTACAGGAAAAATAAGTCTGTAGGTCTTACCTTGTTTTAGTCCAACCCAGTCTACTCTATGTCGGCACTGACGATCAGTTAGTACCAGGTGTGTACAGCTGTGGACCTAACTTGCAGAACTAGTTTGGGTTACTCATCTGCTTAATTATTCTTCTTTGAGCAAAATTACTGGTTTATAAGAACTACACCTACATCCTTGTTTCAACCATGTTTCATTAAATATGTTTCATATAGTATTTAAAACATTCTGATCATATTTGTGATTTGGATTTGTCAATCCTTCATTACATTAACTCAGTTGTTATTAGTATCTCTGGTCAAGATATGTGTTTTGCTTTTGCCCTCAAGTTTCCTCCATTAGTTTCTGGTTGTCCCTGGTTACAACAGTGTTTCCGTTAGAACAACTGCAGTCTTTATTCTATAATGTCTATTGTTAACTACAAACACAGTTCCAGAAAAATCCAACAGGAGAGAAAATTATGTTGATGTAGAAACAGAAAGCAGATGTACCAGATGGTCACTAGCACATATTACTCCAAAGTGTGTCTAGTGTTAATATGCTAATATACACGTTACCAACTAATGCAAGCTAAGACCATGCAATGCTATCCATCACAGAAGAATTTAGGTTTTAATGCCAAACTACCTAAATCCTTGTAATCTCTGGCTAAGGAACATTATTTATAACTTGAATTTCTTGCTGATGCATTTTTGGGTGGCAAGCCTCATCCCTGCTCTATCCAAGCATTTTAGAACATTTAGTGAATTTCAGTACAGTTTTCATAATCTATAACAACAAACAAAGTCATTCTATGAATTGCTCGTAATGCGTCTAACTCTCTGTCTTGATCCTTAACTTCAGCTTTACTCAGGTTGGTTTTGCTTATTGGGACATTAACATTCAACATATATTTTTGTATTTCTAAAGCAAGTAACTTATGTAGTACATAGATTAATGTTTGCTCCCCAGTGAAAATAATACTGAATCTGAATAATACATTTTTCATTATAGAACATGGATGTGTACAATACAGGAAAAGCAAACCAAAGGAGAATACTTTTTAGGTCGTTGCAGAACACCAGTGTATTTTCTGTGACATGAAGGCCTGTCTGGGCTGGTTTAGTTTTATCAGAGAAGCACTGTTAATGTAACTTGTAAGTGACTTGATTGGCTGATTTGTATGTGATAAAGGAAATGTGTTATACAGTTACCAGATCAAAACATTGTCTTGACATTTATGTCAGCAAATTATGATTGTGTTGCATTATCAGCTCATATGGGAGTAAATATACACTGAATTGTCTAGTGAACAGGAAGAAAAAGAAATTGGGTCAAATCAAGTTCCATTTTAGGTGTAAGCCTTCAGTCCTCAGATCCCAAAAGAATTTTATAAAAGAAAGTAATAATTCCAGAGCGAATTACCTTCTATAATTTGCTGAGCTCCCAGTAATACTAATCCTGCTTGAATCAGCTTCACAGTAATGTAGTAACTACCATTTAATAGAAAATTTATAGAACTTAAACACAAGGCTTACAGCTAAATGGAACTCAATTTAACATCATTCCTTAATCCATTCCTTAATGATGGCAGAATTACAAAAGCACCTCTCGCAAGGCACTATGTGTCGTTGGGCAGCATTTGGTAAGTTCAGTGAACCCCCTTAATACACCTAATGTTATTCTATATGCCATTTAGCCATTCAGGGCTATTTAGGGTAATTTGAGGAAATTACACATATACCTAATCTCTTAAACACTGGCCAGTCGATTTACACAGAAAATACATTATTGAACCTCCTCTGGTGAAGTTAATCCAGCTCAAACACAGCTACAGAAATTCACTCCAGAATTATTACATAGCTTGCTATGGAAATGGCAGATTTGCACTGGAATCAAAATCTTGGATGTCGTTATTAATTACTGCAATTACACCACCACCCCGGTAAAACTCATCCAACTTGAATTCGTAGCTACACTTGATCTCTTTAACCGTGTTCCACCCTGCTGCACCTGCTTGCTCAATCACGGTCATGCCCACATGCATCTGCCCACTTTTACATAGCATAATCGTTGTCTAGACCCGCCAACGTTTAACCTTCATCATGCTGTATCATGTCTACACATAGGCTGCTTTGATGTATTTTCACTCATGCGTTAATCCTTCCTGCTTAGTTCAGTACACAAGCTGAAAACTGAAAATATGAGAACATAAGTTCTGCAGCTAAATACATTCAAAGAAATATATTTATTTTGGTTTACTAAGATAGACTGGAAGATTCACTTCATGAAAGCCAAATATGTTGCACTGAAATGTTTCTGTTTTGTTCAACAATAGTAATAGTGTGAGAATTATCAACAACATTTCTCAGTAATTGTGTTAAAGGGACTAAAATGAAAAATGCAACCATTTATATGTGTTCTAAACCTATATACTCACCTCTTACAGCGGTGCAGCAGTAGTCACTAAAGTGAGATCTGCTGATTTAAGTTAAGAGCTCCTCCTTCTTACGTTATGAATCTTAAAATGACATCAGCTGGGCAATGCTCTACCTCCTCTGTGCAGTGTACACAAACCATGTAGTTGTGTTAAAGTAGAGATACCCAAGGTATCTATTATTCCTCCAGTGCCTGTTCATAAACTAGTCAAAACAATTTACTATAAAAGGAAATAGTGTTTGTATAAATGTGCCAGTCACAAGTGCATGTGTACATATTTCTATATTGTGGTCTATTTACCCACAAAGTCAGGAACAATATGTTTCTCTGTCTGATGCTTTGATGTGTGATTGTCAGTCAGTGTTTGCATTAACCCCATCCTGCTTTCCTCCAGGTGGTCCTTGATGTAGTCCAGGCCTGAAATGAATATTTCCATGGATGCCAAGAATTCATGAATAAGCTTGTTTCATTTTATGTTTTTATGTTATGTTTTTACGCACACATAAGCCAAAAGGAATGACAAATTTCGCATAATGTAGTGGAGTTAAAGTAAAAAGTCGTCCAAACTGGCAGATACATGGAAAAACTACTTAAGTACAGTAACTAATTACATTTACTTTGTTACTGTCCACCACTGCCTCTGTGCTAGGAGTCAAACACAGAAGGGATTATTTTTGGTCTTTGATTCACATCCACTGCCTTTAATAATTAATATTCAGGATAATAAGCAGGTCATGTCCTATAAATACGCTGGTATATATCTCAGCGTACATAAAAATATATCTCACTATAAAAAATAATTTGACACAAAACTTACCATGGCAGATGTGTGTTTATTGGATGGGGTTCACAATAACAAATTATAAACACAGAGTACGAGAACTGATGTAGAATTAGATTCCATTTAATATCTTTATACACGCTGTGAACAAAATAAACAAATATATTATAGGAAGCTTGATGGAAGTTACATATAGTACAGCATAGACTACTATAAAAATAAACACTGTATTACATCTCTATAAACCCTAAACCTGTAGACTGTAGAAGTTTTAAAAAGTTATTTGTTACATTGGTAGGTATTCTAATTTAAGTCATCTAGAAAAACTTTATGGCTCCTGTTACATTTTCAAAATCAGAATTGCAATCCTGAATTCATATGCTGAACTAAATGACTTCTAAGTGAAATCATCTTCAGGCATGGTCTTTTCTGGGTTTGTTTTCCTCCTATCATCAACTTCTTGGGGTTGCATGATAAATGTATCCGAGTTGACTGAAGACAAGGATCCACTGCAGTTTGATGCACTGTACACACCTGCAAAGGCCAAGCTTTGGTTAGTGTCATGTTACATTATTCACATTCACAAATTGATGTCTAACTTTACTGACAGGGTTTACACTGTGCATTGACCTCTAACCATTCAATAGTTTCTTGCTAACCACAGCGGTAGAGTTAAGAAATACTGTTATCTTTGCAGTTTGTCAAATTATGTCTGGCAGAATTTCACAATTCCAGTAAGCTGCTTTACATTTCACGGTGTGTGTAAGATTTAAGGGGGCACTTTGGCCAATATGAAATATATAATACTACATCTTGCCTAGTTGCATCCTACAGTGAGGCCACTTTAGAGTATTTTTTTTATCTTTAGATTACATCACATCAGCAAAACTGATTTATTGTGCATGGAATTTGTGTCACTGAGGAATGTGGCACTGATCAGGTCATTGATGTGTTGGTACTTGAACAATTCATTATCTGTTTCCCAAGAAAAAAAAAGAACTCACACTGGGGCCATAATCACCAACCCATCACAGGTTGTTGCAGAGGACCTATATCTCTATTCATTCCTATTCCCAGCGTGGAACCCAGTGTCACATAGGGAGGAGAAGTACCACTAGTACCAAGTAGTACCAAGGCTAATATCCAAATAGGAACCCCTTTTAGTAGAAGGAATTATAGGGCATCATTTGTGATTACTACAGATAAAAAAAGGAGAATGTTAAAATGATTTAAAACCTGCTGCATTAGTATTATGTCATACAAAATGCTTGTTTAGGGACATAACTCCAAACAACCTAAACCTGTGTACTCGAGTAAAAGGAAGAAGATAGAAGAGAAAGTAGTCCTATGCTAATTCAATTGGTGGGATTTTTTTGCACCATCAGTTTAGTACATATTCAGTTTACTGCATAAAGAAAACATCTAGTATCAATACTGTCATGTGGGGATCGACTCTCAAGAACAAAGCTCAGTATTGGAAGTATCAATATTTCAGTAAGAATATGATAGTATGCATATTTATGACAGTAGGCATGCTGGTCTGAATCCCCACAGTGCCACCTCCCCAGACTGAGCAGGAATGTACAGCCTACCTGTCACTGGTTTAAGACCCTTAACATGGGCTGCACACGAGTGCCTGTGTATGTGCCTTTGTTTCAGTATCTGTTCATATTGTGATTTTTTTCAGCTGATCTTCAGGCGATAATGCTGATGCTTTTTTGGGTGTAGGAAGTCCAACCAGCATGGGTGGAAATTTGCTCAGATTGTTTAGCACCTCTGTTAGGCCTGAAAGTCAACATTCAGGCAGAATCTAATATATCATCCTTTACGGCCTTCTTGGACGGAAGTACTCAGGAATATTTGTCAGGCTGCACATGCAGTAGTTGAAGGCACTGGAGGTTTGGACAGACTTGCAAAATGGACCCTTAAAGTGCAAGACTTTGGCATCGTATAACTGAAGCAAAAGGATTATTGAGGCTATGTTCACCAAACCCAATTGTTCATATAAAGTCTATTAACCAAAAGTTAACAACTTCTTAGAACATGTTTACTAGCAATCCTCAAAAAATCATTAAAACTGGTTGAGTAAACTGTAGGTTTATGGGTGGGTTTACATGGTTCTTAAGCTAAGCATTGTTTTAGGATACACTTGTTGATTGACATTAAACACTGCTATTTATCTTTAACAATGCTTCATCAAAAGTCTTATACCTTCTTCTAAGTCTTATAAGTTGTTACCTTCACCTACATGTTTAATCAGTTCTCTGCAAGAGTGCAGTTCCTAAAACATCAGCCTGTGATCTTTATTAACCAGAAAAACTATAGAATTAACAATACTAAATATTAACATTTTTAACAATGTAAAATTTGCTGTATAATAATGAGGATCAGTCACCTCTTTTCTTTTTGTGGGAATGGGAATATTAACCATACAAAAAGTTAATTAATGTCATTGACAGTTATGCACTTGTTTCAGCAGTGACATTATTTAATATTCCTATTCCCTTCAGTTGCTACCTTGCCAATTTCCTTTTTCCTTCGGGATCAATAACGTATCTATCTATCTATCTATCTAATTTCAGCTGGCTGATTGCATAGCTGTTTAATTAACTGGTAATAAGGGATTTCCAAAGATACATTATAACAGATTTGTAGCAAAAAAAAACAGTCAATAGAAATAGTTGTCAGCCCACATACTTACTGCTCAGCTTTAAGCTTCCAGTGAAGTTCAGTCCTATAAATGATGATAGGTCTGCACTAGTATTATGTAACTAGAAAAAAAAACAAGGCCACAAATGTCATTGGTGGAAAGCTCATATCTAATAAAGAAACAAAACTTGATTTTTTAAAATATTGCCTGAGGTATCCAGACCAATATTGGGGAGACACAGAATCACAGAATGGGTGGGAGGTGAGGGGCCTCTCTGAGTAGTGTAAGTTGATTTTGTAGATAATATAGTAATTAGATAAAGTAGATACATTAGTAAATAGTACAATGATATCACTACAAAACATGCTTCCATCACAATAAGTTCATTAACCATGGAATGTTTCTACAGCATAGCTTTGTCTAATTTCTCTCAGTCAGAAGCTAGGTAACTAACTGAAAGTTTAAGCTAAAGCCAAAATGGGACTATTGTGTTGAAGAGACATCCACTGAAGTTAGCATGCTAACCCGCAAGTCCCGTAGCACAATTGACAAGTAAAAGGATGATGTTTGATGCTGAACTTGCAACATGTCTTCTACACAGGTAAGAGTTGAAGAGGGAGGAAGAGGGACTGGCTATTTTCAGGTGATATTTTGACCCCTTTAACACAAAGTAATGCATTAGACTTTATATATACTACATTAAGGGTAAGATTTACTAACATTCTACACCATCACACCATCACAAACTCTGTTTTGGTATTTAAAACTGACACTGATAAGAGGGCTGTAAAGAAGGATGACAACAAAAGGCACATGGAAATGACAAGAGAAAAAGTGACAGATACAGAAAACCAGAGAAAACAGAGACAAACGGGCAAGACGTGACAATAACTAATCATACAAAATAGGAACTAACATTATTTTAGATTTATAGTAGTTTATAATCCTTACTAAATGGTTCAGTGTACGTACTAATGTACATACCATTCTCTTGTGTAATCTAAAAAACTATAGATACATACAGTATATATGAGTGTGCTATGCACTTGATAAACTCTGTGCTCTTATGCAATTATGAAGTGTTTTAAGGTACATATATCTGAGTTTAATTAAGTTTTTTTTTTTATTATTTATCATAGTTTTCAGGGCTTCAGTAAATTCTTCATTAGTGCTTACTTCTTACTGTCTTAATTGTTGAGTCACAGTTACCATTAATATGATTATTTAATAATAACTTGAGAGAACATTTAGTAAGGATTATAAACTACTTAACAAACTGTATAATAATACATACAGCCACATTATAGAAAATATACATTTGATAAACACGCGGGAAGAGCGCAGTGATATTAATAGAATTGTACAGTACTTAAGGCATCAGTAATGTGGTATTTAAAGACATTTTATTAATATTTAGTTGGATGTTACTTAATGTCCAGCTTATTTCAAGTTGTTCTAATCTGTGTTGTCAGCTACTGTAACCTCAGTTGATTAACTATGCAAAAGCTTGTTTTAGGTGCAGTAAGGCCGGAAAGCAGATCATATTTACAGTATGTTGTACATTTTTCCAGTGGCAGGTAGCAGTCTGCCCATAAAAACTTCAAATGTTTTGTATTGTTGCAATGAGACATACACTGTACTAAATATCATCAGGCTGCAGTGATGGCTGTATGTTTATGTAGCTTTGTATGACAGTGAAACGATCAGTTTTGTTAGATGAATGTGTGCATGACTGTTGGGTGGAGCATAGTTAATCTGTTAACTGTGAGAGAGGAACGACCCCCAAAGCAGTGCTTTGAGGTGCTTCCCATCTAAAAATCTCCAAATAAAGAGCTTATGTGACTGAAGTGGAGCAACCAGACACGAGACGGGCCTTACCCTGCTCCGGCTAGTGCTAATATTTGTTCGTCTCAAAATTTCTGCCAGTATCGCACAGACCTGTGAAAAACAAATAATTTTAAAAGTTTAAGTTGTTTTAAAATGTGCTTAGCAGACTCTTGAAAACAAACTAGTAAGGAGCTTGTCAGAGCCTGCTCAGAATACGTACCTTACTGTCCAGAAGGACCCCAAAAAGCAAAACAAAGAAACCCTTTGAAGAGATGAATCACAGCTTGGTCATTAAACAGGCAATGTAATATCATTCATTCAAATGCATGGAATAATACAACAAAGAACATACAGAGTATCTCAATCACTTAGATGCACTCTGATTTGCATGAATAAACGTTGTATTCATGCAAAAATCCCTCTGTTTAGAACTTCCTACTGTATTTGCCTTTCCTCAAGTCTACTAAGGAGTATCCTACCCCTCTATGCTCTTCACATTCCCCCAACTCTACTCTTGTTCATCCTTCCTCAACTCTCCAAGAGTTCCCATTGCCTTGTTCACCTTCATTCAGCTCTATTAAGTGGTTTCTACTGCCTTACTCATTCCTCATCTATAGAACTAAGAGGTTTCTACCACTCTATTTATCATTCCTCAACTCTGCTAAGAAGAGACTACTTTGAATTTCTTCCATCCTCAAAATCACTCCACTACGGAGTTTCTACTACCTAACTGCAGCTCTAAAACAGACAAAAAATTAAGACCTCTGCTTAAAAAAACCTTTCTGAAACAATTAAAGTAAAAATTATTATTTTTATTTTAATAAGTATGTTGTTAAAACAACGGCTCACCCAACAAATCATATTTTTCAAAATTTAGAATAATAGGAGCAAGGCAGGATTGAGCCAGCATCTATGCCCATCTAACGTTTGTCACATTCTTATTGTTATTATTTTTTGAAGAGCTATTTTGTCTCATACCAAGGCATGTCCCCACTGTTCTATTCACCCTTCCACAACCCTACAGAGACAGCTGATGGTGGAAGGTATATGATCTTCAGCACCATAACCAGAAGTCTTTACTAGAGGATGAAGATGCTTATCAAGGCTGATGATAAGATATTAAAAACTTAGAAAGATGATAAAGTGTTTTTTCATAAAGGACTTTTATCACTGTGATGGTTATGGTGATATTGTTTAATGCTTAGCACTGGTGATGCTTATGTTTAGCATTTATCACATCAGTGTATATAATAACATTTGGGGTCAGTGTAGGGATGTTGTAGGGATTTTGAGTGTCTTGAGTTGTTTTGTACAGGTGATACAGTGATGCACTTATAGGGTGCTGAGGGTGAGAAATACATCTAAGTGATTTAGAATAACTGTACTAAAGTATTATAAAAACTGCAAAAATATGAACTTTCATTAACAATAAAAAATATATTTTTGTAACCTTACATTACCTGGAGTGAATTAATGAGTGCATACACAACATGAATCCCTAAAGCAGATGACACCATGGTCCCGATGCCAAATCCCCATTTCAGACCAAAGAGAGGCGTTAAAATGGCCAAACATCTGGCAATGACCACTAAGGCATGTTTTTCATCTGGCTGAGTGGCGGCACCAACTCCCCTCCTCAACATCTTATACAACACCACAATAAGCACCAGGAGGTTTATAGCCACAATTGTCAGAGCAGGAATCACATATGCCAGGAGGGCCTTAGTTTTCATCCAGTTTAGCCAACAAACATTCGCTTGATTGATGTATCCCGAACTTCCAGCTGTCGATGCCACAGTTATGACTGCTATGAATAATGGAGCCCCATAGCCTACAGCGAATGCTATGACCATCATTACAGACTTGGACAGTTGAGAACAAACCATGACAGTGCGGTAGAGGAGCAGGAGTGCTGAGAATAACATCCAGAAAAAGAGAGCAAGATAAAAGAAGTGCATGAAGAATGTTGCTGCACTGCAGGGGCCCACTGGAGTCATCTCTCCTTCTTTAACAATAGCTGCTCCAATGATGAAACATATATTTGCAACCAAGAGGGACAGAGCGATGTTGACTATGGAGACATGGTGCATGTAGGATGTGCCATTTCTGATCAGTGGTTTCCATACAATGATCTCAATAATGATGGCTAAAATTAAGCAGATCATTGAGATGCCGACACCAATATATGTTATAAAGGCTAAAGCAAGACTGTCTACAAAAAATGGTGACATCAGGATGGAGAATGAGGTTGTGTGGTTGCATTCGCACTTAACCTTAAAATAAGTTTGATTCAAAGGCTTTAGTTCACATCCAGTGGAGTCCCATCCTCCAATCCCTTCCAAAAGGCTGAAGTTCCAGAAGACACACTGAGGGTTTCCCAATAAGGTATTTCTTATGTCAAAGGTAAGAGAGATGTTGTGAACTGTATTGTTCACGATGACTGCAGCCACGTCTCCATCGATGTTGGCTTTGGTCATACTCTCATTGTAGATTGTATTTCGAACAGGCAAGACGTTGTCAAGATTTGAGATCACTATGGTGGTGATTAAAGTTTGTCCATTAATCTCTGGGATCTCTATCTGTGTAGTTGCATGCCAGCCAAATGTTCCAAAAAATGGACCATTAGTGCTAGTTCTGATCAGATCAATATTGTTTGTTTTTATGACAAAACTCTCATCTGTGAGTCTTTTTCCAACATCTTCAATAGACCTCAGAAATTCAGAGCTTGCATTCTGAGTTGTACTTTTGTTGTTCAACCTCTCCCATGTTTTCTGTGTGGATGCTGATGAAATTACATCTGATGTTCGTAGGAAATCCTAGGTATTAAAATGTTCGTAATTACATTATTTACAAACGTAACATTTCAGAATAAATAAAACCCACATTCACACAATAAATGAGAAAATAAGAAAATAACCTAATGATATAAAACCGAAAACCAATTATATAAAACAGGCATTCAGTAAAGAGCAGGTTAAGTAGATTTTAATATGAGTAAATATTGTTAAATAAATAAATGAAGTTTATTCTGGTAAGCTCATTACAGAACTTACAGAACTGTAAATTGCATATACACTGACATACCAAAAGTCATGTGAAAGCAATATGTACATTGATTTTGAAGTGGCGTTACCTTAGGGGACAGCTTGGAAACGGCCACACCTGTACAAGTTGTAAGGTGTTATTCTGAGAGTGAGGTTGAGCAGTGGCCAGCATGGTCATAATAAGGCAACGTGATTTATGAAGAGTGAGTTTGAATGAGGCATTATTGTGGGTCCCAGAAGGATAGGACATTCCATTTTCTAATTTTTGCGAGCATGTAACATTCCTTGATCCACACTCTCATGTGTGTAGCTGGAATGCATCATAGAAGGCATAACCATTGGGCTGAAGTTGTTCAGAACTGGTTTGAGAAGAATTATGAAGAGTTCTGACAAATGGTGAGGCCTGCACATTGACATGAGCCCTAACGAGGCATTCCACTATCGTGCCTTGATCGAATTCCAATAATTCACATCACCTTGCCATGAGCACACTGGCTAGTGTTCAACCTCACTCACAAGATAACCTCACAGCTTATACACGGGTGGGCGGTCCCAAGCCATCCCCTGAGGTAATGCCACTTCATAATCTATTTACATACTGCTATCCCATGACTTTTGGTATGTCAGTGTATGTTAAACTGAGTCAGTAAGAATGATAAATGATCAAATGATAAAAGCTTAGATACATACCATCATGATGGACTTGTCTCCTTTAAATGATTGTGAGATATTGGCAATTACTTTTAATAAGATGACGACTGTTAAAATATTCACATCAGACCGTGTTATCTTAGCAGAATTTAGTTCAGTGGCCTCCCGGAGGTCAGCTGTAAACTGTGGGACGTCAGCAACTTGTAAATTCTGCAGAGAGGAACAATATATTAACAAATATCTGAGCAGTAGCCAGTCTTTTGTAATGGAAATAAACAAACACTCCGAAGAAATAATACTACCTTAGCTCTGTCTACAAGTTGTTGAAGAGCACGCAGGACACAGTTATTACTTTTAAGAATCCAGACACCTTTGCCTGTTGTGCTGTTATGACAGCGAGCTGTCACAGTACCAACACTATCTGTATCACAAGGACCAGTCTGTGTGTCATTTACATTTCCTGCTCCAAACTGATCATTGTAGCAGCACAAACCTGTGGGGAGCAAATGACTAGATGAAGTGGATAAAAAAGCTTTCTAAATACTGACCATATATAAAGAAGAGCAAACAGACAGCTTACCTCTTGAAGTGGCAGTAACTCTGACACGGTTTGTATCGTATAGATTTCCACTAAGGTCGCGGACTTCCCATATGAAAGTTATAATGTGGTCACTGTTAATACATTCCTTCACACCAATACCTGTGTATGTATATCGGCTGCAGCCTGTCTTCGGGCCTGCAAAAAGAGTCATTTGTTTCATTTAAATATGTCTTTGTGAAAACACACCTTTAATGCTATTTGTGGATTATGGAATAGGAAAAAAATGTGTTTACTTTGACAAAGCCCCTACTTGTTTTAAAACTAACACAGTGCTAACTCCTGCTTTTGTTTCCTGGTTTTTGCTGTGATGGATTTGTCTCTGATGTTGCCTACCTGTGTTTTGACCCCTGCCTGCCTGGACTCTGATTATTAGACTGGCCGCAATAAAGCCACATAAAGCATGCAGCCTTCTTCAGGCCCAACATTACAAATTATTAACCAAAAATATGTGACTTTATATGAGAATTATTGGCACTCCTAGTAATTGTTATAAACATGATGTAAGAAATTATCTTTATATTATATATTTATATTTTACCTTTGAAACATTCAGAAACACTTTGGACCTTTTTTCCACCAAACCCCCTGAGAAATTGTGACAATACGTGCCATCATGTATTCCATAAAGAACCAGAAAATTCTAAACGAAAATGTGTCTGCCTCTGCCGCAAAACTAAAACTAGGTAATGGCTGGATCTTATATAACATAAGTCCAAATCCACACAAAGAGAAACAAGCTTTTGGCATGGCCATCCCTGGCTCTTGACACAAATCCCTTTGAAAAACTATAGGATGAGTTGAGCAGAAGAATTGGCAGGACCTAGGACCCTGGAGGATCCCGAGAGATTCCCACTCACTGGTTAGATTTTGGTAGTGCACACAGGTATGTGGACACCTGTCCAAGTACAATGTATTTCAATCCATTTGAAAATCTTTAGCATTTAATTAATTAATTAATTGAACACAATTTATTTAAAAGCCATAGGAACGGTTTCTGGTAACTGGTTGCTTGCTTTGTATTTTGAGATCACATTGAGTATGAGACTGAGTATGCGTGCTGATATGTTTAGCATAGGGAAGAGAGGTTGCACAAAGTACTAAATGCAGGTGCAAACAAACAACAACAAACAAAAACATTATAAATGACTAATAATGACTAATATTTAATAAACCTATTTATTATTTTGACACCGCTACTGTGTATTTCTAAATTACATTGACATTCTCGGTTTCTCAATTAAAACATCACATTTCAATTCATTTGTGTTTAATCTATAAAACTGCTATGTGACCTGTTAGCTGCTGAGGTCCAGTTGGAGTGTCCAGGCTCCACTGAGTTGTGTAGCTGTTCTCAGCACAACACTCAAGTCTGACTGGTAGTCCCTCACATTTCAGAGTTTTTGAGGAACTGACTCTGACATTGGGAAGTGGCTGAATTACCATCCTTTGCCAGATTATGTAGGGAATTGAGTTAAAGGTCATTGTGCATGCATATCTACCTGTGAAAGCAAAGAGGATAATTAGATTCAACTAATTCATTACACCAAAAAAGTCAATCGTTGCAGTAGCATTCATATGAACAAAACTGAGGCATGTCTTATTGGAAAGAGAATGATATCATTTTGTTGCATGCTAGTTTTGAATTCATCCTCACTAAACATTAGTTAACATCAGAAACTTGTTAATTATAAAAGAAAAATATTTAAAATATCTTAATCATTAATTCTGACTTACCACTGTCCACATCACTGGTGCTTGTTACAGTGAGTGCTTTTCCATCTGTACTAATTTGATACTTGCTACTGTTTATAAGGGTCAAATCATTCATACTCCAGTGTATATCCACAACACCCGAGTCTGGAGGATTGCAGGTCAAAACCATGTATTTTCCAGGGTATATGTTGCCTTTGGTTTGATCATATAGGCCATTTTCCACTAAAAAACAACGGGTATACAGAGTGTGTTAGCTGTGTTCATTAAATTGACATTGGTGCTAATATAACCCATTCATGTTTATCAAATTATTACATTTACTGCTTATTGTTTGAAGTGAACTTTTAGTACAGAACATTTTAAACCAAAATCTGGTGCTTTTGTCAGAGATGCAATGCTGAATAAAGACTTTGCACAGTGTATTAGCACATATTATCTTGACTTGTTAAAGGTTTGTTATTTTCTACTGATAGCACAAAATTGGATTAAAAGTTTTCAAATCTTTTAACTTTTTAGCATGTGTTTAGCATAAAGTAATAATACTTAAATAATTCAAAAGCTTTTAATTTTGACTGATTAGGTCATTAGCGCAACATTTCTAATGAAGCACTTACATTCCTCACAGCCAACCACAAACAAGCCAATAACATTTAACTATAACACTAATCCACAGACAAAAATGAAGAGGTATACAACTTTAATTCCTGTTAACATTGAAAAAAAAAGAAAAGAGTGAAGTGTGAGCAGAGAAGAGTGGGAGCAGAACATAGTGTGAGCGGAGCAAAGTGTGAGCGGAGGAAGAACCGGAATGACTTTACAGAGAGTCGGAGTGTCAGTGTTCTCTCTTGCTCCAAATTCACTACAGTATTGCTTCATCCTGTGAGCCAGACAGTCCAATGACTATCTCTGCATGACATGGCAGTTTCTACTGCAGCTCGCTCACTGACATTCATACACAGCTTCCGCACTGTGGATTTGTTAAGGAGACCTACATTCTGGAAATTGAAAGTTGTACACATTACACAGAATCACAGAGTCACCCATTTACTGTGAGGAAAAATAAAGAAGATGGTGTTAAAAACGTGCATTTGTTTACCATCTGCAGCTATACAACCATGATTGAGCTGTTGTTTCAGCTAACCTTGTAAAAAACCCAGTGTAGTAGAGAATGTTCAGCAAGTTTTTGTTTAATAACAGGTATAAATTCTATAACTAGAAAAGTGTATTTCCTGAAGAAAATGCAGAGTGATTGCAAAGCTTAAACATTTTACACATTTGTTGCTAAGTGGTTGTTATGACTTCCCAGGTGTTGACTAGGATGTTGCTAGGAGGTCTGTTATGGTATTTCAGGTAGTTGCTAAGTTGTTGCTAGGCAGTTTCCTATGGTAAGCCAGGTCGGTGAGGGTCAGTATATCTATGGATTAGGCACGTAGAGGAGTGAGGGTGAGTATATCTGTGGATTAGGCACATACAGGAGTGGGGGTACGTAAATCTGTGGATTAGACATATAGAGAAGTGAGGGTCGGTATATCTGTAAATTAGACACATAGTGGAGTGAGGGTCATTATGACTATGGATTAGACGCAAGGAGGAGTGCGGGTCAGTATGGCTGTGGATTAGACATATAGAGGAGTGTGGGTCAGTATGGTTGTAGATTAGACACAGAGGAATGAGGGTCAGTATGGCTGTGGATTAGACAAATACAGAAGTGAGTGTCATTATGACTGTGGATTAGACACATAGAGGAGTGAGTGTCAGTATGACTGTGAATTAGACACATGGAGGAGTGAGGGTCAGTATGACTGTGGATTAGACACATACAAGAATGTGGGTCAGCATAGCAGTAGATTAGACACATAGAAGAGTGTAGGTTAGTACAGCTGTGGATTAGACACTTGGAGGAGTGATAGTCAGCATGGCTATGGATTAGACACATAGAGGACTGAAGATCAGTGGAGCTGGAGCGGAGTAAGAATGGAATCGCGTTAAGCCAGGAGCGGAAATGTTCCACTCGCATGGACGCTCCACTTACATGCTCTGATGATGAATAAAATTTAGGTAATGTGTACTGATGCTATTTAACATCACCAAGCTAAAATGAAATGAATCTGATGAAACCCACTATATGAAATTATAAATACATGCTTTTACCGTATAAAACAAAAAAATTAATCCAGTTTCTCTGTATGTATTTAATCAGCAAATACATGTTTGGTGGCTGAAGTTTGCTTATTTAGTTTTGGTGCTACAAGGCTAATGTAAAGCTAATACGTAGTGGAAGCTAGCAGGCACCCATTAGTGCAAACAATATACAGTGGTGTTTAAAAGTTCAGAATTTTCTATATTTCTACATTTATTTGACTTAAAACTTTATCAGGTTTTCAGACAGTCCTATAGGTAGATGAGGAGAACAAATTAAAGTAATTAAACAAATATATTAGACATTTATTTATTGAGGATGATCCAATATTACATATCTGTGAGTGGCAAAGGTATGTGAATCTTTGCTTTCATTATCTGGTGTGACTCCCTTGTGCAGCAACAACTACAGTTAAATGTTTCTGGTAAGTGCTAATTAGTCCTGAACATTGGCTTGGAGGAATTTCAGCCCATTCCTCATTACAAAAGTTTCATGTCTGTTATGTTGCTGGACTTCCTACCATGAACTACTTGCTTCAGGTCCTTCCACAACATTTCTTAAGGTCAGGACTTCATTCTTCAGTAGAATGCCTTGTGTGCTTAGGGTTGTTGTCTTACTGTACGACCCAGATTCAGACATTTTCCTTTAGAATTTGCTGGTATAATTCAGAATTCATTGTTCCATCAATGATGGCACTCACAGATGTATAATGTTGACTCACTGTTCTCAATAAATAAATTATGAATTTTATGCAGAAATATTGAACAGTCGAAATGATACACAAACCATCAAGCACCACTGTATAAAACATGACACACCTGCCTTAAACTGTGACTAGTTGTGGAGAAATCTCAAATAGACTTGCTTATATGGTTTTTGGCAGTGTTACGACATATTATTATCTGTAAAAATGGATAAAAATATTAAAAATAACATGGATTAAAACAGTAACAGCAGTCAAACAGTCAAGCTTGAATTTAATCCGCACTTTTGTCTATTTTAATTGATAACTTTACAGAAAACACATTGAGTCTGAAATAATTTAACAATTTTCTTCCTTAGCTTAACTTTCTCAGCTTAAACACGTCTTTGTTAACTGACCACCTACATTTGCTTACAGGGCCTATATCACAGCTGAAGTGCAAAAATGCAAAAATAGTTTCCAATTCCTTCCCACTGTGATGTCATGCAAACGTTTCATTCAGACTTCAGTCATTTAGCCCCACCTATTCACGCTTATTAGGCCTCAAATGCTTTCTGAATGAGGCATAATACAGTGAAGAAATCATTTACTCATATCACTCTAAAAGGCACAGTAACAATAACAGCCTGCTTAATTGTAAAAATGTAGAGAGAGGCTGGAAAACGATCATGTAGAAATTGATTGAGACTGCATTTACTACATTAAACCACACAAATGTCAAAAAGTATCACAAAAGTGAATATCAGGGAATAAAATTAACCTAGGAGTACTGTAGGATGTAATAATTACTTGTTAGACTCAGTGCAAAAATAAAGAACAAAACTTCAGGCACCGAACAGGTCTGCATGTGAGATAAGGAGGAAAATGCTTGTACTTTGTTTTTGCCAAACTGTTGTTTCAAAAGCTATAATTAATAACTCATTTTTTAAAAAAAATGTCTAGATAAGGCACATTTACCGTATAATATTCAGATGAAGTATAGTTACCGTTAGTGTTGTAGTCAAGAACACTAAATCCGAGTCTGAGCTAGGGTCAAGACCGGGCCACACGAAGTCCAAGTCAAAAACAAGACTTTTATTTGTCAAGTCCAAGTCAAGACCAAGACCAGGGGTTTCTGAGACTATGACAAGACTGAGATCATAATAAGAAAATTTTCCCCCAAATAAATAAATCAAAACATTTACTTTGCCTGCAGTTAGGTGTATACTAATTACCATTAATTTTACATTATATATGTGAGTAAATGTTATCACATTTTATAATACATCTAGTAATATATAATATCCATTATTAATATTATTATATAATGTCAATTATAATATATATAATTATAATAAATATATATATTAAATATAATATATATATAGAAATATACATGTAATTGTTATTTGTAATTGTTATACACATGTTATTGTAATTGTTAATATAAAATGTAAAATATTTTAATATTATTAATATAATAATGCTAAATATTTATAGTTATTATTATATTATAGTCTTAGGCAAACTGCATTTTAAATAGAAGCAGAGTTGAGGGCTCTGTGTTTCACATGCACAGAAAGTGAGTAACTAAGGCTCTGTGTTGTTTTTTATTAATTATTTGGTTCATTTATTTTGTTTATTTCATTTATTTAGCATACCAATTTTATTACATTTCTTTAATGAGAACGGCCATCAGTGAATTTACTTTAAACTTTTGTTTATGTCATTACCATCTTTTTAAAACTGCCTTAAATATAAAAGTCAAATACAACCTTACCAGTTTGAGCAAATGAGTTTTCGTTGACGTTATATCCTTTTGCTTTGAGAACAGAGGCTGACTGCCTGTTTGCTGCACGATAATCAAGTGTATTACTTGTTGTTACAATTGTAAAGTCTGCTATCACACTCCCAGCCCTGTAGAAAAACAGAGAACATAATTCAGAGCATATCTTTATAGAGCACTTACCAAGAAATATAAGGCTGTTTTGGTTAGTAGGGAAAATAAAATTCTTGCAAATTAGGCCTCTAATTAGACGGTTTGAATTTAAAAGCTTAATGGTTAAAATAGATATGTGAAGATAAACAGCCTTACCTGAACTGAATGACTTTTGCAGAACCAGCTTTATATGAAGGAAGTTTGGCTCGGTAAACACTGTCAACCTGAAAAAGGTTTTTACTATTATTAACAGTTTGAATTTAATGGAACTGTAGAAAAGCACATACATACATGCCATACTTACTGAACTCCTGATTTCATTGCTGTAGAATTGGTATTTTTTACTGATTTGGTTTGTGAGTGTGTTGTCAAACTCTTCATCTATTGTTATTGATAGTGTAATAGTGTATTCTAAAAAAAAAAAAGATGTGAAGTCAAGAAAGACTGCTTTAGAAGCATTTTGCTTTTCAAGTACAACCCCAATCCCACGTTGATTTTTTTAACAGTATGAATCCAAGAAATTTCATGTTTTGTCTGGTCAACTTGATTTCATTTGTTAATATACCATTCCTGCAACTCATTCAGAAAATTGTGACCATAAAGCAACAACCATTTTGTATTGTGGCCATTCCTTTCACAGAACACTTAAAAGACTGGCACTAAGGATATCAAGCAATTAAGTGTTTAAGGTGTTATTGTGTCCCATTCTTCCTGCAAACACGTCTTAAATCGTGCAACGGTACGGGATTGTCGTTGTTGCATTTTTCGTTTCAGAATTCTCCACACATTCTCTAGTAGGGACAGGTCAGGACTGTAGGCAGGCCAGTCCAGTACCCTTCCCCTTTTTTCCACAGCCATGCCTTTGTAATATGTGCAGCATGTGGTTTTGTATTGTCTTGAAAAATGCATGGATGTCCCTGGAAAAGATATCTTCTTGATCTTAACACACTTTTCTGCATTAATACTGCATCACAGAAGCATAAATTACCTTTGCCTTTACACACCATACCATGACAGAGCCTGGCATTTGGACTTCTTATCCCATCCAATTTGGACTTCCCCTCCCTTATAAAAATTTAGTTTTTAAACATTTAAATTATTTTTCTCATGCATTTGTTGACAAACTGGAGCTCCTCTGCCCCCTTTGCTCCTCAAAGACTCAGCCTTTCATAGATACTGCTTTGGTACCAAATCATGATTACGATCACCTGTTGACATCACCTGTTTGAAATGACATCATTTCGTTTTTTACCTCATTGCTAGCCTTAAATTTCCCTAATCCCAACTTTTTGATATGTGTTTCAGGCCTGAAATGCAGGAATGGATGTATATTAACAAATTAAATTAAGTTGACCAGATAAAACACAAAATCTTGGGTTCATACTGTTTACAATTTTATAAAAGTAAATGTAAGCCTTTTTATTTGCATTTTCCATACCATCCCAACTTTTCAGATACTTCTTATACATTACTTCCATGGTTTTCATGTCACTTCTAAAGGATGTTCTGTACATTTTGACATTTTGACAGGTCTTGATTGACATAGCTTGAGAAAAGAACTGATTTCAGATTTAATTCAGTCTAGTTTATAGACAGATGGAAAGGCTATACATAAAGCTCAAAACCATGTGGATGTATGAAGAAACATTCAAGTGTTACACTAAATTTGAATCCAGTGAAGTTAATGAAGGTGTTAAAGCTGTAACTGTGAAAATGGAAGAACCAACCTCTTACATTTTTGTCATTTATCATTACCCAATGATAACACGATTACAATTTCCATCAAAGAGCAACAGTGTTAAATTATGTATATCAAACATTCATAACTATTTTATCTTGTATTAATCAGAAAAGACTCGGACAAATTAAGCCCACAGCTTCAACAATTCTGAGACAAAATTCACTCTTAACTCAAAAAGCAGTTACAGATAAGCCAAAGCATACTGTACTCTGTCTTAGATTTCTACTTGTGTGTAAAGTAAAATTTGAAACTGTACAGTAGGTAAAGCAAATGTATCTGTAGATGGCATGTGGTCAATTTGTTACACATCAGATTTTTGTATTCATTTATAATCAAAACACAGGAATCAAGTGCTGACATGTTGGTATGTTGATATATGTATACAGTACGTTTGATGAGACCAACGCTGCATAAAATGTAAATAAAAACAGAATTAAATGATTTGCAAATCTCTTTGACCCATATTTTATTCACAATAGAACATAGAACTGTCACGCTTCCGAATCTCCTAAGCGCCTCCGCTCCTTCGGACTCCACTTCCCAGAGGGCTACGCTCGATGACGACGCGTTCGCGTGCCCTCGGTCGGACTCTCCGATCAGTTCCGGGTCTCCTGTGTTTTAGCCCAGCTGTCTTTAATCCCGGTCTATATTTAAACCCCTGGTTCCCAAGTGCTCCTTGCGAAGCTTTGCCTACACTAGTTAGCAATTCTGAGCGTTATTTCTTCCGTGTATTCCCGGTTTTGACCACTTTTCGTTCTTGACTTCCTCTTTTCGTATTTTCCCCTCTGGCTCTGCTTTGAACTCTCTCTGGCTTTTGACTTGCTTTTTCGTCCCTCTCGCTTTGCCCCTTTAACGCCTTGCTTCCGCTGACTGCCTACTCTAATTCTGACCTGTGCTCGTTCTCGACTTCGCCCTTGTTTAACCCCTGTGTGTCACTGTGTTTTGCTGCTTGGGTTGATCGTGCCTGTTCGTAAATAAACTACCCTGACTTTAGTTCTGCGCACGTCGGTTGGAGTCTTTTTGTCTGACAAGAACATATATCAGATGTTGAAAGTGAGACATTTTACCATGTCATGAAAATGATTAACTCGTTTAGAACTTGATGACAGCAATGCATCTCAAAAAAGTTGGGACAGGGTCATGTCTACCATTGTGTCCCCTCTTCTGTTAACAACAGTACACAGATATCTGTTAAGTGAGTTTCGGGAGAACTCCAGAGTTGTCCCATTCTTGTCTGATGTAGGATTCTAGCTGCCCAACAGTCCTGGGTGTTCTTTGACTTATTTTTCGTTTCATTTGATGTGTCAAATGTTTTCTGTTGGTGAAAGGTCTGGACTGCAGGCAGGCCAGTCCAGCACCGAAACTCTTCTTCTGCAAAGTCATGCTGTTGTGATGGATGCAGTATGTGATTTAGCATCGTCAATAGGTGAGGCCTTCCCTGAAAGAGATGCTGTCTGTATGGGATATATGCTATATGCTCTAAAATCTATATAAACTGTTCAGCATTGATAGTGCCTTTCCAGATGTGTAAGCTGCCCATGCCATAAGCATAAGTGATGCAATCACAGTTCACAGACAATGATTTCTGGAAGTGTTCCTAACCCATGCAGTGATTTCCAGTACAGAATTATGCCTGTTTTTAATGCAGTGTCTCCTAAGGGCCCGAAGATCACAGGTATCCAATATTGACCGTTGGCTTTGACCCTTACACACAGGGATTTCTCCAGATTCACAGAATTTTTTTGATATTGTGTACTGTAGATTGTGGGATATCCAAAATTGAGAAACATTTTTTCTGAAATTGTTTCACAAGTTTTAGATGCAGTTTTTTTGCAGATTGATGAACGTCTGTCCATCTTTCATTCTGAGAGACTCTGCCTCTCTAAAATGCTCTTTTTATACCTAGTCATGTGATTCAGTTGCACATCAGTTGCGCTGTTTTTTTATTAGTGGCACTCACTTTTCCAGCCTCCCCATGTAAATGAGTTAATAATTTTCATTCAATTATTTCATCATTTTTTTAAAAATTCATTAGTTGTGCTAAAAATGTCAGTAGATTCTAGAAACCAGTAGATTTTAAACTCAGAACTGCAGCTCTGCAGCCACAGTGCTCCTCTCCAGTGCTCTATGGGATGAGAATGCAGTCCTCCTGTAAGGGTGCAAGTCAAAACTCTGTGCTTGCAACAGATCATCAACGTAAATAACATATTTTGGCTTCCGTTGTAAATAGTATACTCTTGACTTCCATTCATGGGTGCAGCAATGAACAGTATTTATTGAACCCATGTGGTGATATGCATCACAGAAGTATGCCCATTTTTAATACAGTGCCTTATGGAGGATTAAAGGTCACAGACATTCAGCTGTGGTTAAGCCTTGCCCTTTATGAACAGGAATTTATCTCTTTTTCCTTAATCTTTTGATATTATGAACCATAGTAAAATGGTAAGTAGAAGAATAAAATAGTAAAATACCTAAAATCCTTGTAAGCACACATTAAATGTTACATTTAAGATTTTTTCCCCATGCACCATCCTTTTATATTTACAAAAAAATATAAAGCTCATATAAGTGAAATATACCTTGTGTCCTGTTTTAGTTTAACTGGATTTGAACACTTAATACATTATTGTGGATGAATTGTATTTACAAGGTTTAGTGTTTGTGTGTATTTTATATCAAATCGAGACAATACTGTATCATATCAAACCAAATGATTCATATTTTAATCATTACACAAAGAAACACTGTGTACTGGTTTCACACCACTGATTTCCAGAAGACTGATTGAGTTTAATAAGGATTTGGTTAAAGATTTATTTGTGACACATTCAACTCCACCACAACAATGTATTACTGTGGCAATATTTTGACTGGGAATAATATTTGGCTATTGAGATCTTTTATTTATGGAAAAAAAAGGAAAACAGATAAAAGAAAGAATGTAGGACATCCCCTCCACTCCCCATAAAAAGTGATTATTTAGATTTATGCTGTAATTATACTACAAACAAAACTGATAACAAAATGTGAATGTGAATTTCATATTTACCATCTCTTTTATCTCTTGCGTGACTGAGTTCTCCATCCATGTAACTAATCTGAAATGTAAAAAAAAAGTACAGCAGGGGTGTTATAGTCATCTTGCACTTGGAATAATGGTGCCAGAAATAAAGCAATTACATGTTTTAATGATTTATTTAGTGAAAGTAAGTTACAATATCCTCATCCTCAGAACACTGCGCATTTGAATGCTCAGTTATTGATTATTTACTGACTTCAATGTATTTGGTAAAATGCAGAATGTGGCCTGTGTGAGTGTTACATTTTATCTTTCACCATGTGTTAAAATCAGCAAATAAATAGACAAATAATAGAGGGATAGAAATAGCAGGAAATGCCACATGTAAGTTAGTTATCTGAGGGATGTGTTAACTGTATCTGAGGATATGTTAACTCATTTTTACTTAAAAACACATATAATTTGAGCATATAATTATTTTTTTAGAAACATAATGTTACTCAAAAATGTAATAAAATTGGTAAGCAAAAAACATAATGAAAATATAATAACAATCAAGTGTAACATATATATTTTTTTACACTTCAGCTACTGCTTACTATTGCATGAATACATTTTTGGTTGAACAAAGTAATTATAAATCACATTAGTAATCATATTCCCTCATTGTTGTTGCCTTTTACAAAGTATTGACAGTTCCAACTTACTGTTTGTGTTTACTGTAATACATATACAGTTCTAGACTTAAGTGTTTTCAGTGTATTCAATGTTTAGTCTGTATGTTCTCACTTGCACCCATATAATGAAAATACACATCTGCTCCCACTATGTGTGTTTAACATTTTTAGTGATTCATATCAGTCGACCCCTAATTCTAACCAACAGAAAACATAATTTAAACAACATTTAATCCCTTTTTTTGGAGGACACATGCCTCCCATAATCCTCCTGATATGGCCATAGCATGGCCATGTCTCACAAGCTTCTAGATTCCAGCTCCAGCACCAGCCAGTAGAGTGTCGCTACAGTAATGAATAAAAGAAATAATTCTGGCTCAGAAGAAAACATAAAATGTCTTTAAAAAGTAACATTTAGCCTTCATATGTCAAATGATATATCAGGTCCCCTGTAAAAAAAAAGACACTATGTGACTGTGTAATGTAAATACTTTGTGAGTGTAATTGACCAAAATAACAGAAAAATATTCTTATAGCTTTATGGTGACATAGGACAAAAATAGAACTTTCTAGCAACAAGAACGTGTGTATAGTCAGAGACATTATAAAGGAGGAGGCTAGTTGAAATATGAATGGGAAAGCTTACAATGTCTGTTTACCTGTAAACTGATGTCTGTAGCTTCAGGGAGTCCTTGTGAGTCCACCATACACATGTTCATTACCAAAATGGCAACAAATCTCAGCAAGTTAGTTAATGTCCCTGTAAAAGGCAAAAAATAAAATAAAAAATCATAGAATGCATCTAAATATCCAAACAGCAAAATGTAGTCTCACTGCTCAAACTCAGACTCTCTCCTGCTTTATACTCTCAGCCTTTCTAGCAGTACTCTTTGATGGATAAGCTTGCTAAAGCTGGGTGTTGTCAGGTAGCTGTTGCAGAAAAACCTCTCTTAAAAGTGCGTGGCACTGGAAAGATGGAGTTGGGATGACCCTTCCTCCACACACACACAAACACATGCTGGCTGCTCCTTCTTTGATTTAGCACAGCTGAGGCAGATGAGGGAGAGGAGCAGGGACACATTTAAACCTTTTTAACCCTGCGTTCCACGACTTATGTCTCTGTACACAGGCTGCTCTGTAGTGTATCCAATTCCGTGTTTGTGTTTAAATTATGCATATATTCATGCAGTACCCCCTACAAACTGATTTTTCAAATTCATTTACTCAAACTCAGATTCTGTCCTGCTTTTTACTCTCACTACTCAAACTCAGACTCTCTCCAGCTTTTTACTCTCACTGCTCAAACTCAGACTCTCTCCTGCTTTTTACTCTCACTTCTCAAACTCTGTCCTGCTCTACTGAGTTTGAGCAGTGAGAGTGTAGAGCAGGAGAGAGTCTGAGTTTGAGTACTGAGAGTAAAAAGCAGGAGAGGGTCTGAGTTTGAGTAGTGAGAGTGTAGAGAAGGAGAGAGTCTGAGTTTGAGTAGTGAGAGTATAGAGCGGGAGAGAGTCTGAGTTTGAGTAGTGAGAGTGTAGAGAAGGAGAGAGTCTGAGTTTGAGCAGTGAGAGTAAAAAGCAGAAGAGAGTCTGAGTTTGAGTAGTGAGAGTATAGAGCAGGAGAGAGTCTGAGTTTGAGTAGTGAGAGTGTAGAGAAGGAGAGAGTTTGAGTAGTGAGAGTATAGAGCAGGAGAGAGTTTGAGTTTGAGTAGTGAGAGTGTAGAGCAGGAGAGAGTTTGAGTTTGAGTAGTGAGAGTGTAGAGCAGGAGAGAGTTTGAGTTTGAGTAGTGAGAGTGTAGAGCAGGAGAGAGTTTGAGTTTGAGTAGTGAGAGTGTAGAGCAGGAGAGAGTTTGAGTTTGAGTAGTGAGAGTGTAGAGCAGGAGAGAGTTTGAGTTTGAGTAGTGAGAGTGTAGAGCAGGAGAGAGTTTGAGTTTGAGTAGTGAGAGTGTAGAGCAGGAGAGAGTTTGAGTTTGAGTAGTGAGAGTGTAGAGCAGGAGAGAGTTTGAGTTTGAGTAGTGAGAGTGTAGAGCAGGAGAGAGTTTGAGTTTGAGTAGTGAGAGTGTAGAGCAGGAGAGAGTTTGAGTTTGAGTAGTGAGAGTGTAGAGCAGGAGAGAGTTTGAGTTTGAGTAGTGAGAGTGTAGAGCAGGAGAGAGTTTGAGTTTGAGTAGTGAGAGTGTAGAGCAGGAGAGAGTTTGAGTTTGAGTAGTGAGAGTGTAGAGCAGGAGAGAGTTTGAGTTTGAGTAGTGAGAGTGTAGAGCAGGAGAGAGTTTGAGTTTGAGTAGTGAGAGTGTAGAGCAGGAGAGAGTTTGAGTTTGAGTAGTGAGAGTGTAGAGCAGGAGAGAGTTTGAGTTTGAGTAGTGAGAGTGTAGAGCAGGAGAGAGTTTGAGTTTGAGTAGTGAGAGTGTAGAGCAGGAGAGAGTTTGAGTTTGAGTAGTGAGAGTGTAGAGCAGGAGAGAGTTTGAGTTTGAGTAGTGAGAGTGTAGAGCAGGAGAGAGTTTGAGTTTGAGTAGTGAGAGTGTAGAGCAGGAGAGAGTTTGAGTTTGAGTAGTGAGAGTGTAGAGCAGGAGAGAGTTTGAGTTTGAGTAGTGAGAGTGTAGAGCAGGAGAGAGTTTGAGTTTGAGTAGTGAGAGTGTAGAGCAGGAGAGAGTTTGAGTTTGAGTAGTGAGAGTGTAGAGCAGGAGAGAGTTTGAGTTTGAGTAGTGAGAGTGTAGAGCAGGAGAGAGTTTGAGTTTGAGTAGTGAGAGTGTAGAGCAGGAGAGAGTTTGAGTTTGAGTAGTGAGAGTGTAGAGCAGGAGAGAGTTTGAGTTTGAGTAGTGAGAGTGTAGAGCAGGAGAGAGTTTGAGTTTGAGTAGTGAGAGTGTAGAGCAGGAGAGAGTTTGAGTTTGAGTAGTGAGAGTGTAGAGCAGGAGAGAGTTTGAGTTTGAGTAGTGAGAGTGTAGAGCAGGAGAGAGTTTGAGTTTGAGTAGTGAGAGTGTAGAGCAGGAGAGAGTTTGAGTTTGAGTAGTGAGAGTGTAGAGCAGGAGAGAGTTTGAGTTTGAGTAGTGAGAGTGTAGAGCAGGAGAGAGTTTGAGTTTGAGTAGTGAGAGTGTAGAGCAGGAGAGAGTTTGAGTTTGAGTAGTGAGAGTGTAGAGCAGGAGAGAGTTTGAGTTTGAGTAGTGAGAGTGTAGAGCAGGAGAGAGTTTGAGTTTGAGTAGTGAGAGTGTAGAGCAGGAGAGAGTTTGAGTTTGAGTAGTGAGAGTGTAGAGCAGGAGAGAGTTTGAGTTTGAGTAGTGAGAGTGTAGAGCAGGAGAGAGTTTGAGTTTGAGTAGTGAGAGTGTAGAGCAGGAGAGAGTTTGAGTTTGAGTAGTGAGAGTGTAGAGCAGGAGAGAGTTTGAGTTTGAGTAGTGAGAGTGTAGAGCAGGAGAGAGTTTGAGTTTGAGTAGTGAGAGTGTAGAGCAGGAGAGAGTTTGAGTTTGAGTAGTGAGAGTGTAGAGCAGGAGAGAGTTTGAGTTTGAGTAGTGAGAGTGTAGAGCAGGAGAGAGTTTGAGTTTGAGTAGTGAGAGTGTAGAGCAGGAGAGAGTTTGAGTTTGAGTAGTGAGAGTGTAGAGCAGGAGAGAGTTTGAGTTTGAGTAGTGAGAGTGTAGAGCAGGAGAGAGTTTGAGTTTGAGTAGTGAGAGTGTAGAGCAGGAGAGAGTTTGAGTTTGAGTAGTGAGAGTGTAGAGCAGGAGAGAGTTTGAGTTTGAGTAGTGAGAGTGTAGAGCAGGAGAGAGTTTGAGTTTGAGTAGTGAGAGTGTAGAGCAGGAGAGAGTTTGAGTTTGAGTAGTGAGAGTGTAGAGCAGGAGAGAGTTTGAGTTTGAGTAGTGAGAGTGTAGAGCAGGAGAGAGTTTGAGTTTGAGTAGTGAGAGTGTAGAGCAGGAGAGAGTTTGAGTTTGAGTAGTGAGAGTGTAGAGCAGGAGAGAGTTTGAGTTTGAGTAGTGAGAGTGTAGAGCAGGAGAGAGTTTGAGTTTGAGTAGTGAGAGTGTAGAGCAGGAGAGAGTTTGAGTTTGAGTAGTGAGAGTGTAGAGCAGGAGAGAGTTTGAGTTTGAGTAGTGAGAGTGTAGAGCAGGAGAGAGTTTGAGTTTGAGTAGTGAGAGTGTAGAGCAGGAGAGAGTTTGAGTTTGAGTAGTGAGAGTGTAGAGCAGGAGAGAGTTTGAGTTTGAGTAGTGAGAGTGTAGAGCAGGAGAGAGTTTGAGTTTGAGTAGTGAGAGTATAGAGCAGGAGAGAGTCTGAGTTTGAGTAGTGAGAGTGTAGAGCAGGAGAGAGTCTGAGTTTGAGTAGTGAGAGTGTAGAGCAGGAGAGAGTTTGAGTTTGAGTAGTGAGAGTGTAGAGCAGGAGAGAGTTTGAGTTTGAGTAGTGAGAGTGTAGAGAAGGAGAGAGTCTGAGTTTGAGTAGTGAGAGTAAAAGGCAGGAGAGAGTCTGAGTTTGAGTAGTGAAAGTGTGTAAACTACGTTGAGGATGTATTTATCTCTGCTTAGGAGCTATCTTGTTTAAAATGAAGTGGAGTCAAGGATAGATGTCCCTTTCTGTGGGGAATGTACACCTACCTTCTTAGGGGCAGTACAGTCCATGGTGATGCCACAGTTATATTTATTCCTGTTCTTCACTATATTGCCAAAACAAGCACACCCTTGAAAAGTATCAGCTGAGGCCACCCGCAAAGCAATGTTTTGAAAGTTAAACATTTCCAAATCAGGTGGATCCAAATGATCTAAGTTTTTATCTGCACATTCCTAATTTTCTTTATTTATTTTGTATAATATAATTCTCAAAAAAAAATGAACATGTCAATGTGTCTGGGACAAATCTGCATATACGTATTTTGTAGTTAAATTACTAAAATATGTTGACAATTACTACCAAGGTTAGCTTACCTGCTGTAGCCATGCTGTTCTTTCATATTTTGGAATTCAGCTGTTATTGCTCTCCGGGTTGGAGTTGTAGGGGAGTCGAGGGACGTCCGTTGAAGTCTGATCTTGAAGTCTGACCTAAAACAAAATTGGCGTATATGTAATATGTCTTACACACAATACACACAACAGATTTTTCTAAAAAATAATTTTCCATAGATATACTGTTTAAAGACTGTATAAATGTATTGTTTTCTCAACATTAACTTACACCTTACATTAACAGACCATGTTCCAATTTTTACTTGAGCACATGTAAACACCCACTGGATGGCATTATGTTCAAATTCCTATCAGATCACTCAAACCACATTTGGAAGTGGTCAGAGAAGGACTTTGATTATGTTAACACAAGTGTATACAGAACTCATTTTTGTAATCGAACTCCCTGTTTTGGGAAATTGGCAGCTCTAAAAGTGAATGGCCTCCACCTGCTTAGCTGTGTCACGTCGCTGCCGGTGTGGAGTTTGTATGTTTGCATGTTCTCCCTATGTCTTTGTTTCCTTCCACAGTCCAAAGACACTAAGTCAGGTGAACTGATGATACTAAACTGCCACTAGGTGTGAGTGCGTAAGTGAATGTGTATGTCTATGCCTGCCCTCCGATGGACCGGTGGCCTGTCCAGATTGTATACTGCCTTCCGCTTATTTAGTGCTGGAATAGGCTCCAGCACCCCTAGTGATCCTGAAGTATTAAGCAGTTTATAAGATGTATGAGTGAGTATGGGTGAATTTCCCCGCTACTACCGGCACCCCGCAAACATGCTATTGACGACATAGCACAAACCGCAAAACAATTAGACTGGGGATCAGCCTCTTGGATCGGCCATATTATCCGATATCCAATCCAGCTAACTTAATTAATATCGGAACCGATATCTGATCCTAATATTGGATCGGTGCATGCCTACTAAATACACTAACTGGCCAAATCACCACCTGGATTTAACTAAGCAAATAGGTAAGAGCCTCCCATTGGATAATTACTGCATGGGTGATTATGTTTCAGCTGGCAACAAGTTATTTTACCCTAACTGATGCAATGAGTAGCTTCTCATTTGTTAATCCACCATGTCGAAAGACACATCATCAAGCAGAGAAAACATCTAAGGAGATTGCTGAAACTACTGAAATCAGGTTAAGAACTGTCCAACGCATTATTAAAAAGTGGAAGGACAGTGGGGAAACATCATCATTGTGATCGGCGATCACTTAAATGTTTGGTGAAATCAAATCGTAGAAAAACAACAGTAGAACTCAGGACAATGTTTAATAGTGAAAGTAAGAGCATTTCTACATGCACTATGCGAAGGGAACTCATCCAAAAAGGCTTCAATTTGTTAGGGAGCATAAAGATTGGACTCTGGAGCAATGGAAGAAGGTCATGTGGTCATGAGTCCAAATTTACCCTGTTCCAGAGTGATGGCCGCATCAGGGTAAGGAGAGAGGCGGCTTAAGTGATGCACCCATCATGCCGTACAAGCCTGTGGGGGCAGTGCTATGATCTGGGGTTGCTGCAGTTGGTCAGGTCTAGGTTCAGCAACGTTATGTACCTAAAGAATGAAGTCAGCTGAGCACCTGCATATACTGAACGACCTGGTTATTCCATCAATGGATATTTTCTTCCCTGATGGCACAAGCATATTCCAAGATGACAGTGCCAGGATTCATCAGGCTCAAATTGTGAAAGAATGGCTCAGGGAGCATGAGACATCATTGTCACATATGGATTGGCCACCACAGACCTGAACCCCATTGAGAATCTTTGGGACTTTGCGCAGTGATCCAAATCTCCCATCATCAATACAAGATCTTGGGGAAAGATTAATGCAACTCTGGACAGAAATAATTGTTGTGACATTGCAGCAGCTTGTGGAAACAATGCCACAGCGAATGTGTGCCGTGATCAAAGTTGAAGGCAGTCCAACGAAATATTAGAGTGTGTGACTTTTTTTGGCCAGGCAGTGTAATTTCCTTTGTTAAAATTATATTTTCTGAAGGGAAAAACATGAAAGTTGTATGCAGGGCCAGGGGTGTATAGATACTGATGCCAGTATCGGGTATCAGGCCAATACCACGCTCATTTACTTGTACTCGCATCGATACCAACATAGAGATATCTATGATACCATGTGACAAGTTAAACATGGTGGTGGTGGTATAAAGGTATTGAAGTTTTGCAGCTTTAGAGTCTTGGTGATTTGCATAACTGATGGAAACATGAATTATGCTCTTTACTAGAACATCTTGCAGGTTCAGTCATCAGTACAGGCGTATATTATACAGGGTTCTACAGGCAAAAATGACAGTTTTGGAGCAGTCTAGTCAAAGTCCTGGATGGCAGGACCATTAAATAAGCAGTTCATGCTTGAAACCCCTATAATTTAGCTGGATTAAAGTAATTATTTGATATTCAGTGATATACCAATCTACACATAAATACAGGGTTTGATCAATTAAAGTATACATGAAATAGGTGTATAGATGATTGCTGTATAAATATGATATGTCAAATTTCTTTCATTCTCAAAACCCAAAATGAAGTTCATTCAAAGCAGGAGTATAGAAAGCATAATCTTATGTTAAATGAACTTCAAACAAATGTATATTATATATGAACAAATAAGGCAAAAAATGACATAGTATTTTGCTTTTTAGAAGAAAAACACATTTGCAAGTCTTACCTTGTTTCAGTCCAAGCCCAACTATTTTAAGCCGGCACTGATGATTTGTAGCAGGTTTGTACAGTTGTGGATTTACCTTGCAGAACTAGTTTGGATTCCTCAACTGTTTCCTTGTTCCTTCGTGACTGTCAGTAGACAAAGCCTTTTGCAGTCATGACTACATGTTTACTGAAAAAGTGGTTATGAATGAAACTTGATGGGTAGATTTGACTGCTGCCAAAGACTCCAATGGTGTCATGCCAGACTGTAATGGAGTGCCACAGGATGGCAGCACGTCTTTAGTGACGAGTCCCGCTTTTGTCTTGGTAGAGATGCCCAAAATCTGCAGGAACTGCGTGAGAATATTCAGTCTGTATAGGAATGAATATCGCAGGACACCATTAGGAACCTCTACAACTCCATGCAGAGACGTCTGGCATGTTGTGTAATATGGCAGCCTGTCACCTTACTGAGAGACACTACTTCTGCATGTGTAGCTCAATAAATATTCCCCGTATCAGTCTAAATTCATTATCCTTGTAACCTTTATCTTCCCTCCCAATAGCATTGCAATCCAACACTTCCTTCTTGGTGCAGCTGTCCTTTTTAATTATGAGTGTATATGGGCAGTGATACAGTTGTTGTAACTTTGCCTCTGTACACCACCACAATGGATTTAAAATGAAGCAGTCAAGACATGACCGATATGTAGACTTGTATTCATTTAATCATCTTTTTTTTTCAAGAAGTTTAAGAAAAATATTGCACTTATTTAGTATTTAGGAATTACAGCCATTTTATTTTTATATGGCCTTCCTTTTTTTGCTCAAACGTAATTGTACTGTTGGCTGATAAGCAAATGCTACTCAAGAGCTTCTTAAGGCAAAGACTGTTCTGGAATGTTCTTAATGGAATGATAGAATTTTTTGTTTTGTTCAGATGGCTGATCCAGTCACCTGACCTCTACCTAACTTGGCATGCTTTTCACTGAGGCAAAACTGAATCCAGAAAGACCCACAAAGTAGAAGTTGAAGGTACCTGTGTAACCGGTGTCATTCTGCTCACCGAGTTGTGTATGTTGTTGGATATCAATGTTTGTGTATAAGTGTGTATGCACAGAACTGTGTATGAGTTTACCATGTGAGGAACAGCTGCGTTCCCAGAACAGAACATTTAGTCCCTGGGAAAATGTTGCCATCAGGGTTCTACAGGTTATAGGTCAAATACTTTTTTGACCGTCTGGTAAAACTATATAAGGACACATCCTCTTTGTACATTAAGGGGGTGGTGAAACGGTCTATAAAAACCCTGTGACCAGATACTGTCTTCAGACAAGACAGAGCTGTGAGTCAACTGCGATCGCCTTGAAATAAACTACTCCAACATCTTCATCAACACCTTCAGTCTCCTGACTCTACCCTTCTGTACAAGCAAGAAAAGAAACAACAATGGAGATCAACTGCACAGGAGTCAGAACTGTCGTCTCATTCATGTATTGCTGTGCTGTGTTGTAAAAGACAAAACAGTTAATTGTTGTCAAAATTCTACATTCCACTCAGTTTGTTATCCAGATAATATCATTTATAAGCTGAAATTCAGAAACTAGAGAATTGTTTAGTTCTCACACTGACTTCAAACAATTATACTTCAAATTATACTGGGCGCCATAAACAAAGGCATGAAAATAGTGTGTTATATCACTATATATATATATACAGTGCACATTGAGCAGGAAACACAAATCAGGTAACTAGAGAAGCTTGATGGTTGCCAGATAATATCCTAGGTAGCATTGTTTTAAATAAAACAGAAGCATGGCTATTTGCTATTAAATGTAGTGGCACCAGAGCCTGTTACTGGGGATTTAGGGGGACCGTGGTTTAAGTGGTCCAGCTGTAGTTTGTGGAAACCCTGTACTCTGAGCAGAATAATGTCCAGAGCAGGCATTTAACTAACATTTTACTTATTAAAGGACTGTCTGTACAAGGGGAATAAACAAAGTACAGAATGTCACCCAAATGCCTGAGAGCTTTTCTGATTAAGCTAAAGCCTAAATGCTAATGATAATGTGTGCCATCATTAGTCTGCCCTTGTGTGATTTTGCGCCGAGAACACACGTCTAGGGACAGCTAATTTTGGACTCTTCTGGACAGGAATCTAGACTTATTAGATAAAGCCAAACCAATGCCTTGTGAAGAAAAAAAACAACAACAATAGGGACGCAATGATGTGCTCCTCTAATTTTTTTTGGTGGACAACAAGTCTGTTGTTAGTGTTAAAAAAGTACCCCTATTTTAATTAAGCCTATATAAAGCCTGGCAAAAGTATTCAACCCCTTTAAAAGTACTCAGATATCTGAATTACAAATGACACACACACACACAAATACAGTCTGAAACCATATATATGTATATATGTATAAGTTAAAATGTTGTATCTGATTTGTCAGCAGATCTTCAAATAAACTGTAAAAACGTTAATGTTTTACTTTTGTGTCTATGCGAAGCGACTTGTTTTCATATACCACCTGACGTTGGGGGAGGGGGGGAGTATTTGCAACTGCTTTGTATGTAAAAAAAAAGTTTAAATAATTGTTAAAAACAACAAAAACTGAAAAATGCTAAAATAAAGTACTTTTTAGAACCATCTTTTGCTGCCATGACGTTTTCCAAGCTTTAGGTTTTTCTTTTTTTTGGTTTTTTTTTTTTGCATCCATACATCGTTCAACAAGATGCTCAGTCCCTGCTGAATTAAAGCATCCCTGTAATATGATGCTGCCATCACCATATCTTACTGTTGGGATGCTGTTTGTTGACAATGAGCAGTGTTTTGAGCTTAAATTTTGAGCTTAAAAAGCTTTGTGTCTTTTCCCACTACAAAAGCTTGTCCCACATTTTACCTGGGTCATTCTGATGCTTTCTAGCAAACTCCAGATTTGATGTGATTGTTCTTAATGGCTCCCAGAATGGCCAGTTATATCCAGAGCTCCTCATGTCTTTGACTTTATTAATCTCAAGTACTGAACTTCATGGCTCCTGTGATTATTGGCCTTTTTGCTTTGATGCTGAGTTTTGACAGCTTTGTCTAGGCAGCGCCTGGGTGGTATGAATCAGCTTCCATTTCCTCACAGCTGATCCAAGAACACTCACTAAAATATGATTATGAATCTGTTGACTTTTAAAGGGGTTTATTACTTTTGAAGGGCACTGTAGATATGTGCTGCATGTTTGGAGAGCAGGAGCCTATTCAAGCAGTCAGGAGCAACGGGGCAGAAGCCTATCCAAGAAGTCACTGGCCGGAAGGCAGGAAACACCCTGGACAGGGCAGGCAATTATAAGTGAAAGTGATGTGCAAAGAATTGGCAGCTATATTTGAGAAAAGACAAGCTCTTGGATTTGTATTCTATTTACACAATATCCAGTCATGCCCACTGAAATGAGTGCACACCTGTGTGCACACATCTCAGCAAATAACAGTAATGTTAAAAATACATAAATACATGTACTCACCACTGAGAAACAGTATGAACGGCTTTCACAGCTATTCCAACAAGCTGCTGATGGAATACTCCTGAATGATATTGCCCAAAGCTACTTTCCTGTCAATTTCTGTGCTGTGATCTGGGTATGCAACTGGAATCCCCTTTGAATTTAGCAGGGTTTCCAGGGGTCATGGACTTTCTGGAATATGGAATTCCATGTCTATTCTGGACACGGAACATTAGGGGACTTGATTGAATTAATAGTAAAGTCATTGAATATACAGGAATTTTGTATGGGGTATCTTTGCATTTATAGCTGTATTTATCAAAATATTATATTTTCCCATATTGTGTGAGTAGTTGTATTAGGAAACACGGTTACTTGACTTTCCATGCCATTTTTCCATTCGTCCCCTTCCAGCTTATCAACAACACTCAATAACTTCAGTCAAGATTTGCAGTCTCCTGTACCTGCTAACAAAAGCAAACATGCCAGGAAAATGTACTTTTAACTGTGCGCTAAGTTTAAGCAGTGATATTTTGTACTGAAGTAAAGAAAGCTCACACACTGATGGGTTTAAAATGTGGCTGCTTTTTGTCTACTTAGCCTGTTTTACTGTTCAGCTTTTTAGTCAGGGAATAGAAATCCTGGGGAACCCTGGGAATACAACACTGTTTGAATAGATAGAATAGAACAGAACAGAGCCACAGTTTAAAGTAGTTCTCACCATATAATTAATAACCATTGCTAACTAGGATAGTGGGAAGTGGGGCTGTTTGTTGTGCATAAAACAGCTTAGATAGAAAGCTAACAACCCGGCACACCACAGGCCAGTCTTGAATATGACGTGATGTGTATTATCTAGTTCATGAATAATGCAGGATATGGCCCTTTTGAATATTCCCCTTTAGCATTCATGGAAGAATAGTTGTGTCCCATTGTTGTGCTTTATCCATGTTTAATGCCCTTTGATTCCAAGAAATGTTTACATTGCTGTAACCATCCACTGAAAATATGATTGAGATTGAAATTGACATTGATTGGATGTAGCAGAGCTTTATGAATTGAGAACACTTCTGCAGACACTCCGTTTACCCTTCGTAATAAGTGACATTCAGATCACTGAACTCAATATCATGGCAGGTAACTGTTAAATTGCACATATGACTTGAAATTATATAGTTTTTAGTAAAATTGATGCTTAAATATAAGTAATTATGACAAAGCAGTTGTCATGGAATGTTTATATTACTTATGTTATACATATTATAAGTAATTTGCATTTGGAAGACAGACTTACTTAGATTATTTAGTAGTTGACTGTTAACCTGGTTTATACTGAACACCTGTTTTTAATGATGTCATTCTTACAGCAGAGTCTATTTTAAACAGAGATGAGAGACAAGAGTAGTTTCCTCATTGTCAGCATTCCTTTTACAGCTTGCATATGTGAGGCCAACATTTTGTTTCAGCCTATGTAACTGTCTATTACCATACACAGTGGAGTAGATGTAGGCGTTGGTGTCAATACAGATAATTGCTCTGATACAAAGAATATGTCTTGCCCCTGTAGCCTGGTGGGCTGTGACAGTAGGTGGTTTGGAACAGTAAGTGATGACAGTAGTTTATTCATATATTGCGGCATCTGACCATGGGAAATTTCAGACCTAATTAACCAGGCACTGCCTGAATTAGGGGCCCTCTAAAAGCCTGATTCTAGTTTCTATTTTTGCTACTTTTCTGGTGTTTGGTGTGGAAGAACTTGGCTGGCCTGCACAGAGCCCTGACCTCAACCCCAAGTATCAAGTATCTTTGGGATGAACAACAATGGAGATTGCAAGTCAGGCCCTCTGGTGTCTGACCTTACAGGCTCTTCTGGATGAATAAGCATAACATTCCTACACTCCAAAATCTGGTAGAAGGCCTTCCCAAAAGAGAGGAAGCTGTTATATCTCCAAATGTGGGACCAATTCCATATTAGAGGATGTCTGCAGGTGTGATGTATAGATGTCCCAGTACAATTGTCCATGTAGCGTTTATTCTAGGCTATCTGTTGATATGTCATAGTATGTTACATCCTTCTTTGCACAACTCTACATATCCCCGGTACCTTGTACTGTTTGTAGTTATTGCATTGTATTGGCTGTACTTTGTTAATTGTACTGTTTTGCATTTGTGTTTTTGTGTTGCACTAACTTTGTTTCGTTGTACTGTACTCGTATATCAGGTAGGATTAGGTAGACTCATGCTTGTTCTAACCTCTTAGTGATTTACCGGGATTGATCTGTGTTGAGACTACTGTACTGCTAAAGCTACAGAGTGATTATTGAGAAAGGCCTAAGGAAAGTGTTAGAAAGTCTGTTGTTTGTACCCTCCATGAAGCTTGGAGGATCTGACCCCGGGTTAGCTTCGAGGTATAAATTGCCATAGTATCCGACACATACTTTTCTCAGTTTATGGATTTATATAGTTTGATACTAAACTCAGTTTTTGGAATACTCCAAGTATTCCAGTACTCTTTAATAGAGAATAAATTGAGACATTTTAGGTAAATAGAAACTAAAACAGATTTAGGAAAATATATTTAGAAGCTAGTTAGTACCGTTTGATAGTAAAGGTCACCTTGAATTTGACAAATGAGCTATAGAGGTAGATTTAATTTTTATGTGCTTTGGCATAATGAAAGTTCTCATAGCCCCACTATGCTTTATTGCAAAGTTATATAAAAATGAACCCTTAAAGGCACTGAAACAACAGTAACATCATTACAGTATGTTTTATTGTCATTCTTTAGAAAGCAAGTTTTATGAGATTATTCTCTTAAGCTTTAATCAAGACTTTTACAGAAGGATTAGAAATATAGTTTGGAATGTGATGTGTCTGCTTATTATGTAAATAAAATATAGATACAATTTGTACAGGGATGACCTTAATCAAAAATGTCCCAGGTATTTGTCCATGTGAGAACACTAAAATATCACAATGCCTATGGTAGGCAACACTCTTTCAAACAAATTCAAGTCATTAATTTTAGTATGAATTCATTGTAAATCTTCTGTCTTCATCTCTATGCAGAATTTAAACTCCATAACTGAATGTTCATTTTACATTTACATTCTGAACTTGCTTTCTGGCCTATGAAGATGCCTGACTTTCCTGTATTATCTGTATTTTATGTAGTATTTTAGTAACAAAATATGCTTCAGTGCACTTTACAAAAGTCAAAAGAAAGTCAGATGTGATTTTTGCACACTTCACATGTGAAATAGATGTGACTAATCTGTATGGGTAAACGTTTTGCCCCAAGACAAAAACTGACTAGTGTAGCAGAACCCAGGCAGACCCTTAACTTTACTAAGGCAGCCCAATATAAACAAAGCAAAGACTGTAAAGCACAGGAGGAGGAAACTTTGACCAAGACATAATAGGCCAATTTCATATTCCCAGAAAGGAATCGCAGGTAAAAACAGTCCCAGTAATCAAGAAGGCAGACCAGAGTTGGTTCTCAGAATCCCTTGTGGCTGTATGAAGTGTGACAGACTGCAATATAAAAGTACATTGTACAGTTCTATTTGGTAAACTGGAGCCTTCATGTGTTTATGGGTTTGTGTTTTTTACACACACACACACACACACACACACACACACACACACACCCACGCACTGCTTCTGAAGCCTCTTAATGTGCCTCTAAATAAACACAATGTGAAAGTTACAGTTTTCCTTTCATAAACAAAAGCAGTAGAATGCACAGATTTTTATAAGATATAGCAGCAGCATGTGAGAGTGGAACTGCACATGGCCTTTGCTAGTTTTTTACATTTAAAGTTGATGGTTTTATTCGTTTATAATCATATGACATTAAGCATTTTTTTCTTGCCAGGATGATGAATATGATTGTATCATTTAGCATTGGTTTGTCCAATTTACAATACTGATTTCATGTCTTTTAATGCATGCTGTTGCTAAATTCAAACAAACGCCAAAGTACCCTCCTCAAAAAAAACCCCACAAAAAACATGTACATATATTCTTTTTTGCTGTTTCATATTATGAATTTTCAATAGAAAGAATATCAATAAAAACATCATTTTCATGTATATTTCCACAATTTATACAGCAAAGCATTAAACTGTTTGGTCAGGCAGTGAGTTGCACTAAGTATTGATAAATGTGTCTGACTCGTTTGAAGTTGAAGTTGGTAATCCACTGCTAGTTGATACGTTGTACCCATCTGCAAAGAACAGGGATTGGTTAGATGCCATGTTACAGTGCAGTAAGCTGTTCAGACTGGATATGAAGCTATACAAAACTGGAACAAAATGCTAATAATGTGTTTGTAAAATTGACAGTTGCTTACTTATTGTTATACGTTTGTTATAATTTAAATAAACAACAAAAAAGGTTGCCCCTACTCCCGCAAGCATAATGAGATATTTCATAGCACACATGGTATTCCAATGGGCCTAAACAGACTTTTGATGTTCATGGCAAAGTGTGTTTTTGCTTAGGACCCTGGAAAGCTTATAAATGGCACTCACCAGCACAGTATAATGTTTAATTCAAATGATCAGCAGTGTTGCAATCCAATTAAACTCCACCATATTTAGAGGTTCTGAAATTATTATGACCGATCCCATTTCACAAGCAATGCACCAGACTTATAATAACTTAAAAGAAGTACATTTGCAAGGTTTCGCTCAGTTATGGCCTTGGTAGGAATAATGGAATAGCATAGAGGATAAAACCTTCTAATGGAAGATTTGAGATGACATTTACTTTTTCATAAGGGTGCTGGACAAGACTAATGATAGAATGCTCTATGTTTTAACATAAAAGCTGTTTAATATATAACAATTAGCCTAACAATATTTAGAGTAAATAGGAGTGGAAATATATCGGGGCAGAATATTCCATTACTCCTTTGAAAATAATAGAATATGCTCTACCTCAAATATTATCAATGCAGCATCAGGCATTTCTGCTAGTTTTGCTTTCCTCTGATACTCACTGTACTGAGTGATGTACTTTCAAGTGTCGTATCAGGTTAGCAGTGTTCTAACTCTTTGTTACCCCCATGAGGCACTTTAGTTTTACGAGTCTCACAAATAGCCTTGTCTTAGTCAGGTATTGTAGAAATGCAACAAAATCCAATACAGGGTTTCTGCAGCCCTGTGTGAGGCCAGCAGTTTTATCCCAGTAGTCAAAAGTCAAAAGTGCTGTATTTCCATCTAGGGTTTGATTGGACAACTGCATGGTCATGTGACCAAGGGACCTCACAAGGCTGAAGCAAAATACTGCTCATATGTTTTGATCACCGGCCACATATTTGGGCTGAAAATTTGCTGATACAGATAAATAGCCAATTAATCCTCCCATCTCTAGTTTCCAGTAACATCACTGATGTGATGTGATGAGACTTACAGAGATACTACTACTAATAACAACAATAATACTTTTTTCCTTTCCTTCAATTCTTAGGTGGCCCCCAATTCTGAAGTGACTGCAGTACGACACCTCTAAAACGCTGATATATTCCAATAGCAAGGGAAGATTCACATTTCATGACAGATAAAACAGCATACGTCAGGTACTTACTTGTACGCCGTCTCCTATTAACAAATCTCTGTCCAGTAGATGATGATACGCCTGCACTAGTAGTCTATAATTTTGAGGAAGACAAAAAAGATTCAAAAAAGGTTCAACAAAAATCAGTTACAAACTTTATGGAAAAGCAAACATCGCTGAAATGGCATGATCTGATATGAAACCAAGTTTACCTTGGTTTGAGCCGAGCTACTACTCCTTGGAGTCAATTTTCCTGCCAGCTCTTTACGAATCTGTCATAATAAAACAATTCAGTATTTCTTCATGTACTGAATAGTCAGTTTGAAAATCTGACCTACATATCTGACTTCAGCAAGAAAAAAGATGTCAAAGAGAGAACTCATACCTTACTATCCATCAGAATTCCAAATACAAAAATAAAGAAACCCTTTGAAGAGATGAATGAAACAATCTGTATCATCAAACAGGTCAAACATTTTTTCATAGTAACACAATTACAGAATTAATGGAAAAATATGCTCGTTTTTGGCAACAGTAAGATGTCTAGGTGTCCTTGTAATAGCTTTTAAATGCATTTTATCCTAAATGTATTACACAATCTAACTGCTTTATCTTAATTACTTATTTTCTCATTTTGGCTTAGTGTGTTAAACAAATTGATTGTTTCATGAAAAAGTTAACTAATGTTGCTATTATTATAAATTGTTCTTTATGTTTAAAATCTTTTTTGTTGATATTTTGACTTAAATATATTAAATATATTTTGAACTAAAGAGAGTTATTACACTTGAGAAGGTCATTATTTCATGGCAAGTCAAGAGAAAATGTAGATGTGTTACAAGGTTAGTCAACTTTTTTGTTGACTAACATAGTTGACTAAGTTGACTAACATATGTCATACTAAATGTGAGTTAAAAAACAAATAAGAGTAGGAAAAAATGATTGGTTGAAATGGGTGCACATGTACAACAGATATGACATAGTAATATTAATGCTATCTTAAACTGCAAGTGTATTTCAACAGTCATGACTTAGGTTACAACAAACATATGTGAGTAGTACCTGCAGTGAATTGAGGAGTGCAAACACAATGTGAATCCCTAAAGCAGATGACACCATGGTCCCGATGCCGAATCCCCAGGTCAGGCCAAAGAGAGGCGTTAAAATGGCCACACATCTGGCAATGACCACTACGGCATGTTTCTCATCTGGCTGAGTGGTGGCACCCACTCCCCTCCTCAACATCTTACAAACAACCACAAGGAGCACCAGGAAGTTTATAGCTACTATAGTCAGAGCAGGAATCACAAATGCCAGGATGGCTTTTGTTTTTTTCCAGTTTAGCCAACAGGCATTCTCTTCCTGGACATATCCCCCTCCTCCAGCTGTCGATGCCACAGTGATGACGGCTATGAGTAGCGGAGCCACATAGCCTACAGTGAATGCTATGACCATCATCACAGACTTCGATGTTCTAGAAAACACCATAACTGTGCGGTAGAAGAGCAGGAGTGCTGAGAACAGCATCCAGAAGAAGAGAACAAGATAAAAGAAGTGCATGAAGAATGTTGCTGCACTGCAGGGGCCCACTGGAGTCATCTCTCCTTCTTTAACAATAGCTGCTCCAATGATAAAACATATATCCGCAATCAGGAGGGACAGAGCGATGTTGACTATAGAGACATGGCGCATGAAGGCTGTGTCATTCCTGGTCAGTGGCTTCCATACAATGATCTCAATAATGAGGCCCAAAATTAAGCAGATCATTGAGATGCCGACACCAATGAATGTTATAAACGCTAAAGCAAGACTGTCTACAAAAAATGGTGACATCAGTAGGGAGAACGAGGTTGTGTGGTTGCATTCACATGTAATCTTGTCAGTCTGATTCAAAGGCTTTAGTTCACATCCAGTTGAGTCCCATCCTCCAATCCCATCTAAAAGACGGAAGTTCCAGAAGACACACTGAGGGCTTGTCAATGATGTATTTCTAACATCAAAGGTAAGAGAGATGTTGTGAACTGTACTGTTTACGATGACTGCAACCACGTCTCCATTAATGTTGGCTTTGGTCGTACTCTCGTTGTAGGTTGTATTTCGAACAGGCAACACATTGTCAAAAGTTAAGAACACTATGGTGGTGATGAAAGTCCGTCCATTAATCTCTGGGATGTCTATCTGTGTAGATGCATTGATGCCAAAGGTTCCAAAAAATGGACCATTAGTGCTAGTTCTGTTCAACTGAGTGCTGTTTGTCGTTATTGTAAAGCTCTCATCTGTTAGTGTGCTTCCCATATCCTCAGTAGATTTCAGCAGTTCAGAGCTTGCATTCTGAGATGAGGAGTGATTATTCAACGTCAGCCATGTGTCCTGAGCACTTTTCGACCCAATGACATCCAGTGTTTTTAGGAAATTCTTGAAAATGAAATATTCATTAAATATTGCACACCAGAGAGATCTAATTTATCAAATGTAATATGATGCACAAAACACAACAAATATGCTCAATTCAGATACATACCGTCATAATGGGCTGACCAACCAGAAATAATTGTGAGACATTGGCAACAGTTTTTAGCAATTCAACAGTTGAAAGCATATTTAGAGTAGACCCTGTGATCTGATCAGCAAATGTTGCAGTGACATTTTGGAGATCAGCCATAAACTGTGGAACACCTTCAGGTTGCAAATTCTACAAAAAACACAATGGTTTATTATGCACAATCAAAACATTTATTTTAGCGCAGTGGCTAATTTCTAAATAGAAATAAGCACCCACCAGAACATTAACATACCTTAGCTATTTCCAACAGGTTTTGGAGAGCGCGCAAGATACAGGTTTTATTCAAAGTGTTCCAGTCTCCTTTGATAGCTGTGTTGTATTTACACTGAGCTGTTACAGTGCCAACACTATCTGCATCACAAGGACCAGTCTGTATGTCATTTAAATTTCCAGCTCCAAATTGATCACTGTAGCAGTATAAATCTGTGGGGGGTGTAGATTAGATGAAAGGTGGCAAACAAAGTTGTCCAAACATCAAATGTTCTTTCATTTCACTGAATTATTAAACTACATGCACATCTCTGCTACAAACTGAAAAACACTTTGCATCAGGTGCCTGCCATGTGAGAACAATTCAGCTAAAGCTGCTGTAAGTGGTAATTATAGCAAACATATATCAGGCCACTGGCTTGATCAGGTCGGCACCCCACTAATTGCTTGCCACTGTTGGTCCATCAGCACAAGATCTAACTAGTTTTTAACCTTCTTAAACTGATTGGAAAGCACACAGACTTTTATTTTGGAAAATACTAAGACAAATAAAAAAAACTTTGACAAATATTACAAAGCCTGATATGAAATGATTTCATTGAAAATGTTGCTGATGCTAAAAATTACTTAATAAACACATTTATAAAAGATAATGAACAATAAGAATGAAGGAAAAATTACTAAATTGAACTGTGAGTGGAAAACAAGCAATAAAAAGTGCAATTTTGTCCAAGACTCTGCTTAACCACTGGTGGGGTGCCCAAAAAATGCTGGTCAAAACTCTAGTGGACCACCATCCTCTTGCCATTAGGGATACTCTTAAGGATGAACCAGCAGTGGCAAATAGTCAACAGGGTGCCTTCTTCATCAAAATTCTGTGTCTGAATGTAACTACAGCTAAGATGTAGGCCTGTGGCCAATCTGGGTAGGCCTACTCATGGATACACCATTGGTTTCATCTCATTGTTAGCCACTATATGAGACTCAATTACAATGAGCACATGTGGGCTGTATCGCTTGAGTTGGGGTCCACTCCAACCCCAGATAACTACAGATAAACACTTGGGTTTAACATTTATGGCTGAGCTTTCTTGTACTTATATGTGTGAGTTTATACATTAGCTCACACCAAGTGGCCAAAAACGGTTCCAGTCCAATAGTCTCGCTCTCTACTTTAGCAGTGAATTGTGGAAACCATCAAAACCTCACATTGTAGAAGAGAGCCAAAAACATACAGCACTAAAAACAACTGACAATACATCAGCATTTACCAAAATCCCTGCTGAAAAAAACAGCACAAACCAGCATATTTGCTCACCACCAAGACCAGCATATGTTATGTTTTGATGCTGGTATGCTGGTCAGCTGATGTTAGGTTGGTAGCTTAACTTTTATCTTCTTTTTGCAGCCAGGAATGGCACCTCTAAATAAGGTGTAAACATTTCAGATGTTGCAACTTTTTATAATCTAAAAACATGCAAAATATTTGAAAGTAGCTGTGCTCTCCCATGTAAATTGGGTGAGGCAAATCATTCCCTGAGTAGAGAGTTTTATGGCCATTTTTTGCCATTTGTGATTTGCACACAGAGGAATTTGTCTTCCGTTTTTAACCCATCTGTGAAGTGAAACACTCACATACACTAGGGGGCAGTGAACACACTCGCCCGGTGCGGTGGGCAGCCCTACCCACGGCACCTGGGGAACATTTGGGGCTTAAGTGCCTTGCTCAAGGACAAGGGCACTTCAGTCTTTACTGTCAGTTCTGGGAATCAAACTAGCAACCCTCCGGTTACAAGGCTGGTTCCCTAACCTCCAGCCCACGACTGTAGGTGTGCTTGTAAATGCTATACTGGTATACTGGGACTTTCTGGGCAACTTGCTTAATGTCTTTAAAATCTATTACAATTGACCCTGGTTTCGATTCTGCCCCACACTCCCTTACTCACTAACAATGCATGCATCTGTCCCTGCAGTCCATGCATCTGTTCAGCTAGAAAATCTGGTTTTTACTATTTGTAGTTTTGTTTCAGTGTCTTAAAAAACACTGTCCTCTAGAAGGACATATAAAAACAACTCACTTTTGGAAGTCACATTTATTGTGACATCATTTGAAGAGTAGAGGTTTCCATTGGATTCCCTGACTTGCCATGTGAAGGTTAAAATTGTGTCACTGTTCCTGCAGTCTCCCACCTGGCTACCTGGGTATGTATAGGTGTTACATCCTGTCTGTTGGCCTGCACAAAAAGAGTAACTGGCTTCATGAAAAAGAACCTTTAAAGCGATCAATGGACAAATGTTAAAACGTTCTTTTACTACATGCACTGAACCAGTACAAAACAGCTCTAGGAATTAAAAAAACCCAACAACATTAAAATAAATACATATAAACAAAACAATTCTTGACATAAATAATACAATATATTGTTGCTTTATGTGCATCACATTTCAGCATTTCTAAATCAGTGCTTCCAAAAGGGGCTTTGGGGCAAGATGCATGTGCAGAGTTTTACAATCAAACAACTGTAGTTATTGCAGGCAGAGGTCAACACGCAGACAAGCAGTAACCTTTAAGACAAATCGATAATGGGCAGAGCCAAGGTAGAGCTGGTCTCGAAGTGGACCAATCACAGACGGAAGAGCCCATGTGCAGTCTCCAAAGGTGATACACCATGTCAAGCCTTCCTAACATTTTGCTCCCGAAGCACAACAAAGGCAGGCCTAGACCATGGCTCCCCAAAAGCCTAAAACAGGCAGAATGTACAGGAGAGAAAACAGTCCAGCATAGTGGGCGCAGGGGCCAGGACCAGAATCAGATATAAGACAAGATGAAACTAAAAGAGCCAGTGCAGATGCTCACAGAGGTGAGGCAGGACAAGGGCAAGGGCAGATATGGAGGTAGGGTCAAGACGGGGGCCAGGGAAAGGGACTAGTTTTTCTGCTGGACTTGGCTTGAAGAGGTGCTGGTTTTGTGTTGGAGGCCAACTCAACAGGGCATTGGAAGGTCAGCTGTGCAGCAATCCATTTGCACAGCCCTGAGGCTGCAGAACAGGGAACCAGAACTCGAACAGGGAACTGGAAAGTCAGCAGAGGAGCAGCTAATGAAGCTAACACTGAAGGAGGCCCCCTGGGGGAGCCAGCACTGGAGGAACAGCTCAGGAAAAGTGCAGTGGAGCAGTTATGGCACCGTCACTGCAGATCTCTAAGGATCCAGCACTGGAGCTGTTTAGGGAGTGAGCAGTGGAGCAGCTTGAGGAACAGGAATTGAAGCAGCTCAAGAAGCCAGCACTGGAGGAGTTGCCTGCAGATTAGGAGACTGGACAGTCAGCATACCAAGGACAATGTTGATACTCTCTAAAGCACTGTGAGTTTATGTGCATGTTGACAAGTTCTCTCTGGAGCACTGGACAGTGCTGTAGAAGCACTGTAGGCACCAGTGCCAGCTTAACGTTAGACAACAGGAACAGGCAGGGCTGTGCAGACTTCTTCTGCTGGGCACACTCACTCTCACCATCAGCGAACTTGAGGATCAAAAGTGAACTAAACAAGGTCCTTGAACCAGTGAGTGAGTAACCAGTGAGTGAGTAACCTAATTTTAAACAATCCCACACCAAGGCAGGATGATACAAAGGCGACCTGGACATCCACAGAGTAAAATGACCCCAAGTGATGGGATAAATAGAAGTGACACCCATCCACACATAACAAATATAACATATAACAAATCAGGCTTTAAGGCAAGATGCATGCAAAGATTTTTTTTTTGTTTTGGAGCAATCAAATTCAAATCCATAAATGTAGCCCAGAATTAGTAGCAGGTGAAATCAGGTTGGAGCCAGAGAATGAGTTGACCAGTCGCCTATGGGAGAGTTCATGGCAGTCTCTTAAGATGAGAGAAAACAGTTACAGTCACAAGCCAGTGTACGCTTCTGGAGACGCCACTTGATCCATTATTTTTTCCAATTTTGTATTATACAAGATTTCAACTGTACAGGGGCCTACATGGTTGTATTCTGCAATTCATAACTGAGCACGCAATTTCAATGGGAGACAGGTTTGGACTGCAAGCCAGTCTAGCACCCACACTGTGTGATTACGGAGCTATGCTGTTGTAACGTGCAGAATATCACTTGGCATTGTCATGTTTAAGCATGGGTGTCCCTGAAAATGGTTTAGAATGCAGCATATGTTGCGCCTAAATGTGTATTTAACTTTCGACATTAACAGAGACCTTGCAGATGTGCAAATTACTCATGCAATAAGCACTAATACAGTTCCAAGCCATAACAGGCTTTTGACAGGTTTTTGAATTTTATACTGGTAACTATCTCCACGGTTCTTCACTTCTTCAACCCATAGAACACAATGTCCATTATTTCTATAAACAACCTGAAAGATTGACTTGACACATCACGTTTTCAATGTGCATCAATCCATTTCATATAAAGTTGGAAAAGAAACTGAAAGAGTTTCTGTGCATTGTTGACATGTGGCTTCCACTGTGCGCAGTACTGATGCAGAGCATAAACTAATCCGTCATGCCCTGAGTTTGTTCAGTTTTCACAGTTAATCTACTCAAACAAAATACAGTTAATGTGTTGGCTGTTTGTGTTAATAACCTGTTAGTTCCGAAGTTCCAGTTGGTTCTTTCAATCCCCACTGAATTGTATAGTTGCTATCAGCACAGCACTGCAGAGTGATTGAGGAATTATCACATTTCAAAGTCTTTGAAGTGTTCACATTGACATTTGGAAATGGCAGAACAGTCATTCGTTGCCAGATTATGTATGGTATTAAGTTTACATTCGTTTGGCATGCATATTTACCTGCAAAGGCAAAGAGAACAATATGATTAAAGTGACTGATATATATATATATATTGATATATATATATATACACATATGTTTTTTTTTCAGAAAATAAATTGTGTATGTCATATAAGAACAGGATGGAGTTCTGCATGTGTATATAACGTATATATTATTTAACTAGGAATTAACAGTATTAAACTAACATTTTCCTTAATAATAATAATCAGCAGCAGCAGCAGCAGCAGCAGAGGACCATACACAATATGTTATCATCCCTAAACATTATTATTAGTTCATTTGGCAATCAACTATTGTACAGTGTTTCTCAGCCCTGGTCCTGGAGGCCCACTGCCCTGCTGTTGAATAAACAGATTAGCTGGATCAGGTGCAGTGAGGCAATGGGCCAGGGCTGAGACCCACTGATCTTGTTGTCATTGGGAAAAATGAAAGTAACCTTGAACCAAGCTCTCTCACATGCTACCAGCTATCCAGTTAATGAAATCAAGACCACCACTAACAGAAGCAAAAACTTTCTAATATCTGAAAGGATCTCTGACTTGGTCTCGCAACTTTGATTCTTGTCTACAACTCCAGTAAATGGACCTTTCTCACACTTCCATGTTCGTTACTGTGGAAATGTGAATGGTAGCTTGAAACTGGTTGAGCTTCAGCTAAAAGTCTGCTGAAGCCAGGCAAACACAGTGTGATTTTAGAAATCGTGTTCCTTGGTCACTCATGTAGTACGTTTGAATAGACCTTTTTTATGGACAAAGCCTCCGATTTATATGCTCACACTGTGAAAAAAATGCTCAGACAATTGACTGCAAAGTTGAGAAACCGCTAGAGCAGCTTTACTAACTTGTACCATAGGGAAACTATGCAGTGAAATCTAGACAGTGTCTAAATCTAGACAGTGATACACAGCCAATTATACACAGACAATCAATGTTTAAATTAATGTTTATACCTCTCAGTTCTACTCAGAAAACCAGAGTAAAGTCTGCATATAAACACTTTAGTATTGCAAATGTGCTCCCTCCACACTGAGGAAATGGTTGTGATTGTGTGTTAAAGAATGGGATAAAATCACACAGTGCATGCCTGTCCGCAGTATGCCATGGCAGAATCTTAAAGTGACTTTGCATCAGACCAATATCAGCAACACTTTCCTGTGCAAGCAGACCCTCATTCACTGCCAGTCTGAGTAGTTTGTTTATTAGTATGGCAACATTCGTCTGACATCATATGGTATCAAGTAATATCGGATGATGTTATCAGTGCATTGGTACCTCACCTGAAGCATAGAAATCTTTTAATTAATTAATCATGACTTACCACTGTCCCCATCACTGGTGCTTGTTACAGTGACTGTTTTTCCGTTATTACTAATTAGATATTTTCTTCCGGTTCCAAGAGGGACATCATTCATACTCCAGCTTATATCCCCAACACTTGAGTTTGGAGGATTGCAGGTCAAAACCATATTTTGTCCAGGGTATATGTTGCCCTTGCTTTGATCATATAAGCCATTTTCCACTAAAAAATAAAAGCCAAAGACACCAAGTTACCTTTGTGTAATACATTTGTCTCTGTGCTAATAAATTACTCCATTTACCATTAAGTGAAATTTTTCAACAAAGTCAACAATCACAGTATAACATACACTACCAGTTAAAAGTTTAGTCACCTCTACTCATAGAAGGTTTTCCTTATTTCTAGCTTGATGCTTTGCTTGTGAATAAAAGTAAAGACACCATAACTAATAAGCACTCTTGGAATTATGCAGTCCACCTTAAAAACCTCCAAAATGGCCACTTCACAGGAGGACAAAGCTTTCTTAAGTTGCAATGGAGATTTTTATTATTTTTATTATTGTTCTGCCCATCATGAATAGTCATAAAATTGAAAGCATAACCAGAGAGGTCAAAGTTGTTTTTTTTTGCAGCAAATATAATATTGTAATACATCAAGATTATATGTGGTATATGACATTAGTTATATCACTCCCATCAATTGCAATTATGATCAGTTTTTTTATTCTTTTTTAAACACAACAAAATAAAAAGACAATAAAATGGAAACCTTGACCTTACCAGTTTGAGCAAATCCACTCACTTCATATCCTTTGTTTTTGAGAATAGATGTTAATAATTGGTTTGCTGCACTAAAATCAAGTGTATCACTTGTTGTTACAATTGTGAAGTCTGATATCACACTGCCAGGCCTGATGAAAAAATAAACACAGAACATACTTCAGATATTTGCAAACATTTTAGGTGCAATTAGATACTTGGTCTTCTTTAGTGCCACTCAAGAATTTGAGCACTGAAAGCCTGTATTGGTTACTGGGGAAGGAAAGTCTCATTTGTCCTGTAGTTAGACTATTAGCTTTAAAGCATGATGGTTAAACTAGATAAACAGCCTTACCTGAACTGGATGACTTTCACAGAACCAGCTTTGTACGAAGGAAGTGTATCGCTGTAAGCCTTATCAACCTGAAAAAGACTTTTAGTATTAAGAGTTTGGATCTGATGGAAATGTTAAAAAGCATAAATACATGTGTTATACTTACAGAACTTGTAATGTCACTGCTGTAGGTTTGGTACTTTGGACTGTTTGTTTGTGTAAGTGTGCTGTCAAATCCTGCATTTATTGTCATTGATATAGTTCTAGTGGTGCCTAAATAGGGAAACAAATGAAATATAACAGAAGAGCAGAATTATTTATTATTTATTTTAAAGTCATAAAGAGAGCAAATTCAGTTAAGTGACAAAATGAAGCCGGGGGGGCTTCCTTCTCAAAATCAAGAGCACTTTAAAGAAAAGTCCATGAAGTTTATCAAATCTTAGGGAAACATCAAAAGGACACCTGAGCCAGCTCATGAAAAAGGGCTTGAGAATTAGCTTGTGAACTGAATCGTGATGGATGGGGAATATAAATGTGCAGAACATAGGGTTTCCAAGACCAGGACAGAATAATATATTATATAATACATAGCATATTATATATTACAGTCACTGTTCACTACGTATTTATCTTTTCCACCTATCAGAAATGTTTCACCAAACACAACATGTTACACTCTAAGCTTTACGTGCTACAACAGTAGAAGACCACACTGGGTTCCACTCATGGCAGCCAAGAACATTCATCATAGGTTTTGCAGAGATCGTGTCTCTCTCTTTTCTCCCTTTTGTACATGTTGTCTCTTGTCTTTTCCCCTCTCTATTTTTTGCCTTATAGGTGGATCGGAGTGTCATTCTTCATTCCTCGTTTACCATCATCTTCTGACCAATGAGAAAACATGATCAGACCAAGAAAGAAAGCTGGCCATGGGTCCTGCTCTTTAGGGATGGGCGATACCACTGGTTTTCCAATTAATCGGATGCCAAGTAATACCAAGGCTAATACCTCGATACCAGTACTGATACTGATACTTTAAAGTATGTCCCAATGACAAAGGGTACGTTTAAACAACATTGTAAAAGAATGTCAGACATTCAGTTATTATTAATTATTATTGTAACTATTAGATAAACATGCAGAAATGTTCTCGCTTTATTTTTTTTTTATATCACATAACACAATTCAATTCAGTGTTTAATAATGCTCAAATTGTGTTCACTTAAACTATTGTTTTATGTCAACTGACTGAATTCAGTAACTAAATCTATATTCATTAGAGTAACATTTAAAATTTTAAACAATTTAAACATTTTAAACAGTTACAAAGGAGAAGGTGGAATGCTACATGCTACATTCCAAAGAAGGTGGAAGAAAAAGTAGTTCCCATACTTCACCATCATTTACAGAAGCATTTTGTTTGCGAGAATGTTTACACATCTATGCTACTAAATAAATAAACAAATGATATCTTTGCACCAGAATCAATTCTCAAAAGTAAAGCCAGGATTAGAAAAAAATGGCCTGCTTGTTTCTTTCGTTTTCTCTTTCTTATAGTTTCAATGACCTTTGTGTAGTTCCACACTATTCTTCCATTTAATATGCATCTAGAATCAATCAATGCTTATGTTAATTCTCATTTTTAAATCCCTGGAATTGGCACATACATGCCATCTAATAAAACAGTTACATAATAGAGTTTTTAACCTACAAGGTTGCCTGTGTTGGAGCCTGTCTTAGGATTTCTTACCAAAATCATTTTAGATACATTCTTTTCTTGATGTTTTGTGACCTATAAATTTAATCTGGTTAATTTAATTTGCAGTGATTTAATAAACATATGACCTAAAAAGGACCAAAGAAGCTAGTTTGCCAGAAGGCTGTTACTATCGTGAAATTAACCTGCCTGTGAACTCTTGGCATTTATGTACAATAACCGTGATCTGATTACGGTGATGGGATTATGACTGTGCGTTTATAACCTTTGTATTTCTAAGCCTACATTTGAAGGAGAACATTTGGAAGCTGTATAGACCACAAAGTGCCTTGCAAAAGTACTTTATTATGAATACAGTTTTCTATTTTGTACTACTGTTTTTTAAAGACTTATCCTGAAAATGAATTAATTTAAAGTTGTCTTTTATGTAAGAAAATATTCTGTGACAAAAAACTGAAAAATGTTGTTTGCATAGCATTCAACCCCTGTGCTTTTACGTTTACAAAGGTGAAAGATATAGCCGTAACAAAGGCACAACTGGTTTATAATTGACCTCTGTCTGTGAGTCATTAATTAAGTACAGGCTTTTTTGTATATTACCATTGATTAGATGAGTCTGAGGGACAAGGCTTGTTGGACAGATGTGGAAAAAATAAGCTTTCTGCCAGAATTTAAAACACTATGTGTGGTGCAAAAGTAACACCACCTATTGCTTAACACCACCCCAACAGTGAAGATGAGGGTCTCAGCAGGGACTGGGCGCCTTGTCAAAACTGAAAGATGGATGGTGCGACACAGATGTTGCTAATAAACTAAAGCTCGAAAGAAACTTAATCGTACAGAAGGACAATGACCCCTAGCCCAAGGCTGAGGCAACACAGGGTTAGTTGATCCACAAAAAGATAAACGTTATACAATCCAAATATCACTATTTGAAATTTACAGCATTATCTAAACAACTTTAAGAATGAGCTAGTTGTAGCTGGAACAAATGTGATAACTTTATGTAAACTGACATAATCCACTAAACTTATATTTACCTCCCCCCAATCTGAAGAAACATTGCAAGTTCAGATTTTCTTATTCATCTCTTTACTCGCTACGAGTGTCTCCAGGGGTGGAAAGCAATACCAGTGTTAACTCTTGTTTAGTTGCTTTTTATGTCACTTGTTTTCCTGGTTTTCGATTGTGTTTTCTTACCCAGAGTTGGCAGCTCCTTCATCCGCTTACGCAGACGTGCCACTATAGTACATCTATATATAGTGCCTCTTTAGGTACAAAGCAGTGTTATGACACAGGACAGATAGGGTGGCCACACGTCCGGTTTTAGGCCGGACAGTCCGGTTTTTCAACTCCCAGTCCTCCGTCTGGCGCAATACCTGGACGGACGCCTATTAGTCCTCTTTTCGGGATGAACTGACGTCCGTGTCAAAAGACATTCCTTGCATTTCATTGGTTTAACAAGGTCATGTGACATCGCGACTCCGACTGATCCATTCCACCCAAATTAGGTGAGTAAAGCAATAATTTATGTGTTATATAAGTTATGATTTTATTTCTGTTCTAGTATCGTGCCCGCCCCCCCTCCTTTATGATGATGGGGTGGGATGTCCTCCTTTTTGGGGTTATGAAAGTGGCCACCCTAAGCACGGACCAGGACTAGCTGGTTAGCATGCTAACTTCAGTAGATATCTGTGCTATACGATAAATAGACGCCTTTGACATACCATCAAAACATTCTGTTGATAACTGTAGGTCATTTTGGAACATTTTAAACTTTAAACCAAACATATTAATTATGTAATTTTACATCTTGCTCTATTAAAGGTTTTGAGTACTACTCCAAGGCATTGTAATGTATTTGCATCTGTTATCAATACCTTCCATACCTTCTATTCTGTTTGTAGCAAAGACAAATGAAAGTGATTTTACAAAAACAAAACAAAACAAAAAAAAAACCTTTAGTTTAATTTAAAAAGTGGATAAAGACATTTGGTAATCATACCTGTACTTGTCTGAGGCTTCGTTATAGATCCTGTAAGAAAAAAAAGAAAAGGAAAGAAAAGATCTTCAAGATGTTTCAACACTAAGAGCACATTTGAACCAAATCTCTTATAGGAAGCTTACAAAGAGACACAAAGCTAAAGAATAACGCATAAACATTCATTATAGGTTTTACTATGCTCATGTCTCTCAACAGGTTTAAAAAGTGACAAAAAGGAGATAATATAGAAATTTCATTTGAAATTTGAAATTGCATTTCAAATTGGCACTAGGAGGTAATGACCAATAATGAAAGCCACATGAGTGGGTCTGTGTGTGCTTTAAGTGGAGTAAGTTGCGATGCTAATCATTTCTCCTGGTAACTGTGTGACGGTCCTGCAGCTCGATATGTGAGCAGAAACCGTGATAAGCAGCTGTGCTGTGGCTTCATCTTTGTTAAATATAATAATTAGAAATTATGCAGGTTAGTGAAGGCTGAGCTTGTAGCTTATGAAAGCTGCAGATGCGGTGATGAATCTACATGCTATTTGCTGGCTGTGATGCCTCGATGTGGAAGGGAAGCTATAATGTCCTTATAATACGCATAACACAAACCTAAATCCAAAACAGCAATAACGAGCATTTCATTATCAAAAAATCTAATCTAATTTAAACTCTACAGACAGTTTCCTGTTAGCCTGCTTGTACATGACATAAGCACATTTAAATAGAAAACATGCACACGATTAAAAGAAAATGAGAATGAACTGTTAATCTTGGGAACGAATTAAAAAAAAAAGTGTACATGAACTGCAAACTGCTCACTCAAATAAATTTTTGTTTTTACAGGTGCCTTCTCTAGGGTTCTGTATTTTTGAATGTTTTGAACTGAACATCGAACATATTCATTGTGTCTGTTATTTATACACTTATCATCAAAAGAATAGTTGCACAGGTAGTTGCACTCAAAAGGAATCAACCGACAGGAATGAAACTTGGTGGGTACGTTTGACATTGTGAGACATGCTAATGATTGAGGTTTTGCGCTCGCATTTGATACCAGCAAGGAGGAGCCTTATCGCTGTACTTGACTGACCCATAACACAATTGCGGACATTCAGAGAGCAGTGATGCCCTCCATGAGACATCCTTTTAGTGCCAGCACCATGGGCAGACGGCTGCACAACACACATCCAGAAGACCTGGTATCACCCCACCTCCACCCCTACCACAAGATCTGCAGGAACTGCGTCAGAATATTCAAGCTGCATGGGATGGATTATCACATGAGAGAACCTCTACAACTCCATGATCAAATATCTGGCATGCTGCATTAGAACATGGCAGCTGGACGCCATACTGAGAGACACTACTTCTGAATGTGTAGCCCAATAAATATTGCCCATATCAGTCTAAATTTACCATAATTTATTGTTCCTGGTAACCTTCATCTTCCCTCCCAATAGCACTGCAATACCACACTTCCTTCTGGATGCAACTATTCTTTTGATGATGGGTGGACCTTCCAGGATGCCTCTGATATGTTTGAATATGAGCCTATGCTTGTCCATAGCAAAAGCACGTAAGAGTGATTTTACAAAATAACTTTTTATCTTAATTCATAAAGTGGAAAAAGAGATTTGGTAATCATACCTGCACTTGTCTGAGGGGTTGTTGTAGTTGCTGTGAGGGAAACAAAAGAGCTTCAAGATGTTTCAACACCAAAAGCACTTTTGAACCACATCTGTTACAGGAAGCTTACAAAGTGACACAGCTAAAGCAATAAACTAATAAACTACACATTCAAAATGGGTTTTACATATCTCATGTCTCCCAACACTGGCAACAAGTGGTACAATGTTGCACGGTATACTGATACTAGAAAGGTGTTGCAATACCTGGCCTTTAAAAACGGTTCAATACCTATTAGTACCAATACTTTAAGAATGAATCTTTTGAATAAAAGCTGTAGTTTTGTCAGTGTGCCATGGGGGGAAGCATGTGCGCTCAGGGCTTTGTCTCCACTCTCTGCAGGCAAACTCAGCATATCAGGTTACGAAACGAGTCATAGCTGCTAATACAAGTGCTCTTGTTAACTAGGGCTACCATGAATATGCTAAATACGATTCATTAACGGTAAAAAAACAGATATTTGATTTTGAAAAAAGCAGCACTCCCGCAGGTGTATGACTCCAGTTCTCATGAGAGCCTGGGCCTGATCTCGGTATTGACAGGATTGTTTGATCTGCCAGCAAGCACGAACAGCTCCCACAGTTTCTATGTCCACCATCCAGACACAGGTGGCACCTTCATTACACATCCCTGTTTCTGCCCTGTTCTCCAGGCACTTAGCAGAAGGAAATTTGGTGTCACAGTATCTATTACGTGTCCTACCATTGATAGGCAGCCACCATTGCCTTGGTTTGCATTGTGAACAAGAAATCTGGACTGCTAGCGACTGGAACTGTATTGTCTTTATCCAACGACACTCAGGTTCAAATATGGAGGAATTTAAACTGTCATTGAAAGAATTGAAACACCAGAAACAGGAGCATCTTTCAATGTAAAACTGAGAGAAGGAGATGCCCCAAAAGCAACATGTCCCAAATGACCTCACCCGTACTAGTCATTACAGTAAGAGATTAATCAAGATTTCTAATGAATTAAAAAAGGCAGTGCTGTGTCTGTAAACCATACCTGGAGTTGTAGGAATAGTGGTCACTGAAAAAAACATCATTTATTTAAAAAACAACATTAATTAAGCAAACAATGTAATGCAAATAAACAAATACATTGTTAAAAATAAACAGCATCATAAATTCTAGACAATAAAGCTAATATATCTTCACCCCGGCAACTAGTGAAAGCATTTAAACGGCCACGGAAACAACCGAAAACAGAAGCGTCTGTCAATGTGAGAGAAGGGGATGCCCCAAAAGCAAAGTGTCCTTAATGATCATAACTTCCACCTTGATAACTGCCTGCTCAGCCCTCTCTGGCCACTACTGTAAGGATTATGGATTATTCTGTATGCTTTTCAGCTCACGTGTTAATGTCTATGCTTATCTAATCTGTCTGCAGTGAGGGACAAAACAAGTTACACAACCACAATTTATAATGAATTCAAAAAGGCAGAACTATATTTGTAAAACATACCTTCCACTACAGGAGTGGTGGGCACTGAAACAGAAACACGGTTACTTAAACAACATTAAGTAAGGCTTAAAGTGGCACAGCTAAAGAAATAAACTGCTAAAAATAAACATTCATCAGTTTTATGCAATAAATCTCACACATCTTAACACCTGGCTACTAGTGGAAGCATTTACACTATCAACACTGGAAAAACAGGGGTTCTCAACCTGTGGGCCATGAAGCACCCCCTAGTGGTCTTTGGGACTGTACTCAGGAGGAGGCAGTAGTTTGTCATAGATAAATAACCATATTACTGTTATATGAAGTACATTAATATAAATAAATCTTTACTGATGTACACATGCACAAATAGAAATGTTGCAATAGCAGGAAATATCTTTAGTTTGAGACAACATAGTCATAGGCTGATGGAGCGGTGTGCTTTCATAGCTCCCTTGTTTGAATTTGTATTCAGAAAAGTTGATTGTAGTTTTCTGGTGGGCAGCTATGCTTTGTAGTTATTATCAAGGTGGGCTTTGGGGTAGAAAAGGCTGAGAACCCCGGGTGTAAAGCACACCGCCACTGAACTCTGGAGGAGTAAAAACGTGTTCTCTGGAGTGATATGTCACACTTCATTAACTGGTGGTTTGGTGGTTTTCTCCCTGAGATTTTTGTGGCAGAGGGCTAAAAAAGTGTAGCCTGAAACATCCTGCTCCACAATAGGATTAGGAAAATCAACACCACTGTAAGAATAGCCACAGTGGTGTGGGGGCACAACCTGTAGCAGGATGCCTTGACCAATAAAAACAGACTGGCAGAGCTGACCAACCAGAGCACACTAGGATTATCTGGAGGCAGGGCCTCTTTAACACAAGCAATGTCTTTTGACATAAATATGAACATATGAAGTATATATTCATAAGCACAAACAAAGATGTGTTTAAAGAAACATCTAAATTTATAGAAAAAGCACCACCAATTAGTAAAATTAATACTTTGCTACAAAAACACAGCTTAGTAACAACTGCAGTAAGAGTTATTTTGCTTTTTGCAGTATTATGGTTCAACTCTTTCCTTTTTTTAAGACACAAGATATAATCCATTTCTATCCTTGTTAAATCTGACCAGATTATCTTGTTTTGAAAGCAGTTTCCATTGGTTTGAATGCTTGTATGTAAATTTTAGGCTGTTTTCAGGTTGCTTCTGCTGGCTTCTCTCATACCATCATTAATCTGAGAGGATTCTTGTGTGACGCACCCGTACAGGAAGGAGTAGAGGCTCTGTGTGTTGTTGATTTTCTGAGTGAAAATAAGTGAAGTTATGTGCAGCATGTGGTCAGTGGTGACCTCCCCTGCGAGTTCAGTATCATGCAGGTGCCTTGCATGTTTCGCTATTAGAGAGCTGTTCTTGGGTCAGAGTCACGGCTTCAAGAGTTTCTTTTTTTATGCTTATGCATACATAGTTTTTTGTTCATAAGTTTTAAGTGGGTATATATGGAAATGTATCAAATAACTGAATACTTCATTGTAAGTCATGGCAAAAAGTGTTATTCCTCAGGAGTTGTCAACCAGATGTCTGAAGCATTTAATGCCTTTAAAAACTCCTTAGAAATGTATTACATACAATAATTACAAGCACGCTACCTGATATCTGAGCTGTTTAAAACGTAAGAAGACACGTCTAAGTTCATTGGTGGTTTCAGGGAGTAAATAAAGTTGTTTGTCAACATTGTGATCCCTGGCTCCTATCACTACCACCGTAAAATGGCGTGGTCTTGATAAATTTAAGATCATTGCTTAAATTTGCGATCATCTTAATGTATTATGGGAAATGTAGTACATATGGGGAGTTTGCTGGAGCACAGTGTTAGTGTTGTTTAAAAAGTTGAAAATGAACGTGTTAAAATGGAAAACTGTGGACTGTTATTATAGTGGAGCTGTACACTGTAGAGGGGCACTTTACTGGGTGTAGTGACCCTTCTGGACACCAAAATGCCATCATGAACGTGGTCTTATGAAACTGTGAAGTTTGAACATGACTCTAGTATTTTATCACATTTGTTCACATAATCTGAACTTATGTTAGTGCTTCTCATTTAGTCTCATTTTCAGTATCATCAATTTACCTGCACATCCAGTAAAACCTGTAAAGCAAAAATAACACAATTAAATTTTATTTCAGCTAAACCACTCAGATAGGCAGATAGTTCAGTTAGGTTATTAATTAAATGCTGCAGTGTAACTAATACATTTAAGTTAGAAGGTTTAAGTTTGTATTACTTCCATGCAAAAAATGTAAAAATAGACCATCTAATGTTTACCTAATTATTTAGCATAAACGTGAATGATCCTGTATGTCTAATGAATCAAATATGGCAAACTGATGTAATTAGACCACAAAGTGGAGACCTACTGCTACTTGATGTAAACACACAGTACACTAAAGGACTCTGACTGGTGCTAGTATGAAAACTGTTTTTCTGTCCCACCCACATATTCCATTCATAGCCAATGTAAGCTAAAAACCCACTAAAAGAAACATTCTTTAACTATTCAACATTCGTGCTACAGTGCTTACATACCTATTTCTGTGATTGGTTGGCAGTACGGTCCAGTCGTTGGAAAACCACTGATGCATCCACAAGTGTTATTGGTGATGGCATCACAGTATCCGTAGCTCTGACACGTGCTGCACGGCCAGAAATACTGATCTTCACATTTGCATTGGTATCCAGCGCCAACTGAACTGCACTCTGTGAAATAACAGAAAACCAATACAAACTAAGGAACTGAGTTGATGAAGAATACTTATAGAGCCTGATTGATGATATTGTCTGTTTAACCTATGCCACTTTGTAACTGCTTGAGAAGATATTAACACACTTGACTTTAAAGTTGCGGCCAGTTTTTCTACATATTATTTTTTTGTTGTTAAATGTGGAACATTTCATTGTTTTTGGATTGTTTCTGTATCTTGTACTGAACATCTGTGTTCAAAGACTGAAAAGACTTGAAGACTGAATTTGTGCTGAATGAGAACACAGATTACTTGATATTAAGAGAAGCAGTTAAAATGCTTAATATAGTACTAGTTTGAAAAATTCCCATCACGCAATCATACAAGTTAACTACAAGAGATCAAGAGCTGCAACCAATAGGGCTTAAACAGCTTAGCAACTACTGACTTAAATTTGACAGCAAATCGTTTGTTTTAAATTTGATACCTGCAACACATTACAAAAAGGAAACTTTATTTTTTCAAATGTAGAACTTTTTACAGCAATGTATTCAGTTAACCTGACCCGTGCAATATTTACTAAAAATCTTCATCATATAATTAAAATGTAAATTTCTGCACCTACTGAATCTGTGATGCTCCACTATTTCTGTTCTTAAAAACCATTTAAATGAAAAACTCTGCTAGCGTTCACGATAAAAGAAGCCTATTTTATATGACACCAGATATGAGGAATTATTTCACAACACTGTTATCTTACCTGTTGTTAAGTCCATCATTATGATTTCTATTATGGGACCATATGCAAATGAAGAGCTGATAAATTGTTTATATTCTTGCACATAATTTACCAGGGCAGTACTTGCGTTTGTCTCGATTTGAACTGTAAAGTCAATGACTGCCAATTCTGTAAAAACATGATAATGGTCATTTAAAAGCAAAACAATGGCATGCCAGGTACTTGTAACTGTAATCCTGTAATACTGTAACTTTACTTACCACTTTTGGGAATGCACATCTGTCCACTAGTTGGAATGCCACTAATACAGCCACATGTTCCAATACTCATAGAGTCACAGTTTTGATAAGTCACACAGTCATCGTATGTCCAAACATACGAATTCTCACATGTGCACTGCATTCCAGTTCCAGCTGCCTGGCACACTAATAAAGAAAGGGATAAATATTACACTGTGATTTATTTATAAAACAGAAACAAATCCTTCTAAAACTGATTTCAAAGAACAGCCTAAATATAGGTATAGTAAATTTCACCTGTTGTAATGTTCAGACTCATGATTACTGTGGAGTTTCCAATTGATATTGCAGCACCCAAGTTATCCAGGTAAGAGTTGACGTAATCCACTGTAATCCATGTGTCTGTTGTTAACTCTGCCACTGCAATATATTCCACTGGATTTGTGTTGACTGGGAACAGTAATGAGGGACACATTAGAAAAAGGGGTAAAAATTCATGATGAATAAATACAAAGTGTACAGTACCGCATGGTACAGCTTTCCTTATATACATATATATATATATATATATATATATATATATATATATATATATATATATATATATATATATATATATATATACACACACACTGTAGATACTGTAGATATTACACATTATTCTTACTCACCAGCTCGTTTTTGTCTTAACTGATATAGATGCTCATCTGCGTAACTGTGCTGTAAGTGAAAAATGAAAATGTATTATAATAAAGCACCACTGCCATAGCCATCTACTGTATCAATGTGTGCAAATCTTCAACCAGTACTGGGATTACTTTGCAGTACTAAGCTTTATTGACATTGCTTATTTTGTACTCAAAGCAAATCTTTTGATATACGCTTAGAATACATTGGTTCTACAGAGCTCTAATTTTAAACTTCACACCGTCTTACAAAAATACAAAAAATATTTAAAAACAAACATTTGCAAGTTAGCAAGTTCTTCGGCAAATTAGTGATCTTATATTACAACAATATATAAGAAAAAAATATATGCTTAGTTTCAGAAAAACAGTAAATGAGAGACCCACAGAAGATACTGAGCTTTAACAAGGGCAATGCGCTGTTTCCAACATTCGTTTTCTTCAAAGCATTACATGCAGAAATGCCAAAAAGTCACGCTTGCTATCATTCAACAGTCTATGATTTGATTGGGTAGACCTATGTTCACTTACATTCTGTTATGTTGATTTATGTTAATTAGAGGGGTGTTTAAACTTTTGCATTCAACTGTACACAAGTTGAAATGTTCAGTAGTGTGTTTTGTTGTTGTATCAAAACAAGCTTCCTCTACAGCAAACATCTACAGAAGTTACTGCACATTTGGTAGAAGTTTGGCACATTTAGAATTGTTTCTCAAATGAGACCTTTTGAGACAACTGTCTGTTTTTGCAAGTGATCAGGTCGAATTATAGGCCATCACTTTGGATTGACTGGGAACATTTCAAACCACCTCCAGGTTTGAGTCGGATTTGCTAGAAAAGATTTTGGATTTCATGTGTTTTTCATGTGTTGCTGTCCAGATGAAGAAAACTGTATACAGTTTGAATATGGCAAATCAGAATTGGCACTTGTTCTTAGTTAGATCCTTTGTTTTTGGTTATTTTGTGTCTTGATTTTTGCCTTGTGCCTTGTATGTACCTGTTTGCCTGTCCTGGTTGTTGGGACTCTGATTGTTGGATTGCCCCTAATAAAGCCATCTCACACATGCAACCTACCTCCATCCTAACATTGCAGAACCCAAGCAGAACCATGAGCCTTTATTTCTGAGTATTAAACATGTTCTAACTGGTTACATTTCATATAAGCATCACTTTAGCTAGGCTTTATAGTCAGATACCAACACTAACACCTTCCTAATGCAATATCAAACTTGGAATGTTACAGCTTTCTACAAACTTAATTTAAGAGTAAATGTGCTCTAAGACTAAATGTTGGCCATGTGTGTTAAAAATCAGTATGAAAAATAACTCTTTTACCTCTGCAATGAAATCTGACGCACTGTAGATGTCATGCATGTACCCCATATGTATGGAAATGAGAAAAACAGCAGCAAATATCATCAAACCTTTTGATCCCACTCCTGTAAATAAAGTGTGAAATAAGAAAACTCATTTGTGATCAGTTGTGTTTGTTTATTTGAGCTTCAGCTGTGTCAGTTTTGACAGCTAAAAAGAAAGATAGCATATCAATGATCTAATCTGGTAACTGCATGCTTATGCACATATTAATAGATTAATTAAATAAACTAAAAGAAATACAATTGTTAATCACAATTATTTACATGCCAGTTAAACCAGCCACAGTGTTATGATAGACATTTAACCAATAAATGTTTGTTAAATTAAGTTGTGAATAAAAGCATACTTAGTTTTTTACCTATGTGCCAAATGGAGTTAGCTACATTTTGTGCATCTAGTTAGTAAATTGACATCGTTCATTCATTTGGAGGAGGGCTGCTAAATCTATGCAATGCATACCATGCTACTCTGCAGGTAGTTAGAAACTCACAGGGTAGCTATTAATCTACTGTCCTACTTGGCCAAAAAAACTTTTATTGTGCTTAATGGGATCATTTTAAATAAATATTATTACTTTGGCTGCATAGACTAGTTGACTTTTCTGCTCGTTATGATGCTTTAAACTTGATGTTGACAAGTTGCTAATTATATTATTATGACACTAACAACATGGATGTCTTGCAGAAGACAACAAATGAGGTATCTGGTGATTTCAGCTGTCCATATCTCTGGTTTCCTCAAGGTTAACATTGCAATCCAGAGGTTGATGGAAAGCACACGTCATGCTGTACTTACAATGTGGAGTTTGGCTTTGTTCATTTCTCCACCGATCTACAGGGCTTCAAAGATTATTTAACACTGTTATCTCCAGTCTTCCGAAGGCAACAATAAAACGTCAAGTATTGTTGGAGAGGAGGTGTCGAATATCAATGTTTTCATAGTTCAAGTTCAAAAATAGTACATATTGTTGGTGTTTTTTGCTATTTGTAAACCATACTGGTACAATTTGTTACCCTCTGGGAAGAGTTGCATTGAACAGAACTTCTTCCATATATACATCAGAATCTGAGTCCTGGGAAAGGGTTATCATCAGGAGTATATAACCGTAGGTTAAAGGTCAAATATCTTTAGGCTATTATTGGCTAGGAGAGATACTGTTTTCGGACAAGAGCTGAGACTCAACTGCGATCACCTTGAAATAAACAACTTCCGGCTCTACCTTCAGTGCAAGAAAGAAAGAATCAACTTCAGAGGCAAAGCTTTGTAAAATCCTGTAATTTAAAGTCTGTTACTCTTATTTTTGACAATTTATTTACACTATATTTTTCTGTCTATCCTGACCATGCTTCTCTGGGTGCGCCTGAGTCAGATACAAATTTGTGAAATTCCGGGTCCGTATCTCTAGTTCCCTGAAGGCTAGCAATGGTTTCATCGCATATTCACATAACAAGCTGCTTGTTGCAAAACATTTCTTCTCCTGTACTTTTATTCACAGTGTCATAAGCGATTAGTCAACATCGACCTTGAAATCTTGTTGAAAATCTAAAGTCATTTAAGAGGAGACTCGTGGAATAGCAACATTAAATTAAATTAGGCCAATTACAGCTGCGATGCACAGTCATTGTGGCTGAGATCAATTTCTCCTTTATTGTTGGATTACTAAAAAATTGAAAAACACAAAGGAGTCACAGTTTTGTCTAAGCCTACACAGAGAATAAACCTCCTGATTATTCATCAGCATTCCTGTTTTCCCTAACACATCTCTCAGAAACAAGTTTATCATGGTTTCTAAATCCGAAGCACATCTAAAGGCAAATTTAGCTCAAATAACCACATTACAGAACAAAAATCACATAGTTTTACATTCATATTGGTGCTGTTGCTGTATAAGTAATGTAGTAATGACTTACCTGCCATGCTGTTCTTTCAGATATCAGAATTTAACAGTTATTGCTTTAACGTTTTCACAAGCACACAAAAGTTGTTCTGCATGTTCAGATGCTCTGGGAGTGTCTGTAAAATGACAGCAGAGTGATCCATTTTAATATCAAGACTTCATGGAGAACAACACACTGTACCACTAAAATTTCAATTACTCCATGCACAATTCTAAAACATGCACTTCTTGTGTAAATGATACTTGTCCTGAGATATGATGTAAATATTGTTGTAAAAAGTATTATTCCAAAATATTTAAAATACAAAATAGCTCTCAAACACCCCCTAAAATGGCATTTTGCTCTTGTCCCACCTTCTGGATTACCAACTTTCATATCAGTCTACCTTTATTGGTATGGCTGTATTGATATATGTCTCTTGTTATTGTTAAGAAAATTTGTTTAATCATCAACACAATTTAAATAACATTTTAAACATGTGTTTAGCATGGCAGAGGAAGAGAAACAGCACTGCGTCACAAGACAGAAAAAATGACATCATTATGTTATTTGCTAACACCATGGGTAGATGAAATGTAAACTTCTCTTCTGTCTTTCATATTTTTCCAATCTTTTCAGTCTTCATTGAAGATAAACGAGTTTCAAAGTTTGTTCTTAAGTTTGACAGTAACATTACATTCTGCTGTTAGTTTCTATTCCTGAGAACAAAGCTAAATAAGCATTAATTTGCAACCGTTACCTGCAACCCTGGTACTGTATTTAGAGTAACAGGGTTGCACTACAGTAACAGGGTTGCATATTCTTCAGTTCACTTAGACCGGACAATCGATTATCTATAGTACAATTAAATGTGTATGTATAATTTAGTGTAGTCTACATGTTTAAAATATATTATGTTCATTTCCAGAGTATTAATGGCCATGTTTTTCTTTTATTGCCACCAGATAGCCTAACCTGTGAAAGTTAATCTTGCAACAACTACCTGGGTGGAATTATTAAATATAATTATATATTAACTGAAAATTATCTCAACTGTGTTTAAATCATGTTCAGATCATTTTCATTAGGTTCATAAACATTTTTACCATTTTAATTGATTTCTAGACAAAGAAAAAAAAGAAAAAGAGAAGTGGAGGAAAGACTAGATAGAATGGCAGGTTAATACCAGGTATATAAAAGGTTGGCCTGCTGTAATATGACAATTTTTTGTTTGTCCATTTGAAAAAATGATCAGATCTGATTGCTTATGTTTATTTATCATTGATACTCAGGGTCGGGAGGGTTAAGTCTGTAATTAGTTCAATAGTAATATATACATTCATCAAGTACACTATTATTTTATCAGCTCTATTTATCAAACCATACTTACCATAATACACACAAACACACCCACACACATATTTTAGGGCTGCAAACCTCCAGCAACACTGCTGTGTCTAACCCACTCGTACCAGCGCAACATACACTAACACATCATGATCACATCAGTGTCACTGCAGTGCTGAGAATGATCTATCACCCACATAATACCTGCTCTGTGGTGGTCCTGTAAGGGCCCTGACCACTGAAGAACAGGGTGACAGGGGCTAACAAGGTATTCAGAGAAACAGATGAGATACAGTCTGTAACTGTAGATCTGCTAAAAGCTGCTAAAATAGACGAGTGAGTGTTTAAAAGCAGAAATAACAATCTACTGTGTTTTACAGGCTAGAGAAACCTCTGATCAAAGTGTACAGCACATATAACATTACAAAGTAAACCTGTGTCTGCTTAATCATCTCACCTTGATTCAGATGCTGTTGCCAGATTCAAGTACTCACGTCTGAATGTCAGTCTGTTTTAGGTTTATCATATGCCTCACCCATGTTGCCCCTTGCCAAACTGGTTTATGTCCCTCACTTGTCTCCTTATCTCACTGTCTTAGTAGAGGTAGTGTTCTACATTCTTTGCCATTACCACAACCTCTATCTGATAATGTAAACCATGTATTATAAACCCCTTAAATGGCTAGGGCTCGCCAGCATGTCCGGGAATAAGGATTCATAAAATGTTGTATTGGGATTCTAAGAGGCTAAATGAATGTCACATGTGTAGTTGTGTAAAACACAAAAAACAATGTTCAAAAGAGACATTCAGGGTATTCAGATAGAGTGGTGGTGAAGATTTCAGATGGTCACCTACCTGACTTTTAAATTCAGCCCAAGTGCATCTCGAGTTCCTAATTACGGAAAATTCCTACATAAGTAAAAGTACTTAAAAAAGTGCTTACCATATATCTATATGCATGACTATATAACTATATGCAAGACAAGATGAAATAAGACTTCCTTGTTCATCTCTTTCAAAAAAAAAAAAATTATAATATAATTAAAAATTCACATTGCTTTTTTTTTTTTAAATGGACTTCCAAACATGCCTCCTGAAACCTGCCAACACTTCCTTTCATAACCTGTTTCACCCATTAGCTAAACAGGTGTGTCTGTATTTCCTACTTTTCTTGTTTCAATGCAAGCTACTTATTAAACTTAATCTGTTGCATACATGGTTTAATACTTGTCTAAATCAGATTCACCATGAACTCTTGCCAATAATATTTTTTTTACTTTCTGTTTTGTTAGACAGTGATACTGTTCAGGTGGTGGAGTATGAACAAATTTGTGTGTAATTCCTTTGCACATGAAAAACTAATTAAACCACCACAGCATCCCTTGACAGGATTGAATAAAGTATTGTGCTGTAATACTCAGATCGCTGTTTAGTCTGATTGTAGAAAAGAACTATAAAGCTCCCATCCCTAGGCTGTAACGTACTTAGACATGCATCAGCAAAGATGAATACTCACTTTACAGATGATCAGAGACATTTGTTTGATCAGTTATTCACAGAACACACTCTGGCTGTCCTCTCTCTCTCTCTCTCTCTACATGGAGAGATCTGTACAAGTGCTCTAACAGGGCATACTGTGATCAGTCTCAAGACCTTCTCTTGTAATATCATGTTTGGCTTTAGTTTTGTTGGTACAGATTATTTTCAAAGATGTTGCAGAGGTTTTTGGACTATGTTCCAAAAACTCAAGTAGTTTTCCAGTTTTCCAACTAATTATTTATTCTTAATTGAGACAGTTAATGTATTAATACTTTTACTTCTATTCAAGTACATTATCACTACAGTAACACTTATTGTCCCCTGCTGTTTAAGTTGGCATTCACTCAGTTTGCTTGAAAAGAAAAGAGAAACGGTCTAAGTTACAATTCCTAAATGAATGAAGAAAAACAAAGTTTGCCACCAGTGGGCTCTAACGTTGCTAACTAACCTTATATTAATACCCACTGGTAAAAGCCAAAACTGGCCCATTATGGATAACTTTGATTTTTAGAGTAGTATATAGACTGCAACATGCATTGTTCAGCTTAATATAAACTTACAAATAGCAAATAGTTATGGAACGAGTTGATGGAAGAAAGGTGAGATGAGGAATGAACAAATGAAAAGGTACATAAACACGTAAAAGAAAGAAGTTATGAACTGGTGAAACTGTCGAAAGTGAAACAAGACAAACGTTGATCTGAAGTGTAAAATACTTCTCTTGTTCAACTTAACGAGAATTTCGTGTTTAATGAAAATCAGATAAATTGCTTACCACAGTTTATCTTTAGGCTGCACTGGTGATCCAGTTTTCTATAGTGTAACAGACATTTAAAATTGGGGGTACATATAATCAGCAGTTAGTTTATTCACTATATGTAGTAGGCCACTTTCTGCAGTGCTGTAGGGTAGAATTCTCCCCATTCCTCTTTAATCTTTGCAGTCAGGGTTAGCTGTCATGGAGATTTAAACAAAAAAGAGAACTAGACAAAACAACAGTTGTTTCCTGTTTAGCAGCATTACTTCTAATCTACTTCTACAGCAGGTGTGAATAAACGCACTGAAATTCCTCCAGTTTCCTTGAATCATGTAATGATAAAATGCACTGTAGAGGGAGAAATACGCAAATCCCTTACAATCTTTCTTTGAGAAACATTTCAATAATTTTCTCATACATTTGTTGAAAAACTTGACATCCTCTGCCGTTCTTTGCTGGATACTGCTTTTGTACAAAATCGTGATTACAATTACTTGTTGACATTACCTGTTTGAAATCAGATCATTATTTAGTTTCTTTACCTCATTACTAGCCCTAAACTGCCCCATCCCAAGTTTATTTGGAATGTGTTGCATTATTGAACTACAGCAAAATTGATTGTTTCAAAGCGTCATTTTGAACTGTTGATTGTCAGCTGATTTTTTCTTAAATGCATATCATCCAACCTCATAAAGAAATACAGCATAATAAATGTATTTTTCCTTTCTTTTAATTACTTGCGAGGGGTGCACTACTGTCCCCAAGGCCCAAAATTTGGTGCTACATGGATGGAGCCACTGCAAGCACCCTACACCAGAAGCAGTTGACGTATTCAACATATTTATTTATTTAATAGCTATAGTGACATCAATAAATGATTTAGTTCATATCAGGTTAGTTGCATGAATGATTTTTAATAAAAACCAATGTGTTCTGAATTAACAGGACTTTTTCCGTTTCAGGAACTTCCTTATCCTCCCACAACACATTTCTGCAGAGTTATTCAGAATCACCTGACTGGTCGGAAGCTTTCCTCCTGTAATCTTTAATTACATCAGTTTATAGTTCCTTTTAAAACCTGTTAATGTTGTTTTTTATCATTATCATTAATTATCAATGGGCTAGCCCCAACAATGCTTTATTCTTGATACTTGATTTTCAAGATGCAGTTTTGTATATCCACAGGTTTAACAGATTGGCCAATGATGGTCATTTGTGTAAAAAACATGGCCTTAATCTTAATACGATAATACTCATGAGACAATGTAGCTATATAAACAAAACTTCCAGTCTAATGATTATTGTAGATTATTGTGGAGCAGGTTTCAGCTTTTCTTTTTTCCATATTTTTTTTCCTCCTTTTTTAATCCTTCTGATAACTTCCCTACCTTTCCAGCCAATTTGGACCGGTTTTATAATCTGCAGCTGATTCTGATTGCGTGATACTAATACATACATCATAGTGAGTGATACTGTCACTTGACCCAATTAAACCGTCAACAACACATTCAACAAAATTAAGTTAAGTTACAATTCCTAAATGAATGAAGAAAAACAAAGTTTGCCACCAGTGGGCTCTAACGTTGCTAGCTAACCTTATATTAATACCCACTGGTAAAAGCCAAAACTGGCCCATTATGGATAACTTTGATTTTTAGAGTAGTATATAGACTGCAACATGCATTGTTCAGCTTAATATAAACTTACAAATAGCAAATAGTTATGGAACCAGTTGATGGAAGAAAGGTGAGCTGAGGAATGAACAAATGAAAAGGTACATAAACAAGTAAAAGAAAGAAGTTATGAACTGGTGAAAACTGTCGAAAATGAAACAGGACAAACGTTGATCTGAAGTGTAAAATACTTCTCTTGTCAACTTAACGAGAATTTCGTGTTTGATGAAAATCAGATAAATTGCTTACCATAGTTTATTTTTAGGTTGCACTGGTGATCCAGTTTTCTGCAGTGTAACAGACATTTAAAATTGGGGGTACATATAATCAGCAGTTAGTTTATTCACTATATGTAGTAGGCCACTTTCTGCAGTGCTGTAGGGTAGAATTCTCCCCATTCCTCTTTAATCTTTGCAGTCAGGGTTAGCTGTCATGGAGATTTAAACAAAAAAGAGAACTAGACAAATTTGTTGTTTTTCAGTATTTTCCACATGACAGTTCACATGTTATCCTACTGTCCGCAATATTGCCCCAACGGAGCACACCAAATTACAGAAAATATTCAACTGCCATAAAAGTAGTCAAACTTTCTCAACTCTAAATTTCTAAAACTCAACAGAAGAGCCACAGTTTATAGTAGATTACCAAGGTCTACTCATTTGGGAAATCCGCCACAACATACAGCACATACAGCCATTACAGAATGATGCATGCAAACCTTCTGATCTATTTGCTGTTAGCCCTTTTCCTTTTCTGCCCAGCCAGCTATCTTTGCCAACCCTTGTCTAACCAACAAGCCTGAAAACTGACCAAATGGCCTGGGTTCATAGCAAGAAAAACCCCTACCAGTGGGTACTAACATGTTGATCACTTTCCCCAAAATGCTTTGCAACAGCTATCCAACATGGCTATCCAGCTATCCAAAATCCAACATGAGTTTCAACATGAAGCTTAATGTAAATCAGAATGTGTCACAATCTGTGCGCAGTACAACCTCAAATCAGACAAAGTTGGGACAGTATGGAAAATGCAAATTAAGAAACGCAGTGCTGCAAATGTTGCTCTAAGATCTCAATTTACTTTTCTGTATTAATGCTGCATCTCAGAAGTATAATTTCCATGTGGCAGGGGCACTGACACACACCACAATACATGTTTCCACTGTGTGATGGTCCATCCCAGATTCCTCAGAGGCCAGAGAAGTTGATGCTGCTTCTGGAAATGGTTAACATAAGGCTTCTGTTTTTGTACAGTAGTTTTAAATGGCATTTGTGAATGTAATTCTGTATTGTAGTGCTCTGTATTGATAGGGGTTTGTCAAAATAAGCCCATGTGGCTATATCAGCTATTTTTGAATGACAGTTTTTGATCTAGGACCATCTGACGGGGGTTCAGCTTAGGCTTGCACCCTTTACGCACTGAAATTCCTCCAATTTCCTTGAATCATGTAATGATAATATGCACTTTTTTAATCAACGCATTTACGATGCTTGATACTGGAGAAGTACAGACATGTGAAAAGTTTGAACACCCAAAGTCAAAGTTCATGTTTTGTTTATTTTCTTTTCTGCAAAAAGTGATTGAGCATATATATTGTAACTTCTTGTCTAAGGGAAAGGAAACATTTAGTTAAATGTTTAAGACAGACTTTAGGAAAATGCAGCAATGGAGTGTTAGCCAGTTCAGTCCTGCCTGACACTCCAAGGAAACAGGCAGGTCATCCACAGGTTTGCCTTTCCCATTTCTGCCCGAAAGCTAAATGGAATGCTAGCTACTTACCCTAGTGAGATGTTTTAGAGTGACGTAAAATGACCAGAAAGACTTTGATCATGGTGATTATAATAATTCATTCTGGAGTAGGTGGAAAATGAACTAATGTTGGAACCATAAGTTCATATGGTTCATGTTTGGGTTGTTAAGATCATGACAATTGGTTTTGAGTGTGCACATGGGAAAACATCTTTATAAAGTGAATATTTCTACATTAAACCAACCCTCAAGCTGCAAATATAGTTAAACAAAAAAAAAACTTTAAAATAAGTTATTGATCTGAAACTGTCTCCAGAAGATTGGTTAAATAACCAACAGGGGGAATTGAAGCCTATCCCAGCACTCACTGGGCAGAAGGCAGGAAAAACACCCTGATTGTAGTAATGAATTATTTTTTGACAAATTGTGTATTTTATCTTATTTTATAATGGCTTTAAATTCATGAAAACAATAAGCCAACGGAGGCTGTGCATTACAGTGATTCACAGTAATGCGTGGCCTTAAGTGGCTTATTGCTTTCTGAAACGTTTGTTTACTTTAGAAAGTTACAGAAAGTCTTTGCATTTACTTACCTGTTGTAGAGTAGCATTCTCCCCATTCCTCTTCTATCTTTGCAGTCAGGGCTCATTGTAATGGAGAAGTAGATAAATCAGATAAGAGTTCTTTCCTGAATAGCAGCATTACTTTTACAACACAAGTGTGACAATAGATAAAGTTTACTGGGTATCCTGGGTAAGCTTATGTTGTTTTTCAGTATTTTCCACATGAGAGTTAAGTTCAAACACAGTCAGTCTACCATGCACAACATCATCAGTATTGTCCCAACAGAGGACACTAAATCACTGTAAATATTCAACCTCCATACAAATGATCAAGCTTTCACAATACTGAAACTCAGAACCTAAAAGCAAGTGTTGGCACCTCTGTATTTACACCTCTGCGCCCATTATGCAGTGTATAACCAAAGTCTACTCATTGCTCATTTATCTCCCCACATACTCACAAGCTGCCAGCACAGAACGATTCATGCAAACTTTAAAATGTCAGTTGATGTAGCTTTTCATGCTCTGAAGTTTGGCTTCATTTTTATAGAAGCATATAGCCGGGCAGAAATTGAACAAACTGTTTTGATGGAAAGGTGGTTTACTATGACACTTAAAGTCGCTGAGCAGCTCCACGGCCAGTTTTTCAGCCATGGAAATGCTATGGCAGTACGTATGTGTTAGCAACTGGTGCAGAAATAGCCAGAGCCACTCATTAAAATGGCTAGCTTTACCCTTTTGGATAAACTGAAATGCAGTATGTTGTTCCATCAAAACTTCACTAGGATCTGCTTTTTAGAACCACTAACACAGAGTGTTTTCTGATCAGCAACCTTCTAATTTAGACAGCAAGCCCACATTTGGCTTATCTATTATACCAACATACTGGTATAAACACCCACTGCAGCTTGTAATTTTTGTTTGAGTGGTAGATATTGTCATAATGATCGCTTGCCAAGGTTGTCACCCATTGTTGCATTTACCTTTAATATCGTTGGCTACCTTGACTGGCATGACAGACAAGAGTTTACAAAACCTTGTCAGGGAAGTGAAACTTCTTCATTCTGTCATGTTGGAATGATTTGATTCAATGCTACAATGACTCACTATAGCCTCCAGAAATACGAAGTGGTATCACAAGACAGGATGGGCTGGGGCAATGTGGCATGCTAACTTCAGTGCATATCACTGCAACACAGTACATAGATGTCTTTGACATACCGCCAAAACTGTTCCTTCTTTACATTCTGTTGATGATTGTAGTCCATTGCAGGAATTTTTAAAACTACAAATCTTGCAACAAATCTGTTAATCTCAACATTTCTTTTTGGATGTTTGTAGTGGTTTGCAACAAGTATTTGGCTGGTGTCATCAGACATAATGGCTGTATTTGAAATGGCACACTACATACTTCTCGCATACTAAATCTACCTAACAGTAGTGTGCAGTATGCGTGCAAACTGAAACTCTGTAGTGCACTGAAGATACTCGGATGGTGTTCTACTCCAGTCAGAGTTTCTAGTGTACAGGCAGGAGCTATCTTCATGGTGTACTGCATCCCATCATGCACTGCAGCCTCACCAGCCTTCAGCCTGCTTCAGCGAGAGAAAATGGTGGCGGGTAACACTGGGGAACAAAACGCGGCCAACTCTGAGTATAAATGTGAGTGTAGTGATTGTAGTGGGGTATGTTTTCATCAGAATGAACCTCAGAAAGTTAAAATATACAGGTCTGAAGATTAATTAATTAATTAATAATAGATGAACTAAGGCAACATTTTGGGTTCTTGGTATTATTCAGAATACGTTTAATTTGCATACTTTTTCCCCTCAGGAGAAGCATATATGTAAGTATGTACCTGTGGAACACTATAAACCATTCTAAACACGGCACAATACACTGTGTTTGCTGTGCTGTCATAAACATTTGAAGAACTGTCATACACTAATGCATCTGGCCCAGTCGGCCTCTGAAGGAGCTACTAATCTGGAGCAGGGGTGGCAGATTACGGTTCCAACTATACTCCACAGAAAAGCAGATCTCCAGGACCAGGATTTGTGACCACTGCACCTTAAGGGAGCCTATGAAAGAGTTCCTAAGGTTCTAGTTAATGTCATGGGGTGATCATTTATACAGGTTATACAGAGAACAATGCAGCAGAGTTTTCAATTAAAGGTCACGAAGCCTCAGCTAATTAATCGAGATAACAAAGGGGAGGTTAACATAAAAAATAACTTTTTGTATATACATTGAAAGTCATTTTTGTATGATTTTCTCAGTGAATATTGTATTTGTTATCATTGTGATTTATCTTAACTTGAGTATTTGCAAGCCTCCTGCCCTGTACAGTTTGAAGCTGTTCCCAGCACTCCTGATCCTGAAAACTGTGCAGGACAGGGGTTGGTGTGCAGAAGAACCTTACTTTCACATTCATTCTTTCTTTCAGTTACTACTACTACTTCAATTACTGTTACTAAGGTGCAAACAGCGGTTAGTATATGCAGTCGAGTGAAATACAGCTTACTGTGAAGTGTACATATTGAGTATTAAGTACAGTATTTTGAGAGGTGTGCAATTAAGTATGTGGTTGTAAACAGCAGGTATATATGTATGATGTATGTGTGTGTCTATATGCATGTGCGTGTGTGTGTATATATATACAGTGCAGGTAGTGAGCATAGCATATTAATATTCAGGTACACAGCTGAAACATCCATACAGCATACAGCATCTAGAATACTGAAGTCTAGATAAAGGTCTAGTTCACATATAGCGGTCTTTACAGTGTGATTTCTTGCCTTTCATATATGTTAAGCGTGTATTTTAAAAACAAATGTGTTGGCACAGTTGTTAATCCAAATGTCTCTTTATGTCTTTTTAGAAAAACTTACACAGCGCCCCCCACAGGCGAGTCAAATGAAATGCCTCATGTTTTCTCTAAAAGTCATATTAATGAAACTGGTGACGCTTAAAGCTTAGCTATAATATTGCGGCGACAATTGCAGATAGTATAGTATACGTTCATGTTGCAAGTTAATTAATTTGTAGAGGAAAAAGTTTGACTCTCCCCGTCGGGGAATCGAACCCCGGTCTTCCGCGTGACAGGCGGAGATACTGTCCACTATACTAACGAGGAGGAGGTGATAGGGAGTTGCCGAAACGTCTATACATGCATGAAAGTCCAAGCGTAACCCACCTGCTCATATTACTAAAGTCACAGACTGGGTTACCTCGAGTCTTATACAATCTTTAAACTTTAAACCTGAATCTGACAGTACGTGTTCTCCATACCAGTGTTTCTCAACCCCGGTCCTACAGGCCCACTACCCTTTTTAAGCTTTCCCTGCCACTTTCGTAATAATGGGTTGTTACGGAGCTGGTTAGTTGGATCAGCTGTGTTGAGAACAACCAAAAGACTAAAGAGGGCCGGGCGTTTCTCCTCTCGGACCACGGATGAGATACATCTCACTACACTACACGTACCGTCTACAGTAATAAACACGTTGACACAAGACTCTCTCTGTTTTTCACCAGTGTAGGAAGCCCCGCCGTAAGGCAGGGCATCAAAAAATTAGTTGATACTCATAATGTTCCTCTCCACGGAAATCTTTAGTAAAAGGCGAAAGATTTATACGATATGAAGAGAAACAAGAGTGTACTGAAGAAAAGGAGCTGGCGGCTCCCTACCACACTGACAGCCGTACAACTCACGGTGACGGTAACCAAATCTAGAATCCCTCTACAACAAATCAGTGTATCCAAAATACCATAATAATCAATATACAATACTTATTTAGTTTGATAAACGACGGAAACAGTTATATTTATTGATATAAAACCAAAATCTTACGCGCAGTGCATTGTGGGAAAACCACTTCTTCCTGGTTTGCCCACGTGGTTGTTCGAACAGCAGCAGTGGCTGCGCGAAGTTCCCTCTACATAAAGATCAGCAGTTTAATAACATTGTATCCAAAAAAAACACATATTTTATTCTTTATAAAGATCCATTTTAGTCATATGCTCGAGAGGACACCCTGACACCACTTCAGGACCTAAATCTAAAAGACCTACAACACCAGGGTGATGAAAAAATGACACCTGAACCCGTTCATCCTGTACATCACCTCGTCCAGGCGACCTTCTCTGGTGGAAGACTCGGGGCCATCAAAACCAGCACAAGCGGACATGCTACCAGCCTTTCCCGCCAGAGCTGTAGCTCATTAACCACAGTGGACACATCACACCTTAAACTCACACCGAACCAACAAAGGTATTCCCCCGATGTATCACAACAGATCCTCTGTAACATGATACTAACTTGCACAACTGTACAGATATAATTTATAAAAAAAAGTTTCTATTATTCTAAAATAATATTTTTTATACTAGTTATTATATGTCAGATTTGCACATGTATAGATACAATATTTATGCCAGTATATGTACAGTTATGTACAGTAGTTAACGCCTCTTTAGCTCTTTTCACATCGGCTCTTCATTATTCTTTCTAATTCTTTGTGCAACATCATTTTCAGGGCACATGAACATTCAGCATGCACAGTCATATGCAAAACTCTGGGTGCCCCTGGTCAAATGACGTTTAGTTGGTTGTGTAAATGAAAATTAGTTACACATTCCCTATAGAGAACACACTTCTGGATTTGCACTCTGAATTTAACATATTGAAAAAAAAATCGGTATAAAAAAAACATTTTATATTTCATTCTACAATGTATTATTTATGTTAAACTCGGCAAATAAACAGAAATTGTGCACTTGCAGACATACGACCTCAGAAGTTACCACCAACTGACAAATTGCAAAGGAATTCAGGAAGTAGTTAGAATTTTGCATTGTAGGTTCTGGAATAAAACAGTTCTCCAAGCCTAAACCACAAAATGTTATTTTATTAATTTATTTATTTTTGTTTGGAATGTTTAGAGGGGATTGCACAATGGATGAAGACTTCATTCACCCATGCTGCCCAAATTACTCGGGATCAGATGACCATTCTTCCTCTGGATTACAGTGACTGGCATGTAAAGGTGCGCTTCAGAGCCTGGATGTTCTTTATCATTCTGCTATCCATTTTAATTCTCCTTTTAAAACACATTACTGCTCCCTGTACTCTTCGGTTAATTGGTCCTCTTTACACTTGACGTAATATTCACTGGTTTGTCATTTCTAAGACTCTTCTAGGATAAACACCACCTTTCTTACAGGCTCTAATACAACCGGTAACTGCCAAATATGACATCAGGTCTTCTCTCCATATTCAACTGAAAGCCCCTAAAACTAACATGTCCCATGGCTCCTGTTCATTTCAGTCCGCTGCTCCACACGACTGGAACTCACTGCAAAAACACATTATAACGGGATTCTTTTGTCTCAGTTTCTAACTTTAAGAATCACATAAAGGGGATATTTGCTGATAACTGTGCCTATTTTCCAACTAATTGATTATTTCTAGGCCCAACATGTGCCTGTTAATGTTTGATGTTGTATTAACTTTTGGTGTTTTCTTTTGTTTCTGTGTTCCTTCTGTTGATTATTTTATCCCTCTGTCTTTTTCAAGTGGCTCTGCTGCTTGTCACATTGTTGCATTGTAAGTAAAAAAAATGTTCTTAATGATTTACCTGTTTAAACTCAAGGTTAAATAAATAAATTGAAATATTATACAGCATGACAGGTCCCATTCAAGCCTAACGAGAAAATAAAGTGTTACTACACTGTTGTTAATGTTAATACACATCTTAAATTTCATTCATTTCAAAATTCATTCGTTTCATTTCATTACACAAGAAAACAGAATCGTAACAAAACTGTTTATTTGAACTGGTCGGTCTCTTGTGTTACATAATAGTAAATGTAGTGGTTATATGTGTTTAGTCTTAAATCTTCCACCGTATAACAAAGTTCAGTCTTCAGCTTCATATTCCTGACTCTGTCTTTTCTTTCACTCTTGAGTCTGCAGATTGTTCGGCAGCTGCTGAAGTCCGGCAAAGTGCAGCTGCCGTTTATCCACAAAGTTTCCTTGAAGGTCAACAAAGGTCAAACAACCCTGTGCACCCTGTCGTCCAGAGGGAGGCGAACACAATCCCCAAATGTTACATCTAGCACCAGAGTGGTCTGATAGAACTAGCTCACTAGAAAAGCTAGACCAAATTCACTAGATACATTCTGTACACCATGTATCAGCATCGGAAATATGAACACTGAAACAAAGAATTCCTTTTTGGTGGTGGTTTTGTTTTCCGTTGCATGAGCTTATTAAAGTCCCAGTCAGAAAGTGCTGCAAATTTGGCAGGGCACGGAGTTGCTCGTGCCATTCCCAACTGGGGCTAGAAGAGAGTGTCAAGTATGTTTGTTCTTTATTTCATGAAGGTGACAGACTAATTCAAGTAGAGTATTAAATGCATATCATCAGTCGTGAATGCCATCATTACCAGTAGGGTTGCTTTTAAATGCCCATGAAATCACATGAAACACAGTCGTTGTAAATTATAAATATATAAACAGCAATACTTCGAATAAATGCAGAAGAAAACAAACAAACAAAAGCAAAGACTTTGTTGGTTAGGACTTCTCGGTTAGTAAAATAGCATTCAACAAAAGACCCTGACACATTTTGGCAAAGCACTGAAGCAACTAATGCATGACTTCCATTAAACTGCATTAGTGTTAGACACTGTGTAGGGAAGTGTGCAAGAAATTTCTGTATGCTAGAGTAGGTTACAGCAACACTGAATGCCCGTAATGAGCACACATACGAGAAGCTTTGAAGAGGAGAGTTGATGAACGCTACATTAATGCTAGGGTAAGCAGCGGCTTTTAATGTGCTTGGAAACCCCTGCCTGATCATTCCAGAGATTTTCACTATGTGTGCATGGGACATTGGAGGACACCGCGAGTTTCAGGGAGAGTGCACGTATGTTTGTCCTTGTGACATTCCATGTGAGTGTGCGCAGGTAGCAGTGAAAGAGGTCTAAAGGAGGTCTGGCAGGTGGCTGTATACGGAGTCAAGGAGGGTCTGGCTGGCCTCTTGGCTCTTGACCCCCGCAATCTCAAACAGGCGATCCAGCTTATCCTCGGCCATCGGGATCTCCTCAATGACGTGCAGTTCCTCTGGGTTGAGGATGTGCAGCATGTCGTCAAAGATGGGCTGCAGGTCGCATGGGTCAAGACGCACCTGCCGCAGCACTGTGTCCTTCTTCTCTGTGGGTAAATAGCAAAACGATGCTGTGTTAGTAAGGGCATTTACATTCGTCTGCTTTTCAGAAGTGGCGTCAGTAACAGTAAAGCGGTTGAAAAGGAATTTCAGTTGTTTTAGTAAGTCATTAGGATGTAAACAAAGTCATTCAGCAGTTTGATGTGTAATGCTCCATTCTAGAAAACTGTTCACAGTGGTGGTGATAGGAATCAGACATCTTAAGAGTTCAATGCCTCTGGAAGTGCAAAAAGCTATTACACTAAATGGTTCTAAGTACGACGCCTGTTACCCGAGACTTAATCACTCTTTTCTGGCTTTTTTTTGTTTTTTAAATTACAGGACATTTGCAGTCTCTCTTAGAATTAAACAGGCTATTTTTCTTACTGAGCCTTTTATGTAATTTTAACTGCAATTCTTATTCACAACCTAAATAAACTGCTTTGAAATTTACACAGTATAAACTGCAAGAGTTAAATGTTTTACAGTTAAACAGCTCTCCGTAACATTTGTATGAAAAACTGAGCCCAAAGGCAGCTTAAAAACTTCAAATTAAAAATGTATACAAATATATTATATCGACACAGCAGTGCTGAAAGGGCACACATCAGGAGCGGAGCTTGCCTTTTCAGTATAGGAGTGCAAGCAATGAAAGATGTATTTAATGAGATACCAAACAGTAGCTAGGCAATAATACTGACATGTTAGGTTAAACTAACAAAACCTGCTGAAGCCCAAAGGCTTCTTTTAAGTGTTTAAGTTTTTCAGTAATCTTTTGTGGAGTGAAATTACTGTTTGTGGTAATAGACTGTACAGATCCAACAGATGTCATTTTATTTTTTATGTTTATTTAAGAGGAACATCAGAGAGGTACAAAGTTACAAAGGTCTGATGCCAAACGTTTACAGTGATGCACTAATTTTCACTATTTGTCCAAACAGGTTGAAAGGAATTAGACTGAAAAACGTGAATTAATTCAATTTTTTATTTTTTTAATGGAAAGGTCAAATATGATTCAAATATAACAAAATGATTAAATTTAAACCTTTGCAAGAAAATAGAATTTGATGTGTCACTGTGAGAAAATCACACCAGTGAAAATGCGTTGGAGCTTAAAGTCACCAGAAGGAGGCAGCAAACTCAAAGCATTTAAAGCTGTAGCCTTCAGTATTGTGTTTCCTTTAGGGGAGCGCACCTGATTCAGCTCACCCTTCACTCGCTCAGGCTTATTTGTAAGAGGAGAAACACTAATACTCTAAAGCGTGCAGTGCTGGGGTCTTCTAAAGACTAGAACCAGAGAACCATGAACCAAGTTATCTGTTACATGGCAGCATCAGAATAAATAATGAGTGTCAGCAGCAGCCTGCCACTAGTAGCAACTGCAACAACCGCAGCATATAAAATGCTCATAACTAGACCACTGAGCCACTGCATGTACACTGTCCTCAATCAAGGCCACTCTTACCTTTGGTAATAAAAGAACCTGTGCGGCTGAGGGCGGAGTCCTTGCTGGAGGTGGAGTCACAGCGCAGCAGCGGCTCGGATTCGTCGGTGAAGAAGCCTTTGCGGTCCAGCGGAGAGTGCTCCACTACCAAGCCAGGCACCTCTGTAGGTTTACTATGGCTGGGGCTGACACACTGGCTTACATTCACGGAGGTCATCAGCTGGCTGAGGTCAAACTGCAAGGGGACAAAGATAGGCTTTCTTAGTGGGTGCAGCTTAAAGCCGATCATTGAAGTATTCTAATAATCATAGAATAGTAAACATCAGCTCAAAGTTAGAAAAGAAGGCAACCAGGTGTTTTTGGGATGATCATTACCAACTAGTGAATTTAGCTTTTTTACACTGTATATACACTCTATATACTCTATTTAAATTATAAAATTCTATTTCTTTTAATTCTATACGATCAGTAGTGAGTATAGAAGGTTTTTGTTTAACCATTTCCAAAAATCTCCTGAAGGAAGCGCAGTATTTACAGCTTTCATCTATCACCTGCTTCAGCTAATCAGTTCTTCATTAAATTAAATCAGGAGTGCTGTTGATGGAATGTAACAAATCCATATCTATGTATTATTTTAATACAAACAAAAATTTATATAGTCTATACTAACATATTGAGAAAAAATGGTTAATAAAACCTTGCATGCACAAAAGTTTGGGCAGTAGGCATATTTGGTGTTGCTTTTTTCCCCAATATGTTAAACCTAACAAAGAAACAGAAATATTGTGAATTAAATGTTTGCAGATTTGCAGAAATATGCTACTATTAAGACTGTTAACTGCAGAGAATGTGCTACCAGGGGTGCAAAATTGTTTCATTCAGCTGTACATATTAATTAAAGTTAGGCTTAATCTTACAGGTAGACTTAACATTAGAAAATGAATGCAGAGTTTATGATGCACAAAGTGATATATTTACCATTAGTTTACCTTTTACCTTTATTTGCATGCTACTGTGTTCACATGGTTTTAGACCATATACTGGGTTTGTTATACGGCAGCTCGCAAACTCTGGTAACATGCTACTTGCTTGGGTTTACAACCAGCCATTCAAGCGCAACGTCTTTGTGGTAATCCATCTGAACTGCCCACATGCAAGGAGCTTCTTTCTTTCAGATCCTTCCAGCCTTTTATTCCTGTCACACTTGGTCAATTTGTGAATTCATTTCTCCCAGACAGCACACACTTGCATGGCGTGGACTAACATGTTAATCACAGATTACTCCACAGTGTGAGCAGTGGCTGAGGAAGGGTTAAACACAGCAGATGAAGAGAGGGGGTCAGGAATGAGACTCAGTGCTTAGAAACACCCATTGTTGTTCTGCATGAATGAGGAATGACAAGAGATGGGACTTTCTGTTCATAGTGGACTTAGCACAAAAGATTCCACCAACGCAGTTGCCCCTGTGCGTGAAGGGAGACTTGTGCAGGACAGGCAGATGAAAGTGATTGCGTCCACTCTGAGAGCCTTGGAATTCACTGCCCACAGGCCACATGGGCCCAGCCACACTCCTTAGGACACAAGCTTTGTCCACAGCATGGGGAACACTGAGTTCTGTTAGCATGTTAGAGACGACCAGTGACGCAGATTCATGAACGTCTGTCATTGTACAAGATTTCCAGACTCTTCAGTCACCATCCAAAAACAACCAGTGTTATTTGGAAACGAATATATCAGCTGCCACCATGACTGTACTGGTGATTCCCATCACGCATCACATGAAATGTCTGAACAAATTTTATGAAGCCTTTGCCAATAACACATTCCCATCTAAACTCTTTAACATCAGGGTTCCACAAAGGGTTCTTTGCAGCAGGAATACCTCTAGATGGATGGTGCTCTAAATGATCATATTTGTAAATAAGATGTGCAAAGTTAAAAAAACATTTTAGATGTTTAAAAACCTCCACATAATGCAAAGGCTCCAGACTAGTTCTAGGGTTTTTTTTATTTAACCCACACACCCATGCCAAGAACCATTGGGGAACCTTGATTTTATTGTATTGTAAATCAGTGGTGCACACCTGGGGCCACTGGCTCCGCACTTTTTAGCATTCCCCTGCTCCAAACCATCAGCTAATTAACGATCCCCTGCTGAGCTGAACTGGATCATAGAGCAGGAAAACACTTTCCTTGTGTCTCAAATTGAGTACATCCGTACTATACTAGCCACTTTTAGTGCATAGTAGTGTTCAAACTGGCGTTCACCGGTATGAAGCTATGTTTTCTCTGCAGTTATATAAGTAAAATCAGTTTAGGCTGATGCTTGCAGTGTTAAAAGCAAAAGCACACCACCACATGCAAGAGGAACCATTTAAAAGAAAACCCGATGCAACATTTTTAATGTTGATTATCTTATTTCTGGGGTCTACTGGAACAGACCCCAGAATTGTTTTGTGTTCCCAAAACATGATAGTTTCTCATATTGTACACCTGTATTCACCCTCTGTCTGAAATGTTCTGTCAGAGCTCCTGTGTCTTTACGCCCTCCTCCCCGTACGCTGTGTAAGGACGAGCCAAGCTTGCCAGTAGGCGAGCAATAAGGACTGAGTCACAAGATGGCATCACCTTGTACCAGAGAAAAGAGCTGGAAGACTGTTTACATACACACAAAGCTACATAACACACTGAAGAAAAGGAAGAACATCGTAGGTCCCCCTTAAGTGGACAATTTAGCTACAACTGATTAGGCTTCCATTCTAATTTAGACTTATAGTTAGTTAAATATGACTTTGTGGATTCATTCATGACAGAGCGGTAGACAGCATGTGAGAATTAAGAAATTCATAGAATTATCAAACAAATCTACTGAGAACACAACTTAACTGCTCTGGTGAATGGGAGAGGGAAGGTGGGATAACAACTTATGCAGAGAACCAAAAGGTACTACAGTCTATAGTATATACCATTTTTATAAAACAATATATAATTATATAATTTAGGTAGATGTATCTAATAATGTGACTATTAAGGATTTACTGAGGATCTAAGAAACCCCACTGCTGAATCAGTAAAACATGAAGTGGTCAGTCAAGATGATAGAACACAGGATATTCCTGGTTGGTAACCCAGCTGTATGTAGAATGATTATCACTGAGGGTGCAAAAGAGTAAAACCTAAATTCTTTCATTCCTCATCCACAAAAAACGTGCATTGTGGGCAGAGTCATGCAGTATCGCTCAATCCTAGCGGAGAACACGTGTACGTCAAAATGAATAGACCTTAATGGTCTTTTAGTGGTGAAACATTTAATAAAGACACAAATCTAATTTAGTGGATGACAGATAGATCACTTGATCATGTGTTGCTGGTGCATGCAGGGTTCTATGGTGAAGTGCTTGTAGTGTCTACTGCAATGCTTGACTGGAGGAGTGAAGGTGCTGCTCATCAAGAGAAGACTTGTCCACACTTGAGATGTACACATTAATTAGTTGTTACTAGTTAAGATCTGACTTAAGAATTTGGGATTACATATGAATTAGGGAAAACTGGAGCATGCATAATAAACACTGGCCAATGGCAATGGATTTCCTTGGTAGTCCCCCCTGCAGTTCCTCCCTCACATCTGTAACAAAACTACACAGCTGGTGGTACACTGTAGCAGCTGTGGTCAGGACAAAAATAACCCAGCTGGAAGCAAGAAGTCGGAGCTGGGTCTTAACGAGTGGCAGTAAAAATAAGATGGTGGAAGGCAGCGGACGCCAGACTTCCTTTGAACACTGAACCTGACATATTTCTTTCGAAGAGCCCAGGTTATGACTCAGCACTCGCAAGTATTACTATGTTAATGGGAAGATTTGGCCAGTTAAAAAAGAGCAAATTAAATAAATGCTTCTCCAAAGTCCCTGCCCATAACCATCTGGTCGAAAGTAAACAGCAAAGCATAACAGATCAGAGGACAGACTCATGAAAGCTTTCCGAAGAAAATAATGACTAAATATCTTAAGTCAAACACTTAAGCACAAGCGGTTTCATAAGACTTTTCTTAAATGCAATTCTTAAAAAAAATAAAGTCTTAATTATTTTCTGTAATTGTTTTCATTTGTAGGCTATAGGTTGTCATACAGGCTACAAATAGTATATCATATTTTATAGTTAAACAGCATCATACCAGCAACATTAAAGAAGGAGGTGGAGGATACAGCCTGAAAATCCTCTCTGGTTTATTTTTATATGTTGTGGAATTCACTACAAGCTACAGTTTGAGAGGCTGTCAATTCTTACTAACACACAAGTGAGACCAACTGTTAAGAATCGACTGTTAACAAAAGGCATGTATTATATTGCCTATTCCTTATCTGCAAAACTATGAGTCACTGTCATTGTATATGGGTAGACCTCTTTTTGCATTACTAATCCAATATCTGATTTCACCAATGATTTCCGTCTTACATAATCGTCTGCGGAAAGCAGTCTGAGTACATGGTTACAATGTATTAGCTAGATGCACCTAATACAACTGATAAAGTCTGTGGCTTGTTGCAGATGCTATATTCAGCACTTAACCTTGTGCTGATGGGAAAGGATTGCTCAATAATGTACTGGACATGATGAGAGGACATAGACAAGTGGAGAGAATGATTGTCAAGTGCTCTGTCTACAAGATGCTGTGGCTGGGCGGAGGCCGTTCCAAACAGACAAAGTGGTGATATCATCACAGGACTGAACTCCAGATGACAAATAACTACTTTAAAATAGTTGATGAAATGATGATGTGATTAACGTCTAAGGTGCGGTCGGTTATGCTTCTAGAGGCTTCGGCTTTGCTTCATTAATCTCATTGAAATCTGGCACCAGAGTATTTGGGCTGCATGTATATCCATGAGCAAAATGGAACAGCATATGGAATTGGAGCTTTCTATGTGCGGCAATGCTTTCTGAGTAACACTTTACAGTCTGACACAACACCTTTAGCAATGTTGACATGATGTTAAGAGCAGTCATTGTAACGGTATGCGTTGTGCAACCGTCTGACAATGGTGCTGGTACTAACAGGATGATATCACTGCTCGCCGATTGTCTGCAACTGTGGCTGTTGGGTCAGTCAGGTACAGCGTCAACCCGAACGTGAAACTTGAATCCTTCGCATTTCTCACAATGTCAAACATACCCACCAAGTTTCATTCAAGTCGGTTGATTCCTTGTGGGTGCAACTACTAGTGCAACTACTGTTTTGACGATGAGTGCATGTGAGGATAGCACTGAGACATCACATTACTGCATTAAAAGGCACAACCAGATGCTTTTCTAGCTCAGTATTGATGGGTTAACTGGCAAGTATTTTTACCAATGATCCACCTATCCCACATATTTCTGTAATTAGAAGCTACGGTATATGGTATCCATATTACCAAAATAATAAGGATTCCCACAGTATAATCAACCAAGTCACAGTGAATCCTGCTGTTGTTTAAGTGCAGATTCATCAAAGATCATGGGTTGGTTACAGAATGCTACACTTCTCCCAATGTCCCAAGGACAGCACAAAAACAAGAGGATTATTAAATAGTGCTGACAAGTGGATGCACAAAGTGAACACGGGAGCTTTATCACTGTATCATAATAACACAAAAGAAGCCCAGAACTCCTTGTCTCCTGCCATCTAACCTTGAGACAAGGGCAACATACAGAGGGTATCTTTATTATGAATGAACGCAAGAAAACAGGGCGAACGTTGTCTGAAGATCTAAAATGAGAGCTGATGAATGATTCTTTAGTCCTAAAAGCATGACAGGCCTAAGCTTCAAATAATGTGGCCTAGAGGGCTGGAGCCAGGACAGTCATAAGACATTCATGTGACTTGTTTACCTTGTTATAGAATTTGGCACATGCACAGGTTTACTGTGCTTTCATGCAGATTATATAAGACAGTAAAGTCAGTAGTATGTCCAGCAGTGCTGTGACCTACCAGAACAAGAAGCTTTGAAAGTTACAACGGTTTAAACCCAACAGAAAGATGATGGCGCTAATTAAAGTCAAAAGCGATGTGTGCTGCTGTCATTCTATAGAACCCTGTATATGAAGACCTTATTGTACTATTGATAGCACTAGGGCTGCATAGCACATGTTCATTAATTGTTAGGGTTATATTGGCCTTGGTAGTATTCATATCACAGAACACAGCAATATGCAAATCATCACTGTCCAAAAAACACAACATAAATCTCCTAAATGTCAATATTAAAAGGCAACATTCTTCGCCTTCAGTGTAAATGAATCTACGCTAATCTGGGGCATTTCTATTGGTCCAATTATCATTAAATTGTCACACATTGTAAAGAGCAGCTGCTGTGTTCAAATGACGTACAAGATTTTTTTTGACCTTCTAATTAATTGCAGTTTTTGACTTGATGTTGTGAGCATCTTCACCGACCACATTAATGTAATCTAAAATGAGTAAATTATTTTGGTCAAAATAATGCAGAGCAATCTCACATTATTGTTTTAATATTGGAAACAGAATATGTTGCTATGAAATCACAGCTACAGTATTTGGTGTCATGCAGCCTTAGATGACCCTAAAATATTCTCAGGAGACTATCTTCTTCTGTTTTTCATCTTAATATCTCAACTGTCAGGCCTGCTCACACTGATATTTGCCAGACATGGAGCCTGGTATACATCACACTGCTTTGTCAGATGTGGTGGCTATGCTACCAGCTTGACTGTGCCCCTTGCACATTTGCCCTTAGTAATTCCTGGAACCCTTCACAGAAATGTGCAAAGCATTTAAGCATCTATTGTCAGGAGATAAGAGTTTGATAAGAACCGAGGCATGGCCCTAGCTGATGTACTGAATATTAGCAATAAACATAAACACATGGTGTTTCAATAAGATGGAGCTGACATTTTGTGTCTCAAAGGAAGCAGGTGTTAGCCCTTATCTTCCTAGCTAGGTGGCTTTGTGTGATAAGGGGAAACCAAACAATTGGGTGGAATTGGTCATGACTAAATTGGTCAGTCTAGGCTAAGAATAGTTTATGGGTAAATCTGGGGTTGGATTAAATCAAAGTTGGTTAATACACTCGGAAGCATTATAATAAATGGGTGATTATGTCATGAATGGGTCTGAGGTAATAATGGGATTTCTTTGAATCTTGAATGATTTTAGAGTTCATTCACAGTGTTCAAGTATGTTTGCATTATGTTAGCGTTTCTGGTGAGCCATTAAAATCAGGCTGACCACAGGGCCAGACAAATGACATGTACTGAGTTGAGTAAGTAGGTCACTCAGCATCACTGAGCATGTAAATATGTGATGCCTTACACATATCTAAAACGGCAAAATATGATAGAACAACCTTCTCTGCAGGTACTGAATAGGCAGCAGGAGTTGGCTTTATGCCACATTTTCACTGTCCATCATTTCATTCTGCACAAACCCATCCTAATACTCATATGCTGCAAGCTTGATAAGTCAGCAGTGACTTGTCATGTTTCACTTATGATTACTTGTGATGGATAATATAGGTCAAATGCTGTTTACAGACTTGGATGCTCTAATTCTGTGAAAGAGTTTGCTGACTCATTTCATTTTCATAGCATCTAGCCAAAAAATACATTTATTGAGTACCTCAGTACATTTCTTTACCCATACTTTCTGTGCTTGAGTATCAATTTTGTTTTGGAAACTTATAAGGAAACTTATGACTATTACTACACTAAATGTGAAAGACAAACATTGTACTTTTGACAACAGTCACACCAATACTGGAGATTCTGCTCACCTGAGGATTGTCTTCCATGATGCCACGGATCTTCTCTACCACATCAATGCGGCGGTGGCGGTGAAGAGCGTTGATCAGTTTGGCCAGGTTCGCATCACTGTCACGGATGGTCCAGTGCTGTAGGGCAGCATATGCTCTCTCATGGTCAGCCGAGTAGCCATTGGAGAAGGCCGCTACCTCTCGTTCCGTGGCATTAGCCAGGGACTGGTACATGTCAATCCACTGGCTGCCAATCTGGGCTGCCACCAGCTTTAGAATATCAACACCTGAGATAAAACCAATATAATAAGGATGACAGAACAAAAAAGAAACTCTCAAGTTGGTTAATACACTCGGAAGCATTATAATAAATGGGTGATTATGTCATGAATGGGTCTGAGGTAATAATGGGATTTCTTTGAATCTTGAATGATTTTAGCGTTCATTCACAGTGTTCAAGTATGTTTGCATTATGTTAGCGTTTCTGGTGAGCCATTAAAATCAGGCTGACCACATACAACATTCTGCCCACACTAAATTGGCCTGAGTTGACGATATGAGTCTAGTCTAGATCAGTAATGAATTCAATGAAATTACTTGTGAGCTGACCCACTGGCCCTTCTTTTAAAGGGGTCATAGCCTCCATTTTTCTTGTCTGTTAAGGTCCACTCATGACATTTGTATAGGTTTATGAACGGAAAAAAGACCCATATCCGACACTCCGTAAATAAAACAGGTTGTTTTTGTTACTGTGCCTTCAAAATGCGTTTATGTAAGTGACCTGGTTCTGATTGGCTCCCTGTATTGCGCCTATTGCGACTCCTTATAAATTCAACATGGATGAACGGGGCTAAACTCCTGTAAACTAAACAGATAACAGAATTCAAATGGCATCACAAAAACATTCAAATTAAAATGTAGTTCTAGCAGCTAACCTTCTGTATATGGACCGTCTGTACTGAATAATACAACAATGTTTACATTAAACTCATATTTCAAAAAAGGGAAATTAGGTTTCCAGTTACATGACCACGAGGGCCACCATTGACAGGGCCAGACAAATGACATCTACTGAGTTGAGTAAGTAGGTCACTCAGCATCACTGAGCATGTAAATATGTGATGCCTTACACATATCTAAAACGGCAAAATATGATAGAACAACCTTCTCTGCAGGTACTGAATAGGCAGCAGGAGTTGGCTTTATGCCACATTTTCACTGTCCATCATTTCATTCTGCACAAACCCATCCTAATACTCATATGCTGCAAGCTTGATAAGTCAGCAGTGACTTGTCATGTTTCACTTATGATTACTTGTGATGGATAATATAGGTCAAATGCTGTTTACAGACTTGGATGCTCTAATTCTGAGAAAGAGTTTGCTGACTCATTTCATTTTCATAGCATCTAGCCAGTAAGTGCTCCGAGCTCAGAATGGTGCTTCTCCCAAAGAAATTAAATAAACATGAGGTAGCTTTTTTGGGAATAGCTTATTTTTGCCTTGTAGAACATTTTGAGGGATATCCAACAGTAATACACCAAACAGTCACATCTGATATCATCTATGTTAAACAACCACACTTTTTACTATTGATGAAAGTATAGAACAATTTGATATTACCTATGACTCACTCACATCTCAACCAAACAAAGAAATTATTTGCATTAGAACGGATTTTATGATGTATTTAAGAAACTAGAATGTTAATGTGGAACATTCTTATTAAATTTCCACATTATACCCACATAAACCAAGCCTATACTAAGCGCAGATATGTTATAAATCCAAATGTGAGAAGCTGCACAGTTACAGTTCGGACATGGATCACTGTAATCCCTGCTTACAATTTGCCCACCCCAAAGTAAACTGCAATTCAGTGTAACAAGATGATTACAGAGTTGTTAGTGGAGAGGATTAAAGCTTCTGTCTATAAGCCAGATCTGCTTTGTTTGCAGTTCATCTATCTGCAGCAGATTTGCCGAGACACTCTGGGGGATAGCGTGCCACAGAGCAATCGGACGTGCACGAAGTGCTTGGCTCTGCAGGCCGGTCGACCACCCGGGCCCTTGTCACTTTCAGCAGGTTCGGTAAAATGATGCTGAGCGGGAGGGAGCCACTCTCTCGCATCTGTAAGCTCAACTAACTGATTTTTTTCCCCATGTGATTGTATTGAGGGGTCACTGTCCTACTCCCTAGGGCAGTGGCTGTGGTGGAATTCAAAACATGTGCCGCTTCCCTCCGATAGCCACTTCTAATTACTGATGTTTATAGATCTGGTTTGTTTAACTGGATTATGACCGCTTAGCAAAATGTCAGCTTCTAAACTGAGCAGCTGAAGTTGAGGTACACCATGTCTCTCTGTAGACTTTCCTTATTGTAACTATGCATTTAAGAAGCTCTTATTTGTGTGGTATCCCAAAGGCTGTCATCATATGGCTTGGAATAGGTCTTTCTGGATTAGCATTATGGAGAAATATAACATGTACTTCTGCTGGGTTGCAAATGGGGTGAAACCAACGAAATGCAGACACGGTAGCACAGTAGCCCAGTGTAACCTAAATGTTCTGCTCTTCTAAAGAACAATAAATATATCTTCAAACATTGGTTTAAAATGTCAGGCAGGTCTAAACATCTGTCTGATGCCATCATGCTTCCTTATTCTTGTGCATGCCTAGTAAAAAAGAGTTTATCAGGATACATAACAACTGCTGTCATGTTCCTGGATATGTGTTCCTTAATGTAGCGTAGTGCAATGTTTATGCGGTTTCAGCATCTTAAGTGAGGTGACTGAATTATAATTAGCCCATTTTAAAGCTTAGCAGAAGGTAGGGCTGTGTATTGCCAAGAACCTGGAGAAACAATACCTATCATGATACAGTTCAGGTATTATGTTATGATACTGTAAAGTAAAGCTGTATATTGCAATAAATATTTTAAGAAAACTGTATTAAAACACAATACTATATGTATAGGTTTGCTAATGCTAACTTTCGCAGTGCGTCCTTATACTACTTGTTTATGCTGGAGTAGAACAGTTTAATGGCTAAAGATCCAACTCTTTCATTGCTACACTGTCTTGCCAAAAGTATTTGCTTATCTGCCTTCACATGCAAATGAACATGAGTGACATTCGATTCTTAACCCATAGGGTTTAATATGATGTCGGCACACCCTTTGCAGCTATAACAGCTTCAACTCTTCTGGGAAGGCTTTGCACAAGGTTTAGGTTTGTGGTTATGGGAATTTCTGACTATTATTCCAGAAGCACATTTGTGAGGTCAAACACTGAAGGTCTGGCTCGCAGTCTCCGCTCCAATTCATCCCAAAGGTATTCTATCAGGTTGAAGTCAGGCCTCCATGCAGGCCAGTCCAGTTCTTCCACACAAATCTCGCTCACCCATGTCTTTATAGACTTTGCTTTGTGCACTGGTGCGCAGTCAAGTTCGAAAAGGAAGGGGCCAGTTGGGAGCACGAAATTGTCCAAAATCTCTTGGTATGCTGAAGCTTTAAGAGTTCCCATCACTGGAACTATAGGGGCCGGGCCCAACTCCTGAAAAACAACCCCACAGCATAATCCCCCCCTCCACCAAACATGAACACCTTGGCACAACGAACACCTCACAAAATGAACCACTGTCTGCCACCAATCTTTACATGTCAACTGTTAATGAAAATCGATACTGTGATTTTAATTGTGATTTTGATCACAAAACACACTTTAAAGAAAAGTGTATAAAGAAATGCGTCCCATTAAATGTTATATGTCAGCTGTTATTCTTTTCGGCACATGGAATGAAACTCTTCAATATTCTATTAGAGGTTCACCTTTACTATGTGGTCTTAATAGGTGTGCTTCATAGATGCTAGATAAAAGTGGGAGCAGAGACGTATGAAAGCAGACTGCATGCACAGAGGGGGGTAAACTGTGCCATGCTAGACTAGCCAATAAGATGCAAAGCCATAACATTTTCATTTGAGAATTCAAACGAGGCAGCAAACCAGCTGCAACAGGTCTAGCCTGGCTGCGAAACAAAGGAACCCACAAAGGGAGCTGGGACTTCCCCCTCTGCGCTCTTAATAGGGTTTCTGCGGTGGCTCTAAAAGAATGTCTCATAACAAAACAGCGCCATAGTAAAAACCAACAGTTGTGCCATCTTATCCTGTGTCACCTCAACCTGAGTCAGAACTGCATCATCATCATTCCAGCTCCCAATGAAACACAACCTCAGCGCTTTTTCCCATGAGAACTTCACTGCATGCAGGAATACAGGAAAGCCTGAATCAAGGGATACCAATACTGTGAACAATCGATTCAGACACACAAACACTCTTCTACACTACAGGTATAAAATATATAGATATTATATGAAAATAAAAACAGAATTATCACTTAAGCTACAAATGTGTACACACAGCATAGTACTTTGTCAGCCACTCATGTAGGTCATGTGACCTACTTTACTTTATAAGCAATTTTGTGATATTTAAAGCCTAATTTGTTTCAGACTTGGTCTTTCTATCCTCCGAAATCTGATCTAGCATTCTCTGACAGTATTGACCAATACTGGATATTACACTAGTGCCATGTTCTAAAAGTAATACACTGAATTCACTTTGATTTTAAACGTGTCCCATACTGAAACGGAACACCACCAAAAATGTCACCATCGAATGAACTTAAAGCTGTCATCTTTGTGTCATCTGCAGGTGTTTCTGTCACATCAACACTATGGATCTGAAAGGATGTGTCGCTAGCTAAGAGGCTGTTACTGAAGAAAGGAATTAAACAAAAATGACGAATATTTTAAAATCAAACTTCTTGTGTTCTCAGAACAATAGGCTGACCAACACAGAGTACAGCCCTCAACATCATTAAACATGTTTGGGAAGCAAAAACTGCAACCAACTTCTAAGACTGAACTTTGGAGGCATGTCAAATTTCCTTGCAGTTAAAAAAAACTGAAAGCAAGAGTCGCAAACTGAAAGGAAGCAGTAATAAAGACAAAGACAACACAAATTAAATACTGAAATAAACATGTTACATTTAGTTGTTGACGCTTGTGTGCAATTTTACATTTCTTTCCCGACACTTTAAAAATAACTTGTTCTTAATGGCTGACAGAAATATACACAGTTAAGTGTTTAGGAAATACTGACCACCTTTACTAAATTTATCACATCCCAAGATTTCCTCAAAATGGTCATAGTTGTGACAAGAAATAGTTGAATCTGACAATGACTGAAATTGAAAACCGCAAAGCGGATAAATGGGCTGACTCATAAGACACTCCAGAGGGGAAATTCTACAGCTTTTCCCTCCATAGTGCACTGCCTCTGCCACACAGGCTGTCTGACTTAAGCTCACCCATGAAGTTCCTAATCGGCCCATATAAAAAGTCCCTAGCCCACCCTGCCTCTGAGCAGCCGGCTTTTATGGACAACACCTATTGAGGGGGTTGTAATATGTGGCACACACACACATGGGTGGTTTACTCCCCTTTGATCTGAGCTACATGTGCTCCGTTATGCCATTTGAGGTCCTGCCTGGCCTCCAATGAAAGAATTCATTATTTCTACGATCACTCCTTTAACTTTATATATGTTTCCCATGCAGCTCTTTACGGCCGGCATTTAACTACTCTAGTAAATAGACACAAACGCCTGCAGGCTGTCCAATTAAACACCTTGAATGAATTAAGGCAATAAGCTGGTGTTGTGTTCAGGAAAGCAGATAGTTGCGTAAAGTCTAGCTGTGCTTACTGACCCGCATGCTAACATGATCTGAGGAGACTTTGCTGCGTGGGTGTGTCTTAAAGGTTCGGCTTGTTTTAGAAAGTAAATGGCATAAATGTTTTCAGTCTCTGAAGTATGTAGACAATGAAATTTAAGTTGAGGAGGGCAGGCGAGAAAAACATCACCGTAAAAGTAGCCTTGTAAGCTTGTGAAAGTGTTTCAGAATGAGTTTAAATGGTTTAAAGGTGTCAGCAATTGTAGTTTTTGTAGTTGATCTTAAAGTTACACAATATAAGATAAGGGGATTTAGAGTCCCCTCCGGTGGAATTGTGGAACTGCACACAACATGCTGGGGGGAATTTTGTAGTGTCGGTTATGGTTTGGACCCCTTCCCTGAGCAGATGAATCTGATGATTTTAAGTGCCTGGAAAGAGTATTCAAAAAGAACTCAGTCAAAATGTTGAAAAGAAGTCAAAACTTGTTGAAATGCACGTCTAGAGAATTAACCATTATTGCTATCATCTTCATCAGCATAATGCTGATTTTGCATCTGCACATCAAGCCAGATGTTAATTTCGAGCCTGTGAGTGTACAGTTAGTTTGTAAAGAGGTATGACATAGCTGGAAAAATCCCTGCAAAAAACAGCCTGACACCTCCAACTTTAAAATTATGATTCGGGCTTTACAGGCAGGCTCAAACCAGCGCACTATATTTTACTGCATTATTTTTCACATGACTTGTTCGTAATATTTGTAATATGAACCTGAATATTCAAGTGTCTGGATATTTGTTGGTTGGGTAGATGTTAGATTGTTAAGTCTGGGATTCTGACATTCGTTTTTCATGTAAGCTATCAATAAAAAACAAACTGCAAAATACTGTAATGTTGTAAGTTCTTGGGTGGAACTTAGACAACTCAATGTTGTCTAAGCTGGATTTTTAACTTACTTATAACTTACAATGTTGCGCCAAATACAGTGAGATACTCAGCCCCTCCAACATGAACAGCTCTCGGAAAACCCAACATTCCATGCATATTCAGGGTCTTTACCATAAAAGTCCTTGTATGAATCAACATAAAACAGCCCAAAAACCGAACCGCTTACAACTCAACAGCACATTGTACTATATTAATACTTTTATAATGGCACTGTTAAAATCTCAGCTCTTACTGCCGAACATTTGGAGCCCAATAAAATGGCATTCGGCACAGCCCTACTTAGAAATGCTACCTCTTTCAATTTAAACAAAACAATCCTACAAAAAAACAAAAACCTTTAAAAAACCTAATTTGACAAAAACAATAAAGAACGGAAATAAAATCTTTTTTCTCTGAACTATGTTGTAAATATTGTTTCGTATGCGATAAAAAAGTGTCCAATTTATTTGATTCCACATGATTTCCACATGAACAAAATATATTTAACAACATCAACAACACACCTGCAGCCAAAAGAAGGTAAAGAGAAAGACACATTTGTGTTGATGCAATATAGCTTTTTTTCCCATAGAGCTGTAAACATTTGAATCAAGCATATTCATTGCATCACTTTTTCTGTCTGGCATCAAACTGTTTTTCCACATCAAGAAAATACTCTGTTGTCAGACTGGCCTCTTTTGTGCACTGAATAAAACCTCTGTTGTCATCCAGTCAATGAGCATTGAGGAAATCTATAGCTCTGTGACCTCTATCCTCTCTCTACTGCCTTCACATCTACAGTAATACTGAGAAAGTCACATGACTGGGGGTATAGTGCGTCGTTTAGCAGCTGACATGGTAGGCACCCTGAACCCTGCTACAACAACTCACCCCCACCATCCCATCCCACCAGCCCTTTGGCATTGCACTGATAAACTCCCAACGGCTAACAAAACCACAGAGAACTGGAGTAATCTGGTTTAAACTGCTCGAGGTTGGATTCAGGGCACTAACACACACAGACGCACAGAGACGGATATCTCAGGCTGACATCAGTCTGTGCCTGGCACTGCAGTGCTGGAGTCTCACCACTGTAACCTAGCAGCCCTACATGCTGTCATTTTACTGCTTGTATACAGTCATGGGTTACAGGAAAGAGAGAGAGAGGGGGAGAACGAGAGAGAGAGAGATAATGAGATAATAGGGGACCTGATGTCACGTTGTGCCGAGATTGCTTTACTGTGTTTTTTCAGGCTTGTCATACTTTAAATTGAATCAAATGAGAAGACAGTGTATCTGTATCGGCATCTGTATCTGCTCGAAAAGGAGAGGGACACAAAACAACAGTATGATTTATTATATATATTCATATATATTCTCATATACATGTATATATATATATATATATATATATATATATATATATATATATA
>CM067481.1:14409968-14455259 GCA_034552555.1 Semaprochilodus insignis | reverse complement strand
ATACATGTATATATATATATATATATATATATATATATATATATATATATATATATACACATACATACGTGTCCAATTTATTTGATTCCACATGATTTCCATATATATATATATCTGTCTGATCCACTCACACCAGCAGAACACACACTAACACACCACCACCACATCAGTGTCACTGCAGTGCTAAGAATGATCCACCACCCACATAATACCTGGGGGGTTTCTGACCATTCATAAATATATATGTAAATATATATAAAATGTGTGTGTGTGTGTGTGTGTGTGTATAGCCTTATTGACTCTGTGAATCTCTCTTGTAAAAGAGATCTGTGATCTCAACGGGATTAACCTGGTTAAATGGAGGCTAAATGAAAAGACATAAACTCCCAAACAAAAAGTGTCATTCCTAAATCTTTTTTTGAGTAAAACCTAATTTGATTAATGAATGTTCAAGTCAGTTAAAGCTCATGTCAAGTTTGCAAATATATATTCTGCTCAGTCACTGGCAGAACTGAATGAACCTAATTTCTGGCATACTCCACTGTGGGTAGGCTTTTAGCAAACACTGCTCGCCTAGCTAGCAAACAAACTAATGAACCTTTTACTGTCAACACCACAAAAATCCAACATAGATCACATGTGGATGTTTACAATGAGAGGTCACTAAATCCAAAGTCTTTACGATAAACTGAGAAATGCAAGCGGTCTGAAACCTTAGATAATGTGACCATCCAGCATAACTTCCTTCACTTCATACCTTTTACCAGCCTCCAATGACTAGCCTTGCCAAGTTTGCACATCACCCATTAGCCATCTCATTCTCTGCAAAGCCATTCTCTTCATATCATCCCAGGGCCCTATATTTATATGCTGGTCAATTGTTTTGATATGATACTAGCCTATTTAGTCTCTCTATTAGTCTCTCTAAGATCATGTAAACAGTGCGTTTGATTGTCACAGCAGAAAGCACATGTAATCTCGCACTATGAAGGGACATTTCACATTTAGTTAGTCTATACTAGCATGTAAACAAGTTTATTTTTTTAACAATACGAATGTCTTAGTTCAAGCCATTTTCTTAGACTCAGACTTAGTCTTGGACTAAACATTCAATCTGTCTATTTTGTGCATGTAAGCATAGTAATTGAAAACTATGGGTGGGATAGAAGAGATGATCAGGGTACTGTTCCACTGCTCCTTCTGGTATAAGTGTTGGATTATACTGTAAAATGTTGTTCTCTCCAGGACAAAATGAATGGGATTAGTCCACTGGTGTGATAACAGATCAACAGATGGTCCACTGCACTGAAATCCCATTGTGCCAGACGCAGTGTCAATTGCAATGCGCTGGCCGTGAATGCTGAACATACTGTCATTAGCATTCGATATAAATCCCTAGATGGCAAAGGTCGCTGGCAGATTCCAGTTCAGAGTCATGCTTAATGCTATTTGGATTAAAGAAAAGCATTCTACATTAGTCCCATTGCCTTTTATGTAGTTCCTCAGCATAACACTCATCATATTGCATGAAGTATAATTGAAAAAAATAAATAAGCAAGCCCATGAGGAGCGCAGACCCTCCCTCCTCTAAAAATATCACTTCCTCTTTCCTTCAAAAGTGAGAGCAGCCAGGATAAGCCCCCTCCCTGTAAGCATAATTAGCTTGTGGCTTGTACATTATCACAAAATACTGTGTCTGTTTAATGCTGAAAGGTCTAATCAAGTGGAATGGGAGACATTCACATAGCAAATTTAGACACCACCGTATTTGCTGGGATGCAGGAGATGGGGCTGCGGCACCTACTGATTTTAGGATTGTTTAACTGCATCTGCTAAAAACAATACCAAAAGAACAAAACTTTAAAATATATTTTAACTTACAAATTTTTTTACAATATTTAGAGTTTACATTTTGTAGGGTGGAATTTGTATCCTAATATAGTGTTGTTAATATACATGTTTAAAATTTGCCCTAGCCACACACAATTTATGTGAACGCTGCATCTTTGAACCTCAGAAGCAAACTTCAGACACCAAAGACGCCTTAGCGGATTGACTGTATATGTGGGTTAAGGGGACGGCTGTGTAGATTAGGTTTTTGCCCTGCTCACTGTGAATGTCTGATGAGCAACACCTGAATAATGTGTATTTGGGGAGTAACACTATGTTAGAAGCAGTTCTCACCTTGGCCGTTGGAGTAGTAGATCCACTTCTCCTTGATGTGTGCTGGGGAGCTGGGTTTCTTGTGAATGGCTTTCTCCATGATGCTGCTGGGGTCCTGCCTGGGGCCTTTCTTGAGCACCCGGGAGCTGCGTTTGATGCTGCACACCACAATCACCACCAGCACCAGAAGCAGCAGTAACACGATCATCCAGGGCAGGTGTTCATTGATGTCGAAGTGCTTGTGCATATTGGGCCGTGGCGAGCCTCTCCTGATGGGCCTGTAGGCCAGCCCCTGGCCCTTGGCCTCCGACAGACTCTCCATGGCCTGCTGATTAGTAGGCTGGTAGTTGCTTGATAAAGGGTCTTTGTGTTGCCTCCTCGAAGGATCCAGGCTAGTAGCACTCAGGTTCCCTGCATCTTCCTGGCTGGCCTCTGAGATGCTTGTGGGTGTGGCATTGTCTGCAATGCCTGGGGCCATTTCTGGACTGCCGGGAAGCTGCGCTGCTAAGTCCGTGATGGCTGTTGATGGCCAGGCTGAAGTAGCTTTTGTGGGCACTGTGGAACACAAAGGCAGCAACAGAGAGAGAGAGAGAGAGAGAGAGAGAGAGATGTAATGGGGACACTGTGGGCGGGAGAGAACGATACAGAGAATTAAAAGCACTCCTAAAGATGCGCTTAACCCAGACAACAAAACAGAAGGGAGAATATCTAACACGGTAATCCCAGCCACCAGCAAGCTGCCACGAGGGGTTAGAGGCAAAGTGGAGCTTTGCTAGGCTGCCTCCAGCTGTGCAGCGTCACCAACATAATCTCACATGCCTTGTACTAAAGTGATTGCTCTGCTAGCTGCTTGAGGGGACTTTCTTCCCTATAAACCCAAGTTAATCTGAACTTTGAGACTTTGAAACTATTTTACGAACCTCTCAAGAAGATTAGATGCTAACAGCCTGGAACACATATCAGTATCATCAGGAGCTACGCAAAAGTTTGGAACCAATTTAGCTGCAGAAAAATTTATACAAATGAGTGTCATATGCTAGTTATGTTCAACTTGTCCTGTGCAGCTCCAAACAATTATTAGCTATGAAGTTATGAAGTTGTAAAATTAAGATGTTTTGGATGCATCCAAAATGATAATGAACGGAGCTGACATCAGAGCTGATGTCTTATTAAGTAAGACATCCAAAAACAACTTATGGTGTATGTTTTATAACATTTAGATCTACATGATAAGACTTATTAGGTACATATCACAAGCAAAGCGATTCCAAACTTTGTTGCTTTTGAAAGAAAACATTATATTGTACCTTTCAAGTAATTTTGGGCCATTTCTATTTGTTTGTTCGCTATGACATATTCACACAATGGTAAAGAACAGCCAACGTTTTCAAAAATCAAAAAGCAAGTAAAAACGTTCCCCAGATTTGATAAGAACCTGTTTATTTTTTATGTTAATTTAAAATGGTAATTATTTCATCTTTGTAGATTATTGAGACTTCTAAGTACTTTAGTGAAAGCTGATGATCCACATAAACAACATTCAGTCATCCTTGTAGAGGACTGATGTAGCTGGCAAGATACCATACTCCATGTAAATCCAGCTACAAACCAGGCTTTCTGCTGCTACTAATTCGAGCAGAGACTGTGTTCTACAAATAACAGATTAACACATGCCTCATGCTGAATCTACCTTTAGACTATATACTCAATAAAAATGATTAAACAACAACATAAACCTTTCTCTCAACTGCTCCTTTACCCCAGACTAGCAATGTTGGAAGAAAATGCAAAAAAATACATTCTTAAGAAGAACTGCAGAAGTGGAGAAAGCGAGACCATGGATGAGTCAAATCTCAACTTACCAAGACCAACAGAGGCCTCACTGCTGCCCAATACTGGAAAACCTCCTAAAAAACTCCAGACTTTCCCAAACTATGCAAAGAAGCACTCTCACACAACTGTTTCCTCATCTCTGCTTAAAGTTCTTCTGCTGGGTCTGTTGTCCATCAGAATAACAAAGGCTCCTGAACGACTGCACTTCACACGTTTTGTCTCCTCCCCTAACTGACACTCCACAGACCACCTTGTCCTAAACCCCCTGCCAAAGCGTAATGTTGTGTCTCCAAACCACTCTTTCATTGTCTGATCCATCCTGTTCATCAAAGAACAGGATCCAGACAGAACAGCAGCTGGGCCTGACCAGGTTGCCCAGTAATACTGAAGCGCTACACTGATTAACAAAACAGTGATATATTCAACCTGTGATGAGTATTAAACGTTTTAGTTTATGTTTAGTTCCTTTCACAGCCATTTTGAACAATTCTGATTCTTTCAATTCACATCAAAACACTATGAATAAAGTTTTTGACATCTTAACTTCAGAGAATGTTGCCTTTAAATGCTCCATGGACGATTACAGGAGAAACACCACATCAGCCAACATCTCTAGTGTCTTTCTAAATTCACTTGCCATCAGATAGAAAAGTATCTAGACGGCGATCATGCTTGTCGCTCAACAATATACTTAACATATGTAAACGCTACTGCAGTATCACCATTCCGTGTTGAGACAATGGCAACACAACACCTGTGCATTCTGGGTATTGTTCCTTCACAACTATGCAGCATCAATGGGCAGTTTCTACTGCAATGGCTTGTTTACTTACATTATTATTCAGTGATTGAAAGCAGTGGATTGGTCAGCAATCAAAAGTACACAGCTTTCCCCTGACCTCAGCTGTAGTTAGTCAGCTAACAGCAGACAGTTTTTGTGTCCATAGCTGGCTTCTTTAGTTTTGTGGCATACTGAAGTAGCTGCCATATTGAAGCCTAATTTTAACTTATAGTCATTTGTAAGATGACAGTTTATTGTACAATGACAGAAACCACATAAGCAAGTCTGACTTAATAGCTTTGCACAAACAGTGTTTTGTTGGCTGCATTACTGGAAGCTATTTTAGCTCGAAGCTCCAGGGCAAAACTAAACTAATTCAAACCAAAATATTTCTTAGCTAATGAAGTACATTTTAGCTAAGGACACTTTATGCTTTTTCCCCCAATATTAATGTTGTGCATCAGTGGACAGATCCCATGGTTGGGGCACCATTTAGCCCTAAATTAAATTAAACTTTATTGTTTTTAGCATTTTCCACACCGAAATGCACATTTAGTCATTCAAAAATGTGTTAATGCAACTAACTATTTCTCATATTTCTCATCAAGGTTTCTTGTTAGAGCTGACAACGGTTTAAATGAGAGAAAAGATTGAGTATTTAGAAGTAAATACACAAAACAGTTTACTTACATTTTTAAAATCAATTATTTAGTTTAAATGTATTATCTGGGTAACAAGATTAGACTTTCAAATTGATCTCATTAGTATATATCACAATATCACTGGTTTTCAGTAAATTAGGATGTTTTATAGGGGGGAAAATGTTTAGGTAACATTAATGTAGCTAACATTGTACATGACCTACAATGGATATGAAAAAGGATGTTTCAAACATGAGATGTTAAATGTATTCACACGTTAATGCAAAAGTATGAAAGTATCAAAGCGTTTTTGATTATTACATTTGCAGGGCAAAATGTCAGTGTAGTGTGCTGGCCATATCCACACAGCTGCAAATGCAAGATAGAGCTTTCTCCTGAGCTTTCTCCAGTTGTTTCAATCAATACCCTACAGTGCTGTTATTCCCTCAGAATTTTGGCATGTACTGCAGATGGAGGGCAGGAAGTGACTTAGTACGTAGATTTTGTACAGGCTCTCAAAATGCTGTTTAAGATTTCTCAAAATCAATCTAACTGAGAAGCCATTAGGAGCTTTTATCGAGTACCAAATGTTGTTGTTCATGAGGGGAAAAATGGAAGAATTTGAAAGGAAAATGCTGGCAAAAATGGCTTGGGAACCTTCATCTGTGCTTGGGATGAGGCTGAGGTCAGCCTCCTATTCACCAGGTCCTTTTTCGATGTTAAGTGTTAGTGGTGCTGCTTGTACCTGTTGTTTGAAACTTATCACTAGTGCACACCCTCTGATAAACGGTGTAAAATACCACAGGAAGCTGAAGATTCTTATTCGCCGTTTCTTCCGTTCCACCTTAAATGGTGTAGCAGTTATAGCCTGCTGCAGCATTTAGTGTGAAATGAGAAAACTGGTGAGCAAGAAGCTAATTCATGTCACGGTAAAAAGCAAGTACTGTATTTTGCACAGGACAAAAAAAGAAAACCAACTGACAGTCATTGTGGAGGACCTTGGTACCTTGGGTTTGCTTCTATCTCGTTCATTCTACTTTTCAATTCCTGTCCTCCATCTGGGTTTTGCACATCATTAGAATCAGGCGACTGAAAACAACCTATAGATCGTATGACAGTTCAGCATTAATGTTGGATTAAGTACTCCTGTACTGTATTGTATCTGATGCTTCCTCCTGAAGTACACAATGTGGTGGCATATCACGCTCTGCTGCTAGTGCTTTTCCACTCTTACCTCTCTGTGCTGAGTCAGTGGTGGAGTGCGTGACAGGGAAAGCTGAGGCTGGGCTTCCTGGCGGCATTCCACACACACTGTCCCTCTTTTCTGTGCCTTTGTGCACCAGCGCCAGCCCTTGTGCCCGGCAGTCTGTATGTGGCCGGCACTTCACCGTGTTCGAGTCCACATCAGAGAACGTGCCTTTTGGGCACCTGCGGCAGCGCACATCCTCCGTCTCGCTGCCCTGTTTACGGACACCCCAGCCGGGTGGGCATCGTGAATGGGGACGGCACTCGCCAGCCTGGGCAAAAGTGCCTGAAGGACAGGTGCATGTCCGGTCCGAAGTGGCTGTGCAGGGGGTCTTCTCGATGAAAGGTGCCTGGCAGGGTCTCTGGCAGTGGTGGCACTGCTGCACACCGTTCTCGCCTCGTGTGAACGTGCCCTCCGGGCAGCGGGTGCACTCACGCACACTGTTTTCCGTGCAGTGGGATGATACGTAGGTGCCCGCCGGGCACTTGTCACACACCAACTGGCTGCCTGTGGTTGGGTCGATGTGGCGGTAGTGACGGGCCGACAACTGCTCCTCGGTGGCCAGGGGGCTGGAAGTTAAGGCCTGGACATCACCGACCAGCACATACAGCAGCTAAAGAAAGAAACCGACAAAGCATACTGAAAAGCAGTGACACCAATTTCAGATCAATAAGGAGGTAAGGAAAGAAGGTCGGGACAACCTGCAAATGGTTTTGCAGCAATAAAGTGATACTTACCGTACTGTGTATACTAGATAGGAACCCTGTGCACACAAAGAAGATCTAGAAAACCTGCTGATGTCACATCACAGTCAGTCACCATATTAACCATCCTGACTCCCAAGGTTATGCTATGTCTGTCAAACCTTCAGTCCAATCCACCTTGGAGTGACATGACCAGACTGAACTTCACCAGATTAAAAAGTTTAGAAGAAAAATTTAGATGTACAATAAAAATAAACTGGCTTTACATGATGTACAGAGCAGACACACTTTGAGAACTGAGAAAATATAAAATGTAGGCCAATTTAAAAAGGATTTTAATAAACCCAGAGAAATCTTTCAGCCTCTGGTCATTAAAGCAGCAGATTGAACGACTGATGTTGCCCCTTAAAATTAATTAATGCCAGGATTGGGAGGGTTGTTGTAAAAGTGTATTCTGTCACAGATGATTAATTCCCTGTTATAAATGCACTTGTAACCTAATCAAAAGAATTACTATATTAAAGTAATGTAATCTGATGACACTCCATTACTTTTAGTTTATTTTATCTTTTAAAAGTCATATAATTAAGTAAAGACAAAGTTTAGGTTTACACAGTTTGAAGGTGACCCTGCTGGTAATCGCCCTATTTTCATAATGTACCTGTATTTTGATAATATCTCTATTCGGTAACTTTGTTTGGTATCCTGATTATGTAACACTGTTACACGTATCTTAAATCCTAACACTATTTTGTTATGTTATTTATCATAAAGCACCTACAATAGCTTATGTAAAGTTTAGCTAGTGTGTGTTGAGCTGTGAGTGTAGGCATCCACAAAGTTTAATCCAAAACGTTTTTAGCTGTATGCGTGAATGAAACCACCACTACTCTCTAGATGACCAGAATAGCATGTGTCTAAATTCAGTGCTCCTCAGTAAAACCTTTCCACCATCTTAAGGCTTATTGGAGGTGGATTAGTTTTACCAGAGGAAGTCTGGTGATGTAATTTCTGCATGATTTCAATGACCAATTCGTACGCGATAAAAGATCTATGTAATTTCCCCAAATGATCAAAATTACCCAGATCAAAACGTCACAGCACACATTATATGACAACTTACCAGATGACTGGCCATCATCAAAAATGTTGCCATCTTATCATGAATTTGAGGATTAAGGAATTGGGTCAAACCAACATCAGTTTTAGTTGATAGCCTTGCTGTTTTCCTATTACCCAGTTTTGTTGTTACATTACTGTGATGTTGAGGCAAACAAGTTTTGCTTGTGCTTGTTGGAGGAGTTGATCAGTCATTTCAGTCAAATAACAGCTTTCAATTCTAAGTATTCTAAGTTGTTCTTGTGGCTATAATTTGGTTGCAAAGTAAATAAATATGTAAAGCAAATATGCCCCTAACATTAGATATTAAAAACATTAAATGTTTAAAGCAGCAGTAGTTTTGTTCAAAGGAAAAACAACACACTTAAATAAGGTGGGCATGCACTGCAGAGAGTCACCCTGTAAAGGCTGAAGCAGTCATTTAAAAGTAAGGTCAAATTGCCAACCAGTCAGTTTGTTTGGTCGGACCTAACTCTTGAATAATCAAAGCTTCTGCACAGAATTCAAGAAACTTCAACATATTAAAAGATAGAATACTGCCATTTGATTCAACAAAACATGTCCATTTAACCTAACCCACCTGTACTCTCTCTGTGTGAGTGTGATTGCTCAGGGAATATAAGTCCCTGAACATTCTGTCGATTCAGCATCTCTTTATGCTACATCTTCAGCAATGCTACTATGAAAATCACTCAAATACATATGTCATGCAAAATACTTTAAAACCGCAGGAATGTCCAGCTTGCACTGTAGCAGATGACCTTCAAAATGACTTCTACTGACAACGAGCCAATAAGGCACCATAAATGTCCCACTATTCTGAAGTGATCAAAAAATTTACTGCACCCTGTGGCTGCCAAATCCATTCATAACAGGCTCCTGCTTCCCTTACCCAGCACTTACATCAGTTTCTTTCTTAATGTCGACTGAACATAAAGTTCTTTATGTTGGTGCCTAAATTTCATTCCCTCATCTAAATGAAGGTTTGGCTGGAACAGGCAGCTTTTTTTTGGCTGCCTCATTGAGTCGGTCCCAGTCATGCGACAGGCAAAGCAACGCACTCTGATATGCAGTACCCAAAGCTGCATCACCACTTTCTGTACATAAACGTCCTGAAGCAACTTCAATATTCAATATTTTATAATGCATCACTCAGAGAAAACAAAGGCACAGAAAGAGACTCAGATATTTCTCTGAACATGAGAAAACACGAGTTTGGTTAGGTTCAGATATATTTTCTCAAATTATTAATTCAGTCTCACATTTGGTGATAGTCTGTCTCCAGCTTTAAGATATTTTGGCCTGCATTTATACCTGCTTTTTATTCTTTCTTTTTTGTTTTATCCACAATGAAGACATTTAGGATGTTTTCTGAAGCCACTGAATGATGTATGAATTTGTTCATGTTTATATTTAAAAGTTCAGCTAAAGTATTAACTAGCAATGTTGCAACATGGTAATATAACAGGTGGCATCATTAGGAATATGGAGTTGTATTGAGTTTCTAGTTAGTGGTGATCTGATTACAGCCTTGTCTGTAGGCTATAGATTTAGACAGAATTTTGTCAGTCAAGTTCGTACAGAATATTTTTTTCTATTTGAGAGAGAATTTTCTAAGGCTAAAGTCAGATTCATATCAAATGTTTACAGACTACTGTCGTTTTCAGAGTTCTGTTGGGCTACAGTCATATTCAGACAGAATTCTGCAAGGCTATAGTCAGATTCTGACAGATGGGCTGGGTTTGGGGAGAATTTGTTTGGGCTATGGGTAGACTTAGATAGAATATAGGCTACAGTCAGTTGATATATAACATTTACTGGCTACTGTAATTTTAAGACAGAATTTTGTACGGTTACGGTCAGAATTAGACAGAATTCTGCTGGCTACAGTCAGATTCGGACAGAATTTATTTGGGCTGCAGTCAGGTTTGGATAGAATGTTATTTTGCAATTTTAGAAAATATGGGAGGGATTGGGTTCAGATAGAAATGGGTTACAGTTAGATTTGAACAGATTTCTCATTTGCTACTGCTGGAATCAGACAACATTTGTTGGACTACAGCTGAATTAAGATAAAAATTTGTTGGACTACAGCTGGATTCAGATAAAAATTTGTTGGACTACAGCTGAATTAAGATAAAAATTTGTTGGACTACAGTTGAATTCAGATAAAAATTTGTTGGACTACAGCTGAATTAAGATAAAAATTTGTTGGGACTACAGTTGGATTCAGATAAAAATTTGTTGAACTACAGCTGAATTCAGATAAAAATTTGTTGGGACTACAGTTGGATTCAGATAAAAATTTGTTGGGACTACAGTTGGATTCAGATAACAATTTGTTGGGACTACAGTTGGATTCAGATAAAAAATTGTTGGACTACAGTTGGATTCAGATAAAAATTTATTAAAAAAATTATAAAAATAAAAAATTGGGACTACAGCTGGGTTCAAACAGAGTTCTACTGGGCTACTGTCAAATTCAGACATAATTTTCTTGGGTTGCAGTCAGGTTTGGATAGAATGTTATTTTGTAATTTTAGAACATTTTTGATGCACTACCATTAAATTCAGCTAGTATTTCTCTAGTATTTTTATCAATCTACAATTAGATATTAGCAGAATTCTGTCAGTCAAAGCCAAGATACATGTGAGATAAAAAAAATCCTCTAAACATCATAAGAGGCATCAGTAAGAGCCACTAGGGTTACACCAGGCTTACAGGCTTGGGTGCATAATGTGTTCAAGAGGTGTTGTGCTCTTTCAGGCTAAGGGTGTGGGCAAAGCTGAACTCAGCTGAAGATGAATAGCGATTTGTCATAGCCAAGCTTTCCCATCAACCTTTGCTTTACAAGAGAGCAATGCAGCAAGCCAGCAGCCTGCACAGAGAGAGGCAGGGTTTGAAGTGGCCAGTGAATGGGACAGTTTTGCTGATGGGGAGACAATGCCAGCCTGGACACTGAGGCCCTCTGAAGAAAAAAAAACTTATTCCACAATGCCACACTGTTGCTTCGTCATAGAGGATGTTTCATGCATGGTGTTCCAAAAGATATCACATCGCAAGTCTGCACAAACCAACCTCCACGTGCAAGAGAGAAAGGTATTTGGGTTTGTGAGGACTTTTAGAGGCATCCATTACCTTTTTCTCAGTTACATGTTTTGAAATCTTTAAAATGGTTTGTTATAGCAATATTGCTAGATTACTCGATTGCTAATATAATTGATAATGACAACTTACAATGCACATGCTTGCAGTGATTTCCCCCAAACCTAAAGGATTCAACTCTTGTGATTTCTTAACCGCTATTAGCATCTTTTACACTCTTGTAAGAGGGTTCAGACTTTCCGGCCTCATTCTCATAACTATGCATAGTTTGCATAGTTATTTAACAGTAACTGCTGATCGATATATAGCAATTACTGAATAATAAGCTGGGAATTCAAGGGGTTATCCCCTTACGCTTCTTTGCATGTTCATGTCTGTAGGCTTATTATTCAGTACGAATACAGACAAACCGAATGGCAAAAAAACAGGTGCACCAAAGGAGCTGTCGGATTATAATGCTATTTGGAAGGAAGATAAAGGTTATCCAATCTTGGCTGTTGGGTCAGTAAGGTATAGCGATAAGGCCTGTCCTTGGTTACATCACATGTGAGGCAGAGTGTGAAATTTGAATCATTCACATGTGTCACAATATCAAACCTACTCACCAAGCTTTTGTGCTATTTGTGCAACTATAATCTTGACAATGAGTGTATAATGAGAGAAGCAGGACTGGAGAAAGATGAGCAATGATTCAGGATTAGTGGAAGAAATATCAATAACCTTCAACAACCTTCATAGTGCAAACATCTGGAAGACCCGAAATGCTCTTATAAGAAAGGTTAAAGAACAGAGTGAGTTTGGACTAAGACTAAGCTTATGACAGCAGGGAAGACTGCTAATGTTTTCACTGATGAAGAGGATGTGGAAACGATGAACAGCTTTTGCTTACTTGGATCAATTATTAACAACAGAGCATCCGGCACTCAAGAAATACATCACAGATTGGCACTCAGTACAACAGGAATCATGAAAAGATCTTCAAATACAATGATTTGTGTCTACAAACAAAGATCAGAACTGTCCAGGCTCTTCTCTGTGGTTCCTTCTGGGTGTGATAGCTGGACAGGACAGGAAAATATAAACGCCTATAAATGATGTTGCTGGTGAAGACTTTTGAGGTTGCCTTGGATGCCAAAGTCCCTCTCCCAATGATCTCAGTGTGCTATTGGTCAGCTCACCCATTCTGTTCTGACTGGTCAACCACCAGAGCAGCATCCTGAGGGGAGAGAGTTTCTCCCTCTGGTGTGTTCTTTGGGGTTCTTTTTGTTCTGTACATGTTTGCAGAGAATTTACGCGCACAACAAGCTACATAACACACTAAAGGAAACAGACAAACCGGAAAATCGTAGCGAATCCCCTGTGATAATAAAAGATTTAGAGCATCTTTAAGCATCCCTATCAACCACCTCCAACCTTGAAGGCAAGACCCCTCATTTATCGAGGTACCCTCGTTTGTTTGTGTGTGCGCATGCTTGTAGTTTTCCCTATTTGCCAAATTCAGACAGGGCAGAAGGTACACAGAAGTGACACATGACCCAGGACGGCTAGAACAATATCAGTTATCTGTGGCAGCCAAACGTGTTTATCAGCAGCAGGACACCAGAGTTCCTAAGTGAGATATATTCAGCTTACCAAAAAAAAAAACTCTCTCAACCTAAACCTTACCAGATATGCATTTGTCAGGACACATTACATACTCAAAATTTTAATTTTAGATTTAGTTGTTTTCTGCCATTTCTGTTTTTTAGGACACTGAGAAATGAGTAACTTAACAGCCATTTTGAATGGAAATTATATAAGTAAGGTGGTGGGACTTTTCCACAGTACTGTACGTTTTATTATTTTAGGCCTACACACAGTCTATGTAAAAGTAAGGGAAACAATCGATGCTAGTCTAACTGAACTGGTTTAGGAACATTACACTGGGGTTATGATGCAAGAAGGGAAATATGTTAAAGTACTGGTTCTGCTCAGGATGTATACTTTTATTGAGTCTGAGACCTGTTTACTAAGACACAAACATTTGGATGGCCCTTGTCAAATTCATAAATCCAGAAAACTACCACCTTATCAAATCACAAGTGAGCATTGTTAATGTCTGGTTGGTCAATGGGAACCAGTATATTTACCCTACAAACAGTATGCATATTGCTGCTATCAGAACATAACCTCAAATCTGTGAAGTAAAAACTTTACAGGAGACAGAAAAACATGCCTTACTATGTCCATGTACTGTATGCAATGCAATGTAAGTCAATGTAACCAGGCGTTTTCCAAGCCATTTCCTTTGGTCCATTTACCATGAGACATATACACAATGTTCAAGAACTTTCAAATTATGTCAAAAACTGAAAAACAAGATATGAGGCTTTGTTCCAACATCAGAGATACCTGCTAATGTGATCTACTGTTGCTTGCTTACTGGTAAAGCCTACTTATGCCCTGAGGGTAGCTGTGGTGCCTACTGTTACAATCATTTAAGTACACTGTGACACAGCAACTGAAGTGTCTACTGTGTTGAGAGAACGTTCTGTCTGTACTTGTAACTTGAGTACCATGACTGGAGTTTACCACTTCAAGCAATGTCTTCGGCTTCCTTGTGATGAGCTTTCTTGAGTTTATGAGCTGCATCTGAACGCACCATAATTTACTAACAAAACACTTCGCCTTCTGGTGCTGCTATGCACCTGAGCCTGTCAGGTGTTGCTGTTAGACACCATAGTGCTCTTTTACAGTTCGCTTCAAAGACAATGATGATGGGTGATATGACACAACTATAACATCTCAGTATTTCAGGGTGTTTCTTTTCCACAATATTTGATATGCATCACAATTTGTGTCTTTCTAAAGTCTAATGGGCAAAATATCACTAACACTGCTAACACAACACTATCAAAAACTATGTACAATGATTTTCATTCAGTGTTGCTGCATGTAGTTCGGTTGAACAGGCCTAATTATGCTCTCCTTGTAATGAAACATGCAGTTGTCACTGTTCTTTAAGTACTGACAATACCCATGATATGTTCAGACAAGCATATTGTAATGGAATGTAACGCATAACAATAACCATGAATTTTGTCAAAATGCTCATCTCTACTGTTATATTGCTGTAATAAATTTGTCATGCTAATTCCAGGAGCAATGTCAGAAAGCCTTCAGAATTACTCCATTACAGACAGCAACATCCATTAATCAGCAGGTAGGAGCCACTGGCCTGCAAAGTTTTAGCTCTTCTTGAAAGTTCATACAAGTTCAAGAAGCTGATGACTCATCTGTTCCCAGGGCTGACCACTGGGTGAGGCTGAGCTGACCGATAAACCGATATTGTGTATGTGTGTGTGTGTGTTTGTGTGTGTGTGTGTTTGTATAGGAGAGGAAGATAACAGTTCATTAACATTCTGCTGCATCACTGAATGATGGGCCATGAAGAGCCACCCGCTTTCTTTGTGTATGGTCAACTTGCAGAACAAAACTGGATATTTTACTCAACTACCTTAGAGCTAAGGGACTTCAATTACATTGTTTACACTGCACAGTAGTAATATATTACACCTACGCAATAAAACACAAAACTAAGTACAACAAAAAACAAAATTGCATCACATAATGCATTTTATTCATGTGGAAATGATGAAAATGATTTCAGTGTATTCCATTGGATACCATCCAGTTGTGTGCAAACACCTCCGGTCAAATTATGTGTTTTGTTTATTCTTCAAGTGAAAACAAGTTAACACTTCCTCAGCAGCAACAAACTCTGGGAAAGTCTGAATATGAAAAATCTGAATCTGAAAATACTGAATTGTTTTGGATAGTACTAAACTTGGGTGTTATGTTAAACATCCATCAGTGCTTTAAGGTGAAGAACAGTGAAGTTGTGCGTTTCTCTTACTTTGATCGAGGTGGTCCCACAGATGCTCAATTAGGTTCAAGTCTGGGGAATTAGGGGGCCAGGGTAGTACTCGGAAGTCTTGCTCATGCTCTTCCAACCAATGTTGGACTGTTCTAGCCATGTGACATGTTGCACTGACTTGCTGGAAGATCCCATCCCCCCGGGGAGGACAATAAGCATGTATAGGTGTACGTGATCTGGAAAGATGTATTAATTCCCAAATCGGTTGAGAGTGCTTCCACACGGATGAGTGGGCCCAGAGAAAGCCACAGAAATGTGACTTCCTTCATGAGCTATGCGCTGACCCCACTGAAAGTAGGAAGTGGTCATAGTAATGTGACTCAACTGTGTAATTATGAAGGCAAAAGATCACAGAACCGTAAGTTACATGTGGATCATACAGAAGCTCCAGAGCCTGATAATTTGCATTCAAGGTTGGTCACAGAAAGATAGGTTTCTTAGTTTTACAGGAGAATTAAAATGGCGCAGTAAAAATACAGATAATGTTGAAAACCTTGCTCTTCACGTTGTGACCGCAGACACCAATCTAAGAGAAGAAGTAGAGCAGATTCAGTTCCAGCCTTCAGGCTAAGGGTTTAAGCATAACCGACGGTCTTCTGAGTGAAGTTCCTGAAGCTGCCCTCAGTGAAATGTGCTCTACATATGCAGGTTGTGTTGCAGGAATGCTGTTGTGTCCATGACGCAACAATAAACGGATGTAATTTATATGTGACGATAGCTTAAAGTAGGGAAGGCTTTTTCCACCTTACACCGTTCACACACATGGAACGCTGGCACAGCTGGGTGAAGGGACATAAGGCTAGTTTACCAAATGCTTACTGAGTTAGCTTGAGCTCGGTGGGCTCCTCGGACTCGTAGAGAGGGCGGGGCCATGTTAGGCTTGTGATTGGTCAGGAAATGCTTATGAAATAAATTACCCAAGATCAGGACCACCTTTTGTACATTGAGAGGAGAGAAATATGGTGGAATACAGCAAAAATGTATTAGGCTTTAGGAAGGTATTCATAAAACATACTTTATATATGTATATTGGGGGTCGGAGAGAAACCTGATTACCTTAACTAGACAGACTAATTCAGATTTAGGTTTAAATATGAGTTTAGTTGCTGATATCAACATTTTGGGGGGTTGGGGGGGTGGGGTTCCCATGTTTGCCAGCAAGACTACATGTTGACTAAGACACATAGACAAGTGTGAATGTAACAAAGGACAGGAATTTGACACAGGAAACGTAAGGCCACCTATTTCCAGTGAACGTATTTTTGCTATTCCTGACATCGTCCTAAAATAACCCTGTAATAACTGTACATACGCAGCACCATGTTTTCATGCCATGTGCTGCTGTTGCCAAAGCTCTTGTTCTTATAATTGCCTTTTAATTCGACATTAATTCATAAAGACTAGGTGGGTTCAAGCAGGTGTTGTCAGGACTGAATTCCTGTGGGTACATAAACATTAGAGAAATTATTTCACAGTAATTCCAGAACATATCAATAGTGTTAGCAGCTTAATGGAATCAGTATATTCTCACCTCAGGACCAGAAAAACAACAACACACCTGTTGCAACACGTCATAAGTTCAGAGTCTGGGCGACAACATGAATAAACAACTCCTCTGCCTGGAGATACTCATGTTCATGTTTATCATTGGACGGTGGGTTCCTCTGCCTTCAAAGAACATTCCTGGAAACGCCAGGAATGCTAGGAAACATGTTGCAGTCTGTCTCACTGCAAGGTTATGTGTGTAGCAATTTGCCAAGCTACATACTCACAAACAGTACAATGCAGAAGAACAACACCTGTTAATGCTGTATATCACTTTAGATACATAAGACAATACTAAACTACAGTTCCTGACTTTCAGTGTAATTCACCAACATTCATATTATAAACATGGTGTTCAGTTGGTGTTCAGAAGTGTTGGCTTAAATAGGAGCAACTCAAGCGCCGTAAACAGGGTTATTCCCATCACTAGTGAACAAAAGACAGCAGTGGCCTTTGTGAGCTCCCATACAGAGAAACCCCCCACCCACCCCCCGCACCCCACCACAGTGACAGCAGCACAACAACACTCACACTACCGTTACCGCACCTGTTCTTCTGTCCACCCTGTGAGAAGTGCACGTCCAATATGAATGAATCTGAATGAAAAGCGTCTGCCGTTTCGGTCTGAGACCAAGCTAATGTTAAGAGCGGCTCCCTGGCAGTAAACCGGACACTGTCCCTTTAAAACCAACCAGAATATTCCCAGGACAGGATGCGCGTGGACCACAAACATGTAGCAGAAATCGGACTTACCGTTAGAGATAAACAGATGGCAGACATTTTTCTCTCTCTCCGTTTTCAAAACCGCCCAATTCTTCTCAAAACATGCCAGGGGTCTTACACACGGAGGGCACTTCTCTAGCACAGGTGGAGCATCTCTGCGTCGAGAGCATCCAGAGGGCACCGCGCTGTGAAGGGGAGACAACCCTCCTTCCTAAAGCTGCAACTGCCTCCAGCTTTTTATAGTCTGTGTCATGAGGAGAGCGAGGCTCGGGGAGCGAGTGGCGAGCGCTTCGTCGTCGGGGATCAGCAGAGTAATTCCCATAGCGATGATGGATCTGAGGACTGAGCTCTTGGCTCTGTTCGCGTGTTCCCCAACGCTCACTGTCTCCTGCAGCAAAAGCCGGGCTGCTGGGCTGGACTATAAAGAATCGCCCCTTTGAGCCGGTTCTTTTTTTTACTGTGTCGACTCACATATCCAACGGAATCAAACAGTTCTGTAGCATCTAAGCGGCTCTACTGGAATCACATTCCTGATTAAATCCTTCACCAGCATATTTTTTTCTCTCTGAACTGAAACTCTGTGAAGTTAGCTAGCTGGCTGCTTCAAAGAGTTGAATGAAATATTCTTTTATGTGCTTTACTTGATTTTGCCTGATCTGGTAGCCATGTATCCACAGGCTAAACCGCTCGATCGGTGTATGTATTCCGGTCATGGGCTACAGGTCAGGTAACATTAAAAAGTACATAGGAAACTACGTTTAACTGAACTTGAAACAATGAATTGAATCGATGAATCCGACATTTGGTTCATTGAAACGGGCGGCTCAAAGGAATCGGTTCGAGAAAAGTGAATCAAACTTCCCAGCGAGTGCTGGAGACAGACGTCACTACCGAAACTTGGCACAGGCTGTTTATTGAAGATGCACGCTTCTGCATGTCCCGCCTTCCTGCGCTAGGATTGGCTAGTAGTTCGTTCTGAATAATTAGTGCTACTGCTGGCCAATCCGAGAGCACGTGGCGGACTACCACCATCCAACTGTAACGAAGGGCGCAGGATGCCGCCAGCGGATAGGCGGACTGCTTGTGCACGTGAACTAGTAGCTCAAGCGCACGAGGATATACAAGCCAATCCTAGCCCAGGGGGGCGGCGTTAGAGGGAACATTAGTGGGAAAACTCTAATAATGCTGACGAGGCTGTTTATCAGAAGACGCTTTAGGAAGAGACTGGCCAAATCCAGTGTACATGTATAACTGGTTAAATGTCTCAGTGTGACTCGTATGAAGAGGCTGTGTCGCAAGCGAACACGTCATTAGACTGAAAACAAGTCTGTGTGTAATTCTGCATTTAGGATGCTTAGTCATTTAGCATGACTAAATATCCCGTCAATTAAAGAATAACACAGTAAGACCTGGTGTATCAGAGCTGAAGCAGGCTGGAGACTACAGCCTTTAGCTGTCTTAAATGGACTTAAAGCGGCACTCCACCCAAAACTCTACATTAAACCCTTACTACATCTGTTGTAAGCATGCCTGCTCTTGCTTCCAGTGGTGCTGCTGCTGTAGCCTCTAAAAAAAGATTTACCTTAGATTTACCTTAAAGACGTACCTTAAAGGATCTGTGTGCAAGACAACGCAACCTGTCGAATTCATACCCCAATCAGTCCTTCCTTCTCCCCCCTTCAGTTGCTCCCAGTCTAGAAGAAACATTGTGGGTTCAGCATCAAACTTCACTGCTTACTAATCAAGAGCAACTTTGGCAGTGCAACACCAATGTTAACTCTTGGTGTCGGGTCTATTTTTCTTTTTGCTGCTGAACAGGGATTACAGGGTGGCAGTTGTGGTAATGGTTGTTTTTGGTAGTGGTCATTGGTTGTGGTAATGGTCATTGTTGCGCTTCCTCTTACTTTCATTGGCTACCTGTGCAGCAGTGGTACTTCTTCACCCTCTCATGTGTGCTAATCTGCATATCTGTGACGTCATCACATCGTATTTACATGCTGTCCAGTGTCAGATGGTATTAGTTCTTTACATCTTGTAGCTTCTCTCTTACTCTCTGTTCAGGACAAACCAAACTGACTATGTGCACATTTACAAATAAAACTATGTGCACAAAAGTACAACAGCATGCACATACTGAGTGATGAACTGAAATTCACCAAATTACAAAACAAACTATGTGCAAGTGCCGCTGAAAAGATTCAAAAGATCAGAACTTACATTACTTACTATTTAGCAGCTTAACAGATAAATAACTGTATGTAAAGACCTGGTAGCTGCAAACACTGTTTGCACATGTGCAGGTCATTCACTGTGTCTGTGTGAGCTGCCATGTGGCCTGAATGTGCTGCTCTGTCTCTCGGAGCGGAGGAGGTGCAGAGAGACACCGTGGCTCTCGTTCACAGGCAGTAGCCAAAGTTAGTACAAAAAGTCGCTAGTTTTTGAGAGTACCTAATTTTAGTGACAAAATCGCTAAACCGGCAACACTGGACTCTACATTGCATACCAAAGAGATGGTGGTGGACTTTCGCAGGGCCAGACCACTCACACAGCCAGTCTCTATTGAGGGGGTGGAAGTAGAGATGGGTAAGACTTACAGGTATCTCGGACTGCACCTGGATGATAGGTTGGGCTGTCAGCCAACACAGACATCCTGTACAGAAAGGGGCAGAGTTGGCTCTACTTTCTGAGGAGGCTGGAAGCTCCTGCAGATGTTGTACCAGACTGTGGTGTCCAGCTGTCTCTTCTATGCTGTGGTGTGCTGGGGAGGAAGCATTAAGAAGAGAGACTGCGACTGGACAAGCTGGTCAGGCGAGCAGGGTCAGTTGTTGGTGCGGAACTGGACTCTGTGGTGAAGGTGGCAGAGAGGACACTGCACAAACTGCTGTCCATTATGGATGATGATGGGCACCCACTGCACACCATCATCATGGACAAAAGGAGCAAGTTCAGTTGCAGGCTGCTGTCACAGAGCTGCTCTACAGACAGACTCAGGAGATCCTTTGTCCCGAGAGCCATCAGGCTCTTCAACTCTTCCCAGCGGGGCCGGAAGAGGGAAGAGGACAAATGAGGACTAAATTATCTTGTTAAATCATAGGTTTATTTATTTGCACTATTACACTTTACTGTATATACTGTACATCTTAACTCATCTTAACTCCTGGACACTCTGGACACTTTACTGTATATACTGTACATCCTAACTCATCTTAACTCCTGGACACTCTGGACACTTTATTGCATATACTGTACATCTAAACTCCTGGACACTCCACTTTACTTAAATACCTATATATGCACACGCTTATTATGTTAATTCAGTCATTATCTGCTGATAACTGCGCCCCTTGCACATTCATGCACATTTATTTATTACTTTTGCACTTTTCTACAGGTCTACAGTTATATTTGTATTTCGTGTATTTCTTGAATATATTTCTTGCCTCCTTGCGAAGTGAGATATATTTATCCATAGTGAACTGTACTATGTATAGTTTATAGTTAATAGTTAATAATACTGCTGAGCCGGCGCACGAGGTTTAGGTTTTCATACTGCACAACCCTGTTTTTTATTTTGTATTTGTTTTACTGTTTTACTGTGCTGTTTTTGTGAAACTGCTACTGGCTGCTAAATTTCCTTCGGGATCAATAAAGTATCTATCTATCTGTCAATCTACGTATCTATGACTCACTATCACCTCTTGAGGTACAAATTGGTATTACAGACAGGACAAGCTGGGGCTAGCCTGTTAGCATGTTAACTTCAGTAGACGTCATTGTGACACAATACATAGATGCATTTGATATCATATCATTTGTGTTTGTTAGCCTTCACATCAGTGGCTAAGCTAGCAGGCAGGATATCTTTATTGCCATCAGGTATTCCCATTGGCTGTGTGGTGCGTTTGTGTAGTGAACGCTAGGTATTTTAGTGAGAGAATTCTGATGCGCGAAAACTTGAACCCTGAGGGATGCAATGCTGTGCTACATAGTGCTACAGAAGCTCCATGCAGGTGAAGAGTTACAGGTGGGAATTGTTATTAGACCTGTTCACTTGAGTCTGTTGCCTGATTGGCAAAAGCACCAACACAGGTTAAATCCAATCAGCACACAAATCACTGAAGGTCGTGAGAAATCCACTCTAGTGGTAGCAGCCACTCTTAACATCGACTTGAAGGTGCCATTAAAAGGAAAACTGTATTTATGTAGGTATAATTAAATAAGGGGAGTTTAGTACATAGAACTTATTGTGAACCTCAAACTCGGTTGTCTCCTCCTTCGAATTCAAATACAAAAGAGGACAGTAAAACAGGCGAACTTTAAAATCCTAGACTGTTACGTAACACACTCATTATTATTTACGGCCCCAAAATGAACACATGACAACAGGAGAGTCATAGCAGCAAAAATGGTGAACTATGTGGTGAAATCTACTGTTAAAGACTGGCGATGTGCATCACTGGTGATACATAAGACAGTACTACAACTTACAGTTCTTCATTTCAATGTAATTCACCAAGATTCATATTATAAACATAGTGTTCAGTTGGTGTTCAGAACCAGATGCCAGCGCTGTTCATACCCTCAACTGGGCATGGCTGGTGTTCAGTTCCTGTACCTATTCACCAGCTTCTTAACCAAATGATCCGTTCCACCTTAATTGCTTACCGCTTGTACATGTGTGTAACTGCGGCACTATTTAAGGTGGAACAGGAAAGTTGCAAAACAAACTAGCAAATAACTAGCCAACTACAGCTCCCGAAATCTTTAACAAGATCCTGGACAACTTTAATTCAGAGTTGTTACTTTGCATGTTGTGCACATTTCACTCTGGACAGAATATGATCAGCTTTGGTCAGCACTTGACACTGAAGATACTGAAGAGGGGAACAGTTCCACCTTTATTACTGTCAGAACCCCAGCTGAAACATTAAGCAGCAGCTCTACTGTGTGATTATATTCACTTTATTATGGTTGAAATAGATCATCTTACACTGAAAGTTTCATGTGAAAGTTTCATGTTGACACAATCAAAAGCTATCAGCTAGTATAAGTAATGTTAGCTCTTAGTTCATTTTATTTTCCAGCGTTTGTCTAATTTCGACATGTTGCTAATGTGTGGGCATCACTGCAAACCAGCCAATCAGAGCAGAGCTCATCAGAATATTGAATCAAATAAGATTGTTTCATTGTGGGGCTAAATCATAGGGGTGTAAATGGGTGTAAAACTGCATCAACGCATTTTTCACCCCAAACAAAGTCACATGCCTTCTAGGTCTAAGAGAACAATTTTAAAAGCTGAATAAATGCATACTATGAAGCCTTTAAGTGTGTTATAAAGCTGACATCTTGTTTTACTGTCATTATTTCCTCCACACCAACCTGCTCTATAAAATTAATTCATTTAAGAAAATGTCCACTTATGTCCAGACCATCCATGCCCAGTGGTTTATAAGGTGAGACCAGTGTTTAGTATTTACAGTATTTGATCTCAAACACACCAAGTGTGAATACAAAGCACATAGGCCTGTATTCCCACAGCATATATAGCGGCAGAATGCATGTCTCTCTCTTCACAGCCTCTTTCAGCCAAGCAGATCCACTGGCAGATGAGGAGGACACCATCTGGCAGGCACGTGGGGCAGGGAGCTAAAGAGAAGAAACGGGGGAAAGCCCTCACGTGCTGCGCTGCTGTCTGCCGCAGGAAATCACCCTAAGTGGGTTAGTGACTCAGGCTGAGGACAAGAGCAAAGATGCGTGCTGGCCAAGGCTGATGCAGCCAAGCTGAAATGTGACATCAATATAGCAGCCGCTCTGGGGCTGACTGCTTCTACCACTTGAAATAACTGCTGCTTGTTTAGAGAGGATATTTATTTATATTGAGCTTTTTGATGAATTCATGAATTCAAGAAATAATAATACACATGTCTTAATTAGTTTACCACTACAACTTCCACTACTACTACCACTAGTACTACTGTTACTGCTACCTCCAGTACTACTACTATGACTACCACCACCACTACCACTATTACCACTACTACTGCCACCACCAGCACTACTACTGCTATCACCACAACTACCATTACCACTACCGCTACTACTACCCCAACTCTTACTACCACTACCAACACCTACTACTATTTATAAAAATAAGTAGAAATAATACACGTCTTAATTAACTCACCACTGTTACTAGTACTTCCACTACTACTTCCACTAGTACTACTTCTACTACTACTGCCAGTACTGCTACTATTACTACCACCACTACTACTACTTTTACCACCAGCACTACTATTGCTACTACTGCTAGTACCACTACTACTACCACCACCACTATTTCTACTACCACTACCCCTACTACTACTACCACTATATATACTATATATGATAATTTAATTCTGGTTAATTACTTCTTCTCATATTTTCATATGGCATAAACCTCTGTATCATATATACAGCTATAAGTTATACAGGATTAAAACTAATCATGTTTTATACTGACCCAGATCCAACCCGGATCTGACCCAGACATATGTCCACTGATTCGCCACTGCCAGAACTCAACAGCGACCTCTACTAGACAAAGGTTACCATGACGATGTCTGCACCTTGCTCATGACAAATGTACAAATAAAGAGCTGTATTTATGGATTCATAGCCTTTTTAATGTGAATATAATGTTACTTTTATAATGTTAATTTATTAAGCCAGTCTAGTGTAAGGCATGTAACAACTGACTGACTGATCTTTCTAGTTATAAATAAATAAATAAATAAATAAATAAATAAATAAAAATAGTGGGTTCTTTTTAACACAGCTGTGTTTAACACAGGATACGTGCTCATATGTTTAGTACAAAGATAGACACTAAAAACAATCAGTGTCAAAATATGGTAAAATAGTATTAATGGAGAAAAGTGAGGTCTTAGTGAGCACATTTTTTAGGAGATTCAAAAGGTCAGATGAATATTAAATGTTTTTTTCTTGGAAATGTAACACATGTAAAAGTACATGCACTCATAGTCGTGTTAAGCAGCATTTAAGATACTTGGTTGAGTAGAACATAGTAAATGAATTGTAAGTCACATTAAAGTGATTTGGGTACGTTCTAATTAATCAGGTACGTTCTAATTGACAGGTTATTTTCATGTATAACCCAAAAATTAAATATTGGATTTAGTTAAAATGATATGCTAAGTGGTTCCATGCAGCTGTGTTAAGTATCTTTTAAGATGCTCTTTGAGAGTAGATACTCAGTAAATTCAAATAATTCACACATGAGTCTTAAATAAATTAACTGATCAGTTTTATGTATTACTCATATTCAGCAAAAAGCTGATTAAAACCAACAACAGAGTGATTTAATTTCTTAGAGTGTGTATTCAGTTGCAACAATACTCGAGCAAAGTATAAATCTTCTAAAATAATATTTAAAGAGGAATGTACCAGGTGTCTATCCCTCAGGGACCAATTTCTCGTGACCTCTTATGACTCTCGTTGCAGAGACACCTGGCCCAAGAGATACATAATTCAGACATGCAGTCATTCAGAGTGAATGGTGACTCTGATTTCTTTACACTGGTCGTGATAGGAGGTTGTGATGTCACCAACTCAAGTAGAGGCATTTAATTTACTATGCAAAACCACCGCTGAACTTACATGTGCCTTCTGGGTTTTTATATGTAATGCTGATTATGGTAAAACACTGGTAAGTCTTAAAAGAAGTGTTTTTTGGGGACCATTTTAGCTTACAGAACTCTGCATGTACCTCTCCACCGTAAACAGACCAATGGCCAAACTCGTATCTCAAAATGATCTTAATGACTGCACTTCAATACCAATTCAATGGTTGCCACCCGGGCAAGTATCAAACGCTACACCAGTGTGCAAAATATGTATTTTGGGGGGGGGGGGGGGTCCCATGTTGGCTGGCTATTCCAGCGTGGGTTGGCTGCTAACTCACTTTTCATAGTGGTGCTGATGCTTGAATGGCAACAAGGTGGTTGGTTTAACACTCTCCTGGGAGTATTCTTTTTCAGTTTGGTAATGCATTTTCCACATGTTAACAGAGATGTTACTCATCTTCTCCTCTGTCTTCAGTCATTTCCTCAGAGAAATGAGTAACAGTTCACTCTTTTCTTGGGCAAGACATTCACCTGCATCTGTAACAGAATGAATCAATAAAATTAAATTAAGTGTTTTGCACTCTTGGCTTGATATCTGTATTATGAATAATAAACTGAAGAGTAAACTCACTTTTCAGGTAGATTAAGAATTAGAGCTTAGTATATACACCCATTTGTTCTTGCGCACAGAGAACTTCGTCCTCTGCATTTAACCCATCCATGCGTTGACACAAATGAACACACACACTAGGTGAGTACACTTGCCCAGAGTGGTGAGCAGCCCTATCCTTGGCGCCCAGGGAACAGTTCGGGGGTTAGGAGCCTTGCTCAAATAGAATACAGTCGTGTCCTGTCAGTTCAAGGCATCAAATTGCCAACCTTCTGGTCACAAGACTGGTTCTCTAACCTCGAGCCCAGCACTGCCCCTAAACAACAAGGCAATAAATAAGCCACTAAACAATACTAAACAAGACTCCTCTGCTGTAGTCCACCCAAAATGCAGTTCCCTGCAGCTAAATCATATTATTAAGTAATCACTCTTGGGCTAAATAAGATGTACAGTATTAGAGCAGGGATGTGCAGGTGCTTTCAGGACTGGTGTTGAGAACAAATAACTAATGCATTATTCTCATCATATACAATGCAACACTACACATTGTCACTCTCCTAAGAAGTCTCTCAAATCACTGTAATGATACTGTAAAACTACACAGGAGAAGACAAAAACGTTCTGAACTTTTAATGTACGTTAATGCAAACAGATTTTATTACAGGCTATTTTGAAGCATTTTATTGGTACATTCATTGTTTTTTTCAAATGACAAAAATGACTAATGGCAAAAATGGAGATACATGTTTTTCTTAGGACAGCCATGGCATGCTATATATTACCTGACTTGGTTCAAACATGATGTCTTGTTATAAATGCCAACTTTCCAATGTGCTTCATAATACAAGCATTGCCTGTAAGAAACCCACACCACAGGCATCGACTGCAGTATGAAGCCCTTAATGACCCATGTACTGTCAGTATTGGACACATGGATCTATAATCCAATGAAAGATCATCTGGAAAGGTCATTACAGATCGAGCAGAAAGAACAGCAGCCTAAGGGAAGTTTGTGTGATGACATATCATGTTAACCAGTGTGTCCGGAAATCAGCATGTTTGGAAATAATTCCGAGAGCAGAAATTTTGCTGAATTAGTAGTACAGTGACTCGCTATTACAAAATCACTGAACAGCAGGAGTTTTCCAAAGTTACAATTACAATCAAGTCTACACAACTTCCTACTGAAGGCCACAACATAGGAACACAAGCTCAGTATTTAAAGTGTCATTAACCTTCAAATACTTCTATTTTCACATCTACAAAGGTGTGATTTGAGGAAGGGATGGATGTTGAGCAGAGGCTGTATTTTGTGCTGATTCTCTGCTAATGCAAGAGTGAGTGAATCACTTCCAAAACCATCCAGCAGGGGGAAACAAATACCACTGTAAAATCTTTTGTTGGGTGTTTTGCCATATGAACCCATCAGGAACTTAATCAGATCATACTAACAGACCACTAAGATCAAATCTTTTGCTTTTTCACATTTAAACTGACATTAACCACTAACAAATCACTGGAATGGAATTGAAAAAAAAAATAGAGATAATACCAAAAGCGACTTCCATGTATGGCTCCTCTGCTGAAGCAACTTATTAAAGTGAAGTACATTGATTCCATAGGTTACAAAAATATCTTCCAGCACACCCCTGCTTACTCACCCTCTGTACTTAATGGAATTAAGGACACATTTCTATATAATTAAACTGTTGAGATGTCATTCAGTGTGGTTTGATGTGAAATGCTTTGTTCTAGAGAAACTTGTGGTAAAAAGAACCAGATGTCCTAGATACCTCTAAAAGCATCCTAACAGAAAGTTATTACTAAGTCAGAGACACTGTTTTATAATAGTTTTGTGATAAACATTTGGCCAAAAACATGTAATTTGTAAAAACTACAGTGAGTTTTTGAGTTTTAAAACTATTTCACCTATTATCAACATATCTAAACTCAGAAGACACTGGCATGTTCACTGGTCATCATGAATAGCAAATAATTCAGTGGTTGGTAAGTTGTCATTTCATATTAAAACCACTCTGAATTGCACTATAATATTGTGTGTTCTTCCCCTGAGCATTTTCACAGCAGCTGTTCACATGTATTGAATTGGTGTGGGGTAGAGTAGCCTAAAGTAAGGTGAAAACCTGAAGTGAGTAGGAGTAAAAAGTCACAAAACGGTATTGGAACTTCTTCATGCATGTAGCATCTATCAGCATTGGAAGTAAAGCTTGTCATTCAGTCAAGCAGAAGCACCCCTGATGGGTCTCAATCTATAAATGACTAATCAGGTGAATTCTTGGAATAAAAACCTGCAGCCATGCTTGCCCTTTCCGGATAAGACTGGAAGCTTCCTGTAGAATAACAGCCCTAGATCTAGAATAAACTCACAGATCCCAAAAGTTTTCACTAAATAATAGAGCAAACATGCACTATATGAAAGTAATTCAACTCTGTTTAGAAATTCATATTTTAGCAACAAAATATTGTGTAGTGCACATTTGTGAAAACCCCATTTGAAACCTGCCTACTTTCTTTATTTGTGTGCTGTTTTGTCGGTTTGGCTCCTGGCCCACCAGAAAAAAAACTTTCACCTCCCCCGAAAAAATGAGCCACCTCTAACCTAGATGATGTTTGTTCAAGAAAAAAAGTTTTTTTGTGCTGATCTTTAGTGGTGTCCATTTTTGTTTAAGCCTGACGTTATTGCCTCTCGAAACTACAACAATCCTGTCTTGCCTATGGGTCTTTTTTTGGGGGGGGGGGGGGTGCACACAGTTTCCTGGGGGTAGTCCCTAGCAATTTTCTTGATTGACCTGAAGTTGGCTCGGTCCCCTCAGAACCAGGGCTTTTCCTCCTGTTTTCTGAATAGTGCGGTTGGTATTTGTGAAATTTTAGATACCTTTTTCCTGATTTATAGTGCATATAGTTCATTACTTCCTCCTGGTGATCATTCCTCTTGCTTCTTGTTTTGAAGAAGAAGAAACCTTTAAAGGAGTAAAAGAACTGTTGTTTTGAAGAAGAGGCCGAGACCGAAATTTGGTCCAGTCAAATTTTTTTTCTTGCCCGTTGAAAGCCTTCAAACACACATTGTTGCCGGACAAGGTAAGGACAAAGTAGATCATTATCCTGACCTTCAGCGGAAACTAAATTTGCTCAGGTGTGCAGTAACAGGCCCAAAATAGAAGAGTGTGTAAACATTGCCTAATTTCTTATTTCAGCACTTTTTGTTTATGTGATACAGCTACATCATGTCAATCATGAGGATTAATAACATAGAGACTTCAACTGATGTCATGTTATTAAAAAGTCTAAAACTACATTACACTAGGCAACAGACATCACGATAAACCTTCACCAGTCTATATGTATATAGATTTATAATTCAGATACAACACAAAAATCATCAAAAGAATAGCTGCACCCAGAAGGACGTGTCAGATTGCAATGCTATTGGCAAGGAAGATAAAGGTTACCCGGATCAATAAATGATGATAAATTTAGAGTGATATGGGCAATATTTATTCAGCTACACATACAGAAGTAGTGTCTCTCAGTATGGTGTTGGTCCGCCACATTTGCTAATGCAACATGCCAGATATCTTGGTGCTGGCACTAACAGGATGAATCATGGAGGGCATCACTGCTCTTTAAATGTCCGTCCATTCGTGTCAGCTGGGTCAGTCAGGTACAGCGATAAGGCCCGTCCTTGCTTACGTCACATGTGCGGCCGAGTGTGAAACTTGAATCATATGCATGTCTGACGGTGTCAAACTTACCCACCAAGTTCAGTCATTCCTGTCAGCTGATTGCTTCTGGGTGCAACTATTTGTGCAACTACTCTTTTGATGATGAGTGTATATATCATTTAGACACATTTGGATATGCAATTGAGATGCTGCCAGAAATCTAGCTCTCTACATTCCAGAAAAAGGATTTTATAAAACAGATTACTGAGATCTTATAGTTTCATTATTTAATCAAGAAAACATGAGCTGATACTACAAAACACATTCAGGCCACTTTGTAGTAAAACATCTCACAATAATGCAGCTATAGGCAATATATTAAGATATCCTTTTGTGACACTGATTTTGAGAATGTTTCTGACATGTTAATAGTAATGATAATTGTCCTCAGAACTACTTTACCCAGTGAGATCTCAGAAGACATGCAGCTTTTGTGCGTATGTTGTTATTAGTACACAATACATAAAAATATTCAAATGCAACAGGAAACAAGCTTCTTAGTGATCTCAGTTTATCTAGAAATCTGACAAAAAACTGACTGGTGGGACCCAAACTGTCAAACAGTCTGTGGAGTCTTGCCTTAATTCAACGTGCAAGGCTGTGCAAACTTCTAAACAGAACAAAAAGCAGCTGAAGCTTCATAAGCACCTTCTTAAAATTCAGGAGTGCTCCATTTCTATATCGTGTTTGTGGAAGCATCAACATGTTGGCTCAAATATTCACACGTGAAAGATTTCTACTCACTCGAGCACAGTTACGTGTGTGGTGGCAAGCTGTGGTTTACATGGGTTTTGTGTGTCCGTCTTTTCTCTTCTTTTTTTCTTGTTGCTGTCGGCTGCTCATAAGTGCATTGCGCAACTGGCGACTATTAAAGCACTGTGGTGACCACCACCACCCGACCAGTGTGTGATACCACTGAAAGTAGACGTGGTTTTCTCATAGAGTCAGCCTACAAGTCAATGTTTAGGACGTAAACAATGCCATTCAGAGTGTTTTTAAATGCTAAATGTTTTAAATGCTCATTCAGAATTGTTCACAGTGATGGTGATAAGAACTATTAAAATATTATTATTTTTTAAATTACTATTAATATAATATTTATATTTTTAGATTAGTCAGTTTTGCAGTTGATATTATAAATTTTAATTACAGTTAATGAATGACATTTCTGACTGCTAGCTGTTAAGTAACAGTTTTAGTGAACTGTAATAAGCCTGGTAGAAACCAGACATTCATGTACTGTAACTTATAATTGTCATATGAAATGGTTATGAACACATTGGCAGAAAAAGACATTTGTTGGAGCTAAAATGTATTTTGTCAAAGCTATACACTGTTTTTTTCTAATTCACCATTATTTTATCATAATTATCATTACATACAAAAAATCAGAAGACACATGTAGGTTCACTGGTGGTCTTGGATAGTACATAAATTGGCCATATTTGTGCTGTGGATGCTATAACTCCTGGTTCCTATCAATATCATTGTAAAGATGCTCCAACACCCAAAAATCACATACATTTCACATGTTAAATGTCCACAGCTGTTTACAAGTAATCACAGTTTTACACATGAACATGTTTTCACATGGATCACACATGATTACACTTTTCTTCAGATGTGATCACAAATTTATGTGATCACACATTTAACACATTTGACACGTGAACTGCGCAAAAAACACGTGAAATTCATGTGACAGATATCATAGTCACTACTCTTCTTCAGTTTCCTTATCTAACTCGATTAATCAAGCTCTCTTTTCTTTTCGCTATGTTACTTCATCAATCTGTCCTCGAGCCATTCATCATTAGTCAGTTTCTGACCACAACCACTGACAGATGTTATTGGTTGGCAGACCATTAAATTGAATTAGTTTAATATACACAATGATGCTTTTTGGTCTTCGGGTATCTTAGAATTTGATAACCGTAACAGTAAAATATCAGACTTTTTGAACATTATAGGACCTTAAATGATCCACTTAGAAAAGTATTCACCTCTAAAATACTATCTGCTCAACATAATGTACTATGCCACCTGTACTTGTCATGGCCAGCCACAGTCAATGATAGGCTGTTTTACTTCTCAGATATTTTGCACAGCCTGCAGCACAATGATCCAGCTAACAGGCTTTAAAAGCAATCTGATATTTCAACCATAATGAACAAAACAACAGTAAAAGATAATAATACATTTATTTTACTTAGTTTGCTACTTTCCCAACAAATGTCATGGATCAATATTTAGTCTGAGGGAATCAGAGCAGAATAATTTGGTTGTTCATTCTTCCACTCTACTGACACAGAATGCTTGATCTGTATGACAAAAGAAAATTTGATTGTTTACAAACTATCCATCTCATAATCATTGAATAAATATCATCTTCTCATTCACATCATGGCCCCTGCATTGTCCAGTTCATCTTACAAACAAACAATTAGACATATCATTTTTATTTGCACACACACACACACACACACACACGTAGTAGAAACTCAATATATACATATCTATATACATATATACATACACACATATTCATGTGTTTATATATATATATATATGTGTGTGTGTGTGTGTGTGTGTGTGCATGTGAGTGTGTGTGCGCGTGTATGTATATGTATATGCGTGTATGTATATATGTATATATTGAGCACTGAATTTCAGGTGGTGCACCTGAATTTCATTGTAGGTAAACATGCAATGACAATAAAGGAAATCTAATCTAATCTAATTTCAACCCCGAGACATTAGAGTAATGGCAGTACGTATAAAGGGAAAGGCATTTGTGTGCCTGCACAAAAGTCATGCCGTTTGTGTGTGAAGTCAGGTTTCACTTGCCATTAACAGCAAATTCCATTTGTGGTTTGGCCAGTGTAGCGCTGGCGTTAAAATGCTAACAGCTTTTCAACATTTTCCAACCGATTTAACAATATGGCCTGAGCACCAGCCAACACTCCACACTCTGCCAAGGTTTGAACCTGTGGAGACCTGTGCTGCCTTACTGTAAAGCCCCAGTACTGCTGGTACACTTTCTGTTTTGTTGTTTAGAGCAGAGGCACTTCATGGGCTGTAGTAGAAATGATAGGCAATTCTAAATTCCCACTAAACCGAACCAGGGGAAAACAATCGCAAGCAAAAAAAAAAAAAAAAAAAAAATCATACACAGAACAGTGCAGAGGAGCTAGCGTTATTGGACTATTACATAAGCCAGTCTACAATTTAATGGTGTTTGATCACAGGTAGCTTAAACACTTCAGCTCCACAGCTGGTAAGAGCTGGTTTAAGGAAGAACATCAGTCTGGCAACCAGTTTTGATTGGAGCAATTTCAGAACACTGTCAACAGCTTGAAACACAAATTTCATGCAAATCAGTTTGGCCGCATAGATGGCACTCAACAATAACGCCATTTCCATGCCCACTTCAGAAGCCTGGCAGGTGCTTTTAACCCTGATTACCTGCTGCACCTTTCACAGAGACACTCAGTAGACAGACAATGTTACATTTGACGACCAGGTGAGCCAAACATCCCAGCACCGACTACAGATAATTCTTATTTATTTATTTATTTATTTATGTATTATTTCCATTGCCAACTAACTATCAGGTTGTGCCAGTTTGTTGAGGCGTAATTTTGTTGCAACTGTTTTTGCATTTTTCCCATTTTTTTGTTATTGTGAACCAATACTTTTCAAGAATGCAGCACATAGATAATAGCTTGAACTATTTCTGAAAAATGAAATAAAACGTAATACTTTTCATTGTGTACAATTTTCTCTTTTTAAAACAAAGTAAAATACAATATCACACTGCAACATTCACTTGTGTTTTCTCTCAAGCTCCCTATTTGTTATGTGTTGTACTGTGTGAATCACAGAAACGAGTCTGACTCCAGCACTGAGCAGACCGAACTCCCTCGCTCGAGCTCACTGGGAATGGAGGAGAAAAATAGCAACCCCGTCTTAAATGATTAACCAGTTAATCGTTCAATCGGACATTCGAGTCACCGAAACACTCGGTAAGTTCGAAAGAATCGGTTCGGCCAAACTGATTCGAAATTCCCATCACCTTTTCCAACGGGGATCGTTTACTCTCGCGCGATTCCCGCGTCGAAATCTCGCGGAGTTTTCTTGCCGTTTCTGTAGATGTGTGTGGCACTAGTTTAGTTTCAGGAAAATCCAAGAAAGGTGGAGACTTGTGGATAACTTCCTGCACTGCACACATACAGACAACAATAATAACTCTCACACCTCCGGAGCAGTCGGCAGGCCGTCGTTAAGAGGAAGGCGAATGGATTTACTCCGTGAATAAACTTGGCTGCGAGAAACTCGTCGGAATAGTTGCGCGCGAGCGGGGTAAATATATACATTGCTAGCATCCAGGTGGCTAGCTAACGTCAGCTATAGGACGGAAGACGGTCCTGCATCGAAGCACAGTATGGGTGAGTTTGGTCGCTCTTAATGTGACTGTAGCAGCTTATGTTACCTTTGACGAGTGAGACGTTTCACAACCAAATAGTTTAGAAGTCGGTTCTGGTGGAAACGGTGTGTGGGCAGTAAGGAATCGGCAGGCTGTGTTAAATGAGTCTTACCCCTGAACGTCACCGTAGCAAACTGGCTAGGCTTGTCCTGACCAGAACATTCCTGCTGTTCTATCTTGGTATTACTTCCATACGGGCCTCGGTGCTCGACGACTAAAAGGTCTGTTCGGGAAACTAAAATCATCTTGTTTACAGAAATGTCTCTCACAGGCCGAGTCGGTAGAGCGAAGGAGTTCAATTTAATGTCGGCTACCGCGCCGAGAGAGACGTCTCCTATTGCTGAAGTTAACTGAGGGGAATTAAGTCAACAAATACAGCAGCTAGCCTGGCACTGGCCAGTACCACTGAAATACTCCCAGGTTCTGTGGTACCACTTCTCATAAGGTTCCTAAATACTGCAGACTTTGGCTGCTTAGCACAATTAGTATTCACAATTTAGGTTTCCATCTTTCTCGAACTTTTATTATGCCAAGAAACTCAGTATCAGAGTCTAGTGTGTATTATTGGGCTTCTGGTGGGAAATAACCCCATATTTACCCATAGCTGCTGCTACTCTACCAGAAATGTTCTCGTAAGACCCCTGAATCCATCCATCATGCAGTTAGTCACATGTTAATTCAGTATAGCTGGTTTACTTCTGCAGGGCAGGGTTTTTTGGTGTTGGCTCATAAGTTGAAATGTCTCAACATGCCATTCGGTTGCTGGAGTCTTTCGTGCAGTTTGCCTCTAAAGCTGAACTGTAATTCTTAAGTGCTCGAGCAAAAAAGAGACTAACTGCACTTAGGAGAGCTGGATAATGGGTTCTTGGGGCTGAAACCTGGGTCCTGGGCAGCCCAGTGAATAAGAAAGCTGGCCCAGACTGCTGTACTGGAAGAGGAGGCTGGCAGGCAGGCCGCTTGCGTGGCCTTCAGTGCTTCCCCCTCATCAGTGATACATCAAGGTGTCACCGATGTTATGTAAGCAGTCTGCTGAAAAGGGTCCTGTTGGGGAGTAAGTAGGTGAGCGAGGTAGTAGTATGGCTTCAAACGCATAATACCGTGTTTCAAGAAGGAATGTTGTACCTGAGTAAAGAAGCCTGTTGCATGATCTTATGGGCATTAGGAATGGCAATGAATGATCCTATTTAAACATTGAAGTCAGGACGAAGTAATGTAGACCCTCTAGTGGCCCGAAGTGTAGCAACAAGGACATGACACATTTGGTGTTGGACTATGTGGACTTAGAGTACACTTTTCTGTTAGACCCAAACACGGAAGGTTTGTTTTCTTTTTTGCTCGTCTCTCGCTGTGTGTTTGGATTGGACAGAGGTTTGTGGTCACGTCAGGTCTGAACTGAAGGCTGAGTCGCTGCAGGCGATTTTAAAAGAAGTGAAAATTTCTGTGCACTTTCAGGCTCCAGGACATTTAGCCACACCCTCTGTGAAGGCTTTTTGTCATTTAGAGAATCCTGGTCTACATTTTTAGGAGTTTTGGTTATTGTTTGCCAGCCGAACTGCACCTTGTTCTGTGATCATATCACCTTTGTGTGTGTGTGTGTGTGTGTGTGTGTGTGTGTGTGCGCGTGCGTGCGCGTGTGTGTGCTGCCTTTTGTGCTGTATTGGACTGATAGTAGACTGAAGTCTGTAGTGCAGATTTACATTGCCATACGTTTGCTGTTGTCACATCACCTACCATTGCCATTGCATTAGAAGGTTGCATGGTGTGAGTCAACTGAAATGAACTGAATATGATGTGGCTAGTTTTGGCTGTCAGTACTGTTTTTCTCCAGGTTTAGACTGTCCATTTGCCATAAGACAGACTTCTCTAACAGCAGTAGCACAGAGGACCACAGTTAAATAGTTGTGTGATTAATAGTAGGTGAGACATAATTTACTCATTGGGTCTCTGTAACATAGTTCCCTGTGAGGAATACAAAATGATGCTTGAATTCAGGCTTTTTACTGTGTGTTTTACAGTCTTTACTCTGTGAAACGTATTTTTATTTTTATGTTTGACATATTTGAAGCTTGAAACATTCAGGTAACGTGCTTTACTTTCGAATGTTAGTGTGGATGATGACTCCATCAGTAATGGCTTATTCTTAAAGCCTGTCTCTGAATAGTGTTGGAGCCTTTTATTCTTAGCTATATTTCCGGCTGGTCATTTTACTGTAGTGAGGACAGTATATGGTCCATTTAACCCACCAGTTAACATTGACATAAAAGAGCCTCCGGAATCATGACGCAGAACTCACGATATGTGACACATCTGAGTGTGTTTTACACTCTCCTGTCCAGTGAGGTCTTATGGCAGCTGAGTGTTCATTCAGAGGGATGGTTTAATGTTTGTAAGTTGTACATGTTAAGTAGATTGCTAATGCTTTGCATTTTTATAATACATGTTTTAAAGGGATCACTGGCTATAACCACAATGATTTTACCTTTAGGTTAAATGTGTGCAGAAGTCTGCCATCCTCTTAAGGAGTTTGCTTTCAAGGTCCTCCTTCCTTTACACTCCCTCCACCTGACGTCTAATGGCGTTTAAACACATTTAACATCTCCTTCACAGAAAATATGTGAAGAATCTCAGCAGCCTCTCCCTACGTCGTACCTGTTGCTTAATGTCCATGTTTAGATGTCTTCGTTGGAGAACTCTAGTCTATTCATGCAGCTACACAATTTTGGACAGTATTGATTTTAAGTTCTCTTGTTTCCTTTGACACCTGGTTTGGTTTAATATTAAATGTTACAATTTTCATTTTTTTGCCATGGCACTTCCACTTTCATTCCTTGAATAAAAAGCTCCAAACTAAAACAAGAACAATGAGCAATGAATTTAGAGCCTATCAGATTGTTTTGCGGTGTATGTTGTGGCTGCTGAGATGTTGAGATGGTTGCTTACAGGAAATTGGTAATGGCACAAAAATCTAGCAGCACACAGAATAATAATTAGGCTATTATACTAATAATAATAATAATAATAATTATTATTATTATTATTATTATTATTACTATTATTATTATCGTGTGTGTGTATGTATGCATGTATGTATGTATTTATTTATTTATTTAAAGTGTTACCCTTCTATAGCACCTTTCACATACCCAAAGATGCTTTGCAATTTAAGGAATACACTTGAATACGTTTTATTATTCATAAAGAGCCGAGGGAAATCGGTAGTATATAATATCTGGCTTCATAGCCACATCTTTATCAACTAGGTAAAGGTTGGGTTGGGTACCATTCACATTTGATAAGATACTGGAACCTGGAATTCGGCACCATTAACTAACGATACTGTTTTCGGTGCTTTTCTTTCTCTGTCATAAAAAATTACACTTTTAAATTAGTCCAAACTTCACAATTTCAACATTTTCTTTTTTTTTTTTTTTTAGAACAGTTTACAAACTACACAAAATCTCTGCCTCTCTACCTCCCTCTCCCATCCCAAAACCATTTCTACACTGACCGTCCTGTCACTGTCTGTCACCAGGACACACCGTGAGGATGTCTCAGAGGAAGCACATGTGATATCCTTCCCAAAGTCTTGGAGTCACAGGAAGGTTATCTAGTGGTATTGGGAGATGAATGGAGTTTCGTAAATACCTAAAAAAAAAAATCTCAATGTTACTGTTTGTTTACCGTAAATACCAAGCTGGGCTCAAGGGCAACGTCAGCCGTCACAGTGGAAAAAGCCCTGTGTCCTCCAACAACAGCTTGTCCAACTAGCTAATCAATACCTGAAGATGTTGTAGCTGCTTTGGGGCCATAAAATACGAGACAGTCTTTAGCTTTTAGATTTTTAGGTTTGCCCAGGTGTTTCTGCAGGTTAGATGTGTTTGCATTTCAAATGACAAATATTGCAGAGAGCTGTCTGCGTTCTCTGCCCCAAGCCTTGGAAAGTGTAGCGACACTTGAGACCGCTTTTTGCTCACCATTGCCCCAGTTGTATGTTGGGCTTGAAATGAAATTTGGCACCAATTGCTTTAACGTGAATTGATGATGGTCGGTAACCTTAAAAATGATTTCTGTACCCAACCCTGTTAACAACGCATTGTTGGCAACACACCCATGTTCAGGTATTTTTTTGAATAGCAAAGTCATACGTGAAGACTTTCCAAGTTAAGGTGAAATTCCCATTTGGAATGGTAAACAGGCCACTCACGTGAATCGTCTGAGGCCAAGAAATTTTATTTATTATTGGTCTTTGAACAGCAGCGCGCACTTCCAGCCAATTTGTAGTCACTGTTTTAATTTTATGGACTGATTAGAAGTAAGACAACATCATTGTCATCACCGTCTTGCAGAAGATAGTTGAAGTTGTTATTTATGTTACAGCAGTGAACAGAGTTGAAGGTATTTTTGTTTTTTGCCACGTGCAGTTCTAGAGTTTAGATAATTGTCTTTAAAAGAATATGGGCTTATTTTCCCTTCTACATGAACTCTTCCAGGCCAGTGAACCAGGTAGTGGATACAGTCTAAAACAAACACAGATGTCTGCAACAGGAACAGCACTGTTTAGCAGCACCGTTAACCGTTACAGAGCGTAGAGCTGCACTTATCCCGTCATAAAAAGTTCTCATATTAGAAGCTCAGATTGGATTTCTGACAGTTTCAAATAAACTTATTGTGTCGTTCATGAAGTTGAAGTTGGCTTGTATTCACATTAAATTGTGGAACAAAAACATTGAGATTCGAGGTGGAATGGAATATTGTTGGAGTAAGTGCTGGACTGCTGCTTCTTCAGTAACTCGATCGGTACATGAAAAAGACTTAATAAACGTATGTTTAAGTTGTTGACATCGTAGACAATCAGCTACGACTTCTTTTACATTTTTGCCTTTTGAAAAGCACGAAAAACGTTGATTTCTATGGGCTGCTGGAGGAGAAGAGAGTCCATCTACACTTCACATAAAACAGGATCATCAGGGAAAACGCATGTCATCCTTTTCTTATATTAAAACTGAGCCTTTTGAGCCGCAGGAGGCTTGTAGCAGATCATGGACAATGAAGTCAGAGCTTTTTAGGAAAGAGCAGTATTTATAATCATTGCTCTCCAATAGTATGACATAACTTGTAATTACGAAGTTGTTGAGAAGTCCAGCTCCTTGCTTCATTCAGAGTTGGTAGCTAAGGAGCTGTCAGACATTTATATGCCTTTCCTAGCACCTAATAAGAGTTGTTTTTTAAACCGCTTGTTTTCTTTCATTTTTGATCAGTAACGGTGGCTTTTTATTGCATTTGGAACGTTAACCAAAGTGTGTGACTAACTAGGCAGAACATGATTGGAGCCATTATAGAATTAACTTAACATTTGAATGTGTATTTTTTACTGAATTAGACCAATATTTGGATTAAGCGTTTTAGAGCTAGCCAAAAGGATCTAGTCTTGGACCTAATGGACCTAATCTTGGCTGAAGGTGGAGGCCAAAACTGAGGTGAGGGTAGCTCATTTTTTTCTTTTTCTTACTTCTAAAGAAACAGCAATAAGGGTTCACACACCTTTTTGTCTTATTGCCAGGCAGAAGTACACAGAGGACAGGTGTACACTATATATAAGTGTTGTACCCGTCTGAAGTGCAGTTTCCAGGCACCCTAAAACCATCAGATAGCAAGTTTAAATGCATGTATCTACATTTTAGCGTGTTGCCATTGCAACACTCTGAGTGCTGAGGCCTTCTTCTAAGGCGGGTTATGTTTTCTAAACTTGTCAACTTTTTCTTTCACTCCCATTGGGTTTTCATGCCTGTAAAGTATAACATACTCTGTCATGTTTCACTGACTACATTTTACTCTGTTTTCCAAATTCCCAATTTCATTATTTGCTTTATTTGCATTATTTCCCTCAAATAGTTAACCATGTACTCAATACCCTCACATACACCTAATTATTATGGTTCTGTATTGATCAGTGAAAGTCCAGCTGATCTGTTGTTTTGCTAAAAAGAGGGAAAGTGCAAAAAAATCCACTTGGATCACAGGCTCTCTATTTGTAGCGGTTAAAATAGGAAATATTGTGGTTAAGGCCTCTGAGCAATAGACAGCATTGTCCCTTCTTGCTTGTAAGACAGTGCTGAGCTGCAGTTTGTTTGGTAAATACTTAGGAAGGATGTGAATTTTCATTATTGTATGTTTGGGTGTGTCTGTTTGTAAGTTACCCTCTGAGTATTTCTACCCACAGCAGAATTGTGCTTAAGGTCATTCTCTGTGGACGTTTTATACACTCTAACTAGTTAGAGTAACCATATATAGAACACTGCCACTTGGTGTTGTAATTTGCTGGGATGTTGATTTTTGTACACATGCAGACACTTTCCCACAGTGGTGTTTTAACTGCTTTGTGTAACTGGCAAACAGAAATATGTTTTTTGAACCTTGTTTTTGAACATTTTATTTAACATTTTACCATGTAAAGCAACTTTTATTTTTTAGCATGGTGCTGAATTCCATTTTTTAAAAAAATCATGATGTTTTTTTTTTTCTAGTTTCCTCATACTGTCTGAATGGAATGTCTGATTGGGTCATTGTTGAATTCCAGTAAGGCCTGGGGGAAAAAAAAAACAAAACAAAAAACTATCCATGTTGTGTGTTGAGTTGATAGGCTGTTGTAACTTTCTAATTGCCATAGCTTCTGGTTTCTAGTGCACTCACTAGGGTCAAGGTTACTTAAGGTGCTTTCCATCTCAGTGTGGGAAGTTTCACGTAGAAGTCATATCCCACTTCCTCACTGCATGTCTTTTGTAAAATTTCAGTGTACGGAAATAACCGCTGCATGCCTCTCAACTCCTTAAAACACCTGTGAGCTCTTACTGCTGTTACAAACTGTTTTCCTCTGAAAAGACAAACAAGGCAGGGCTTTCTTCAGCTCTTCTTAGCACTGCTTAGCTGGCGTCTTGGAAGTGGAAGTCAAATAAGGGCAAGAGCAACTTAATGGTCGATTTTGGTTGGGTTTGTGTTAATAGTGTTCATTGTGACGGCCGATTACAATCGGTTTTAGTCTATAATTTTAGTGTGGCATGCCTCAAGAGTCCTTGGCCAAGCACTTTTTCTTTACCTAGCGCTCTTTTTTTTATCGCTCTGTTGACACAAACTCTTCCTGCAGTTATATGGAAAATATGCCACATACAACAAATATTTCGCAAGAGAGCGCTTACCATTTCAAGCTATCAGGGCAAGTAAAGCAATTGCCTTATCTGTTTTCCTCCCTGAATGGCTGCTATGGGAATATGGAGGCTCAGAGACTTGTTTAGGAGGCTGAGTGCAGTCTGAGGCTCTGGACTGGCGCCCAGCTGCAGGCTGCCTCTGGCTGGGAAGCCATGATGCTTGGCCAAGCCTGTCATTATGTCAGAGTGCTAGACCAGGCCAGTGCTGGCAGACTGTGGTGCTGAGCAGTATGGTAATGCTCAGACAGTCCATGCCAAGGAGAATGAAGTACGTCAGCAAAATCACTTTTGTTTATGCCGCTGGTCTGTTCAGTGGAATTCCCAAAAGTTACCCATGGCCATCATCTCAAGAAATGTCCGTGAACTGGTTATCTCACAAAGCAAAACCAAAGAAGTATTAAAAACTATTAGGTAATGTTATATTTGCCCTTTATTTCATACTTAGCATGTGTGGAAAAGTCTGTTTTTTTTTTTTTATAGAATGTTCTTGAGGGCTAAGCCTGTATGTTTTGTCATGGGATCACTACAACAGCAGACACACAACAGTAAACTTGAAATAATTGTATAACAGCTTGCAGAAATATTATTTTAAGGACCAGCCAGAAGGAAAAAATGTCCAAGAGAATGATTAACAACTGTTTACACAAAGACACTGTGGGACTTGGGTGTGCACAACACTTTTACACCATAAAGGGAACATTTTTGTTGTGTCACAGTGGTTGGTGGAATGAGGTTAACTACAACCCTTTGGCCAGTAGTACAAAAATAACTTTGGAGAACTAGATATAATTGTAGTAATAATAATAGTAAGAAAGAACAATAATAAAAGTAGCTTATTATTGTTATAATGTTATTGTTTTGGGATTTCTTGGCATCATAAATAGTTTTTGCATGAATAGTGGAAAGTTTTGTGATATAAATTTTGGCCACCCTCGGTTGGAGGATGTATTGAGGTCACTGAAAACTTCTTCCAGAATTTGGATGATGTAGGATGATTAGTTCTGGATCACAAACTCCACTCTAACTCCTCCCAGAGGTTTTCCATAGTACTCCATCACTCCAGAATGCAGTCCACTGATCCACAGCCCAATGCTGGGTGGGCTTTATACCTCTCTGGAGCTGATGTTTGGCATCAGGCTCATGTGGAACTGCTGTAAGAAAGAGTGGCTCTTTCTGTTGGCAGTGCTTTTCTATGGAGATCATACATGTTGTGTGTGTAATTGATGGGTCAACAATCCAAGCTTTGAAATGTAGCTGAATTCACTAATTAGAAGTGTACTAGTGCTAGTGGAGCAACCACAACTTTAGTTTTTCTTCACTGTTTAGTTCACTGCTAGTTAGCACCAGGGATGCATCCATGCTGATGCTAGTATTGGGTGTCGGCCCAATGCCGTGCTCAACCGCCGATGCAGTATGCAGCTATGTTAACATCCACTACCACCTGATATCATGTGATGTCATCCTATCGTACGCTGTTGTACACGTATGAGTTAATTAGGGATTGCAGTGAATGAGGGTCTGCTCACACAGTGTAGTGTTACTGACCCCGTCGAGATCATGATGGCACTGGGAACTTGTCATATTTTTTAACATTTCGTATTATATAGTCTACTCACTGGGTATCCAAGTTAGCTGAGCTGCTTTAGAACAGTTTCTCAGCGAGTTTGCTCAGTACTCAGTGTGCAGCGTGTTGTTTTGCATAAAACTTCTTCATTTAAAATAGTTTAAAGACAAAGCTAAATGCACGTTATTAAAAATAAACTAGAATTGAATTATTTAATTATTGTTCTAATTTAATTCTAAAGTAGCTGTTATAGTACTGTAATTAGTATTGGGGGGAATTCAAAACTTGAATGCCTTTCAGTCATAATGATCTGTATACTGTGAACAATTTAAACACAATTTTAAATCTGAAGTCTGGAGCAATAACATACTGGAACTTAGTAACTCTGAGCACTATTCAGTTTCTAAAGGCATCATAGAGCGTAACTCAGCAATTTGTTATATATTGTTCTGAGTCACATCGAGTCCACGGAAACCACAGAAGATAACATCACACTCAGTCTTTTAGATAAACAGATCTCGGCTAATGTTACAGTTTTGTCCTCTCCAGCGCACTAACAGAGGGCCGCGGTTAAAGTAATAAAATGATGCCGTGATTGGTGATGATGAATCAACATTCACCAGCCAAAAAAACAACCTAAGCACAAAAAATAGTTGTGCTGATGAGCTCAGTCCCACGGTAGGAATCACATAACCATGATTATGCAGTTATTGTCACAGCCCTACCACCAACACAGTGTACATTATCCCCGCACCCCTTCTTTTCTTTTTACTGTATATGCATTTATGAACCCTTTTACGATACTCTGATATTTAAATTTGTCAAGATGCTAATCTAAGTAGATTTTGTCCCATAAAATATAGAATAATATCTTGTATATCAGCATCGGCAGATACATACATGAAAAATATCGGCATCAGCTTGCAATTCCATTGTCTGTGCATCGCTGTTTTGCCATCATGAGCTCTTACTTTAATAAATTACATGGGAAAAGCCAACATGCTCTTTGTTAATAATAGACCCTTATATTGACTAGGTTTTAATTATTTACAGACACTTCATTTAACATGCCTGATCCAGTTATTCAAGCCGTAAAGAGTATCTGAATATGAGAATCAGGTAGATGTGGGTCAGAAATGCAATAAAACTAGAATTAAGCTGCAGGAGGATCATCAGGAGCAAAGAATCAGAGTCGATTGCTGCATATTTCTTCAGGATTTTTTGTTCTTTTTGTTTGTTTTTGTGGAGTTTAGTGACCCGACTGTATAAAGATCAAGGCAATGAGGTGATTAGTGTTGATGTCAGACAGCAGCAGCAGGACTCACAAGTCCTATCCAGTAGCAGAGCGAGGCTAACAGAACAGGGTCTTGTAACTACACAGTGGGTTAAAAGCTGGAGAAAGAATGGGCCGATACTGCAGACGGACACGTATTGATTGAGCAAGGCCTCCCAAAAAGCAGTGAGAGCTTTCTCATGGCCTTGGCTGGAATTTGTTTTGCTCTGCTCAGTAATGCTGAAGGAAATTAACTTCATATGAACCAACTATATTATTCACTCAATAATAGGAAAACTGAATTATTATTACCGGTCTGATGTTGGAATTACATGATAAATACAACTGATTACTTTTTAGATTATTTTTAGTTCACGCGCACAGTGACACAAAGTCACATACAAAAGTTTAGCTGTCCCTGGTTTGTTGATGTAAGTTCAAATAAGTTCACTTACTCATTGCTGAATTTAATGTAATTTGTGGGTGGTGTGTGGGTCGGTGTGTGTGTGTGGTAGAACTTCAATACGAGTGGGCAGCTCTAAACTGCTGTAGGCTAAATGGGTGGATAAATCTAAACAAGTTGGCTCCTGTGTTTTTGCTGGACAGTTTCTATATATCGAATGGGGAGTGAATGGTAAATTCATGAGTTAAGTTAAATATCCTGTGCTTTATTGTATGTTGCTGTGGGTTGTACTAGATTTAGATGACCACACTATTGGTAATGCTTTGTCACTTTGCCACAAGTTTTCCTAGCAAGTTTTCCTTTTTTCGCACTGATTTGCCTCTACAACAACATTTTTTCCAGATTGTCCAGTTCTGGAGCCTAGTTGGACGCAATTCATGACTCAAATGATCTTGTGGTGTGAGAGGGGAAACTAGTCACTCTTTAGCCTTCTGATCCATCTCCACAGTGATTGGAGGCTTTGGATATTATCAAACACGTTTGATTTATATATATATATATATATATATATATATATATATATATATATATATATATATATATAT